>CM052711.1:64440752-64503221 GCA_028551405.1 Uromys caudimaculatus | reverse complement strand
CTTACTCTGTCTGGTTGTGGCTTGCCCCTCCTGCAGGTCTCTGTGTCAGTACTCCTTGAAGACCAGCTCTCTCTGAGAGGTGTTTGGGTTTGGAGAGCTGTGGCACTGGGTCTGATCTCAGTCCCTGTGTCTCGCGGGTTCGGGAGCAGTTCCTGGTGAGCTGTGGGGCGTGTCTTTGGCTCTCTCCTGGCTTTACCGAGCTCCTGAGAGGGATCTTTGTCCTGGCGCTAATTTGCTATGGAGTCCTGTGGCCCAAGCTGAGGTTCCCAGCCGCTGGCAGAAGTTGCTGTCCATCAGTCTCTGTGGCCCGTGAAACCGGGCAGAATCAGTGAGCTCTGGGGCTCGTGTTGCCCCCGCTCGGGGCTTTTCCGCGTTCCTCGGTCCCTGTGTCTCACGGGTTCCATATGTTTTGTTTTTTGGGCGGATCTAGGATGTTTCTAAGAGAGAAAGAAAAGAAAATTAGGGGGTAGTGGAGAATATCTTGGAGGTTTGGGGGAATGGGAAATAATATGATTTAAATATATTATTTTTACAATTTCAAAAAGAAAAATTTAAAGTACTTGTGGGAAATTAAAAATAAATCTTTTTTAAAAATGTAAAAATTCTCATAATTTCAGTATCAAATATATTTTATGCACTTACCACCAAAACCAAAAACTCCATGACAGAACTGGATCCCAGAAAAACAATTTGTTTCATATCCTCTTAAAGCACTGTATTTGTTACCTGTATTCAGTATTCCGTTGTGCACTTTTAATGCACTGGGCTGTATAGATTTTGAGTTTGGTTAAGGTTGGTGTATTATGCTTTTAGTTGTAAGGTTTTTTGTTTGTTTATTTATTTCTTTGTTTTTTGTTGCTGTTTTTGTCTTATCAGTTTATAAAATTAAAAATGTGCTTTTGAGAGCCTGCAAAGATGACTGGGTGCTTAAGAGTGCTTCCGTTTCATCCACAGGGTCAGAGTTTGGTTTCCAGAATCTTTATCAGGTGTCTCCCCACCAGCTATCCCTTCAGCTCCAGGGATCATTGCCTTGCTCTGGACTCCAAGTTCACTGGCCCCACGGGCATACTTCCACAAACCCATAAATAATTTTACTCTTTCTTTCAGAAGGTAGCTTTTAGCTAAGAAAAAAAAGCAGACATTGTCAAAAAACAGTCTTGAAACAAGCATGATAAATTTAATGTTTTGTTCACTTTTAAGAAGAATTTTATTCAGAATCAACATATACCTAAACATGGATGGGTAAACTGTTGTTGCTCTGTAGAAGTTAAAAGTTGTAAACTTCTATAGTGCAGACAATGTTGTTTTAGATTCATGTTAGTTTTAATCATGCATGTGGCTTTGTGTGGGAGTATGCACACAGGGATGTCAATGCCTATAGGGGTCAAGAACCTCTGGAGCTAGATTCACAAAAGTTATTGAAATGTTGCTGTGGATAGGACTCACGCTCTCTGGAAGAATGATTTCTTCACACCTGTACATTGGTTTTTTATTTTATTTTTTATTGAAAATAGTTTTTCAGTAAAGTTTAGTTATGATTCCCTTCCCTCAAGTTGTTCCAGGTCCTCCCCACCTCCCCACCCACTCACCCAAATAAACAGACGTTCTTGCTTTGTCATTAGTAAGCAAATAAGCATCTAAAATGAGAGAGAGAAAGAGAAAGAGAGAGAGAGAGAAAGAGAGAGAGAGAGAGAGAGAGAGAGAGAGAAAGATTTTAAACAAACAAAACAAAAACAAACAAAAATCTAAGTAGATCAAAGCAAATGTACCATACACAGAAATTCCATAAAGAAATAAAATCAGAAACCGTAGCATAAAAATACTATTGAGTTTGTTTTGTTTTGTCCATCTACTTGTGAGTATTGGGCTTATCCTTAAGTGTGGTTTATATATTCAATGAGACTTAGTTGAAGAAAACTATTGTTTTTCTTTGCCGGTGGGTATCAGTTGGAAGTAGCTTCCAGATTAGGGAAGGGGGCTTGTAACCACTTTCACTCTTATATTTTTGGTTGTGAGCCTAGCCTTTAACGGCTGAGCCATCTCTCCAGCCCCCACTTTCACTCTTAATATTAGGAACTCATCTGCCTCAGACTTATGCAGCCCATGTGAATGGTATTGGCCTAAAAACAGACATGACAATCAATTGAATCAATTAATTGAAGTCCCAGACATAAGTCCTCACACCTATGGACACTTAATTGTTTACAAAGAAGCCAGAAATACACACTGGAATCAATACAACATCTTCAAACTGCTTGTCAAACTGGATGTCTGCATGTAGAAGAATCCAAGTAGATCTAGATCTACCACTCTGCATAGAACTCAAGTCATAATATATCACCGACCTCAATATAATATCAGATATCCTTAATATTACATAAGAAAAAGTGACATCACAGTGCTATATTTTGACAGAAGAGTACCCTATTGTGTAATGACAGTGTCTTGTGACATCTAGTTGTTCTACTGTGAAACCACAGTGCTGCATTGTGTCATCATAGTGCCCTATTGTGATATCACAGTGCAATATTTTGACATAACAGTATCCTATTGTGATGTTATATTACAGTACTGTGACATAACAGTACTGTCTTATATAATCATAGAACAGTATTGTAACATCACAGTGCTGAATTGTAACATTACATTACCCCATTGTTTTCTCATAGTGCCCTTTTGCGACATCACAGTGCCCAACTGTGATAACATTATTTATATTGTGACATCATAGTGCCCTAATATGTCATCACAGCACCTAATATGGCATTACAGTGTAGTATTTTGATATAATAGTATCCTATCATGTCATCACAATGGCCTTTTGTAACATAACCTTGTCATAATACCCTATTGTATCATCATAGTGCCCTATTGAGATATCACAGTATAGCGTTATAGCTTAACATTGCCCTGTTGTGTCATCACAGTTAACTGTTGTGACATCACAGTTTAGTATTGTGATATAACAGTGTTGTATTGCGACATGACATTGCCTTACTGTTTCATCATAGTGCCTTAATGGAATATCACAATGCCCTGTTGTGTCATGACAGTGTCCTACTGTAGCATAGTGTCTTATTATGATATCACTGTGTTGTATTGTGTCATCATAGTGTCTCATTGTGATATTCCAGTGTAACATTTTGACATAACAATTCCTACTTTTAGGCAACTGTGATGACTTCTGCACTGCAGAGCGCCTTCAAAATTCTACCAGAGAACTCCTACAGCTGAAAAACACCTTCAGTGAAGTGGTTAGATATAAGATTAACTCAAAAGAAAAAAATCATTAGCCTTCCTATGTACAAATATCAAATGGGCTGAGAAGCAAATCATGGAAATAACACCTCCACAGTAGCCACAAATAATATAAAATATCTTAGGGTAACCCTAATCAAGCAAGTGAAAGACGTATGTAACAACAGAAGAAAAAAATCAGAAGATGGAAGTATCTCCTATGTTCATGGATTGGTAGAATCAAAATAGGAAAAAAAGGTCAACCTGGTAAAAAACAATCTACAGACTCAATGCAATTCCCATTAAAATTCCAACACAATTCTTTACAGACCTTGAAAAGATAATACTAAACTTTGTATGGAAAAAACTAAAACAAAGAAACAAAGAAACAAACAACCCAGGATAGCTAAAACAATCCTGTAGAATGAAAGAAAAGCCAGAGGTAACACCATCCCTGGTTTCAATCTGTACTACAGAGTTAGAGTAGAAAAAACATGCATGGTATTAACATAAAAACAAACAGCTTGATACAAGGAATCAAACTAAGGCCAAGACATAAATGAATGGATACCTGATTTTTCATTAAAGCGAGCTGGAAATACACAATGGGGAAATAAGGAAAACATTTTCAACAAATGGTGCTGGTCTAACTGGATATCTGCATGTAGAAGAACGCAAACAGATCCATATCTATCACCCTGTAAAAAACTCAAGTCCAAATGGATCAGAGAGTTCAACATAAGGCCAAATACATGGTATATATTTGAAGAGAAAGTAGGAAAAATCTTGTACTCATGGCACAGAAATAGATTTTCTGAAGAGAGCACTGATAGCCCAGGCAATAAGAACAACAATTACTAATAGGCCTTCTGGAAACAGAAAAGCGTTTGCATATCAAAGAATGCCCTCATTCAGACAAAACCTGCAGGGTACAGAATGGGAAAAGATTTTTAACAACTGCATATCTGTATCTAAAACCTACAAAGAACTAATAAAAGAAAAGAAAAAATTAACATCAAGAAAACATATAAACCAATTAAAAATGGGGCACACACCTAAACAGAGAGTTTTCAACAGTGGAAATATGAGTGACTGAGTAACATGTAAAGAAATGTTCAACATCCTCAGCCCTCAGGGAAGTGCAAATCAAAAATACATTGAGATTTCATTTTATATAAGTCAGAACAGTGAAGATCAATAAAACAAATCACAGCTAATGCTGTTGAAGATTAGCGGAAGGGGAACACTTATCCATTGCTCATGGGAGTTTCCATTTGTGCAGACACTATGAAGATCAGTGTGGTGGTTCTCCAGGAAGCTGGAAAGTCATCTATGTAAAGATCCATACCACGGTTGGTCATATACCCAAAGGATGATTTATCTGGGTGCAGAGACACTAGCTCAACCTTATTCATTGATGCCCTATTCATAGCAGATAGAAACTGGAAACACAGGATACAAACTAGATGCCAACCAATGAATGCAGGAGTAAAGAAAATGTATTATATTTATACAATAGAATATTGCACATCTGTAAAATAAAAGAAATCATAAAATTTGTAGGTGAATGTATAAAGCTAGAAAAAATGTCATTCTGAAAAGCTAACACAGACACAAAAAGATGAATATATGATCTATTCACTTATGTGTGGATGTTAGCTGTTAAATCTACAATAAACTGGCTACAATCTGGATAACCACCGAGGTTAGTGATAGGGTAAAAATCTAGTGGACAGGGATGGGTCTCCCTCAGAAAGGGAATTAGATAGTTATGGATAGATAAGAGTGTTGGGGTGACTGAAACTGGAGGATCAATTGAGGAGTCATAGGGAAGTGGGAGACTGGGTGAATATGACTAGGGACAGCTAAAACTAAGGGCCATTTGAAGGGTTGCATGGAAACCTAATAGAAGAGAGCCTTATTAACATATATATGCATGTAATATAAATCCAAATGGATTCATCAAATAATTCTGTGTTTAAGTTTTGCTTGATCATCATGTAAGATATGTGTAGACTTAAGCACAGAATTTCTGTGTTGCTGCCTAAATAGTTAATCCAAGCAAACAACTATTTGTTTTCAAACAAAACAACTGTTTTGTTTTCAAACAATAAGCAGGTATTCAGTAGCCAGGAGTTAGTGTGTGACAGAATCTTAAAAGTTGTTTTACGAAATAGAATTCATTGTTATGGAACTTGTGGCCTGAGCAGTGAGCTTCAGAAAGCTCCCTGTCCTCTTCCGCAGCTTTGTGATTACAGGCATTCTGAACTCGTTTTATATATTCTGGGGATCCAACTCAGATACCCATGTTACCAAGACGAGAACTTCTCTGTCTGAGCTACTATTATATCACTCTAGCATTTTATGCTTCTATAATTTGACAGCCCTATCCATCAGTTTGTGAGTGAACAGTGTCTCCCCAAGATTCATGTGATCTGAGCCTCATAATATATCTTTATTTAGATATATACATACATATGTTCACATATGTATATGAAATATAAGTTAAGATGAGGTTTCACTGAAATAAGTTAGAAATTTAATCCCCAAGACCTAGTATCCTCATTAAGATAGCCACAGCCAGAGATGGGATTTGGAAATTGATTGTCCATAACCAAGGAATGGTCACTAATGAGGGTCCCCTATAGTGGAGAGATAATATATTCCTGTTGCTTTCAAGCCTCTGGAAATTTTATACTTTGTTATAGGTTTTCATACTTTGTTATAGTATCTCTTCAGAAACATGTACAATGTGTTTTTTGGATAGGTTCACATATCCTCTCATCTTTATGCTTTCCATGACCCTGAATATATCCAATGTCTGTGGGCAAAAATCGATGGCTTCTTCCTACCTGAAGACTTTCTAACACAGCTACGCAAAACAGGTGGAATGCTTTCTTTGGGTGATGGGAAATTTCCTTCTCTAGAAGCAATTTTTCTTTTTCTGATACAGCATTCAGCAAGACAAAAGCAATGTCAATTGCAGTTATGTATTTGAACAAACCCACAAGTCCAATGAAAAGATGTAAAAGGAAGTTTATAATAGCTAAAACCCAGTAACTATACACTAAATTAATACAAATATCCTTAAGCGCAATCTTACTTTTGCCATATTCTTAGGTAGTCCAGGCTGGCCTTGAACTCACTATGTATCTAATGATGACCTTGAATTTCTGATCTTCCTTTTCCACCCCTCTAGTACTATAATTACAGACATGGGCCACCACATCATTTTTACCCAGAGCTCAGAATGAACCTAAAAGATTTATGTATGGAAGGCAAGCACTCTACAAACTGACCCACATCCCTGACAGCTGCAACTTGTACCAAGGAATTTTATGACTCCTTGGGGACACTTTGTTCATCTTTCTAGGAACCTTTGACACTGAAAATGGGCTGAGTTTTGTGATGAAACTCACCTCCTCCCGCCAGGAGAGAAGAGGCCACAGAGGAGCTGAGAGTCATGTTAGTCCTGTGCTGGGTTTCCTATGAGAACCCCAACTTGGCATTCCTATGGTCCTTTTAGCAACCTATTTTCAGGGGAGAAAATCATGGGAAAGAGTTATGTAGCTGCAGGCACAAATCGCTCCCTCCTAGACAATGAGAACTATGGTGTCAAAAGGCGGTGAGAACAGAAAGCTTGACATTTTATTTGCCTTTTCAGAAAACACCTTTGGGAATAAGCAAAGAAAATCACTTCTCATTTCTAGTGTGCAGTTGTATGAGAAAATGCAAATGTGGGAGATTCTGAGAGGTCTTTACTTCTGTTTGCAGCTCCTTGTAAGCTTATTATGACATACAGTCAGAGAATGGCTGACATTCTCATGAAAAATACAAACCTTAATGATACGTCTGTGGTGTATGATTGAGGTGCTCACTCTTGAGTGTACATATCGCCCCAAATCATCGTTGTTCGGGCATGAGGATATAATGAATAGTAAGGGTTATGCCTGATATTTTGTGCACCTTCAAATTTTAGCTTTTGACACTGGGTTCTTGCACATTGTATGTTATTACTCTGGAGAAAAGAACACTCAGATAATTGAGGACTCTAATGTACAGACGTAGGAATTTATAGTTTGCATAAAGTTACCTTCAGCAACATGAAGTTTTGAGAGAGCAAAACATCTTATACCCCCCAAAAGACTCAGAACTTACAAAGCAAATCGGGAGCTATTCAGATTTACTGAGCCTTTACTGCATTTTTTGATTTCGGTTGCTTGCACCTCCTCTGATCTCTGATCTCCACAGACACAATGCAGCGTGGCACCCTTTCAGCATGAAATACATGTGTATTTTCACACTCAATGAGATGCAACTTTAAAAAACAGAACAGTAGTCTACAAAATATCTCATGTGAAGAAAAAAACCTTCCATAAAATACACCCGTAAAGGTCATTTCTACATTTCAAATAGATTTATTGCTATTTTTACAGAGCTTACAATGGAAAGGAAATTACAATCTCTGGTTTGATTTATAACCTTCACCCTGGCTACAAATATCAGAAAAACAGAAATGGTCAACTTTATAATTATTATAATATAGGCTGTCAGTTAATTTAACAATAAATGTTTTTATTAAACTTTCAGCATGATGTCCCTTTTATGTTTTTGCAATTGAGATAATATGTTATAGCTTTAAACACAATTATAATTAAAAATGTTCCAAGGTCCCATGTGGAAATTATTTTACAAATCCTAATATTATCTTGCCTTGTACTGCTGATTCTTTTACTACCAACTAGACATGTAAGTGTCTATTAGGATAAAAACCCAACTAAAAAATTGCCTTTATTGAATTGGTCTATGAGTATGTGTGAGAAGGGTTCTTGGTGGCTCACCAAGTCAGAAGAGTCCAGTCCACTCTGGGTCACAGCATCTCTTGGCAGGCTGACCTGAGCTACATTTAATAAAGGGAGCTAACCTGGGCTAGGGAGCAAGCCAGGAAACAATATTTCTCTATTGTTTCACCTTTGTGTTTCTGCCTTGACTTGACATGGTGAAACAAACCCTTTCCTATCCAATATCCTTTGGGTTATAGTTCTTATTACAGCAACAGGAAAGCAAAATAAATGCACCTCTGTGTGTGTGTATGTATGTGTGTGTGTGTGTGTGTGTGTGTGTGTGTGTGTATGTGTGTGTGTGTGTGTGTGTGTGTGTGTGTATTATTGTTGCTGTTTATGCATAAGCCAGGGGTCAAATTGGAGCTCACCCATTCAGCTGGACTGGCTGACCGGTGAGTGTATGGGATCTCATTGTGCCCATATTTCCAACATTATACCATTGAGACCACTATGACCATAGTGGGGGGGTTTGTTCGTTCGTTTGTTTTTATTTGGGTTGTATAAATTGAATCTGGGTATTTATGCTTCCAAGACAAATGCTTTACCAACTGAGCCATCCCCTAGTTCAGAACTAAGGTGTCAAAGAATGTTAAGTATATTGCTTCATCTTTGAGCAGGTGCACAGTACAGTAGTCAGAGAGCATTGACATCTGTTATCAAAGCTTCAGAGAGTATATTGGCAAACCCTGGCTATTATGTTGGGCATAGTGAGCATTCAGCCTTCATTTATGAACCTAGTTGAATATGATTGTGAGGAGGTAACTCTGTCCAACCAAATGAAATACCTTGCAGTCAACATTCATTGCTTAGCCAATAAAGATTTGTACATAGTCATGAGCTTAATGAATATAGAGCACAAAGGTCCTGATGAGAGAGCCCTCCACATTCTCTCATCATAGCCATCACCAACCCTCTTCAGTGTTCATCTGTGAGCAATTAATAAGTTGACCATTCCCCTGCTCCACACCTACATTTGGCTTCCTAGAGAAGAACCTATAGAATTTGGGGGAATACAAAGACACCTCCATAAGATGAGACTGAGAATGAAATAGAAAAGAAAAAATAATTCACTCAAGGGAACATAGAAGCCAGTCACTTCGTAAAGTCCTTGCTTTCCAAGGCTGAAGACTTGAACTTGTATTCTCAGACTTCACATAAAAACACAGATTTGGTGGTGGATGCGTGTAATCCTAGTTCTGGGGAGATAGACACAGGGAGAAACCTGGGGCTTACTGACCAACCACCTTATTCTACATAGTGAGGTGAAATCCACTGAGAGCCCCTGTCTCAAAAACCAACCAACTAAAAAACTAACTAACTAAAAAGCAGTATGCCACACTTTAACTGACCTGGTGCCTCTATACATGTACGTGTACGTGTACACATAACACAAGCGGCACAAAGGTAAATATATAAGATTCTTGTATAAAGAACAGCAGAATCTTATGAAGCAGAAGAACACAGAAGTACACAGTAAATATCAGAAAGAAAACGCCAATGGCAGACATAAGAGAAGAAAGCTGAAACAGAGTAAAGAACTAGGGTATTGCACAAGAAAAAAAAAAAGAGCTAAGAAACAAAACCTCAGGACACAGGAGTTTCAGAAAGACAGACTGAGAAATGTAGGAGGAAAAAATTATTCAAGATATAGTTTAGATGAATTTATCACAACCAAGGAGAAGCAATATTTAACTACAAAGTGAGCAGCAAGAAAGTTGGAAATTCAGATACATTTATTTTATTTATGTGTCATTTATTTATTTAAAAGAGTTGACATTTTTTAAAATTGTGTATATCTGTATGTGTCTCTGTGTGGGTATAAATGTGAGTGCACAAAGAATTCAGAAGAGCATGTGGCATCCCCTGAAGCTGAAGTGTCAGGCAGTTGTTAGTAGGCAGTGCTGAGAACTGAACTCTGGTCTTCTGGAAGAGGAGCGTGTGTTCATAACCCCTGAAACATCTCATCATTCCAGACACTTCTGTTTTTTCCCCCTAGGATTAGCATTAAATTGCAAAATGTCAAGATAATCAAAATCATCATGAAGGCATGAGAAACTCAGTAGTGTTGCCTTTTTCTTTTAGAAACAATGAACATCGGAGACAACGGCAAAACTGGCTTCAGAATTATGAGAAGGCAAGATTTTCAACCCAGAATAGAATATTTGTCAAGCCTCAATAAAGGAGAAAGCAGAATAAAGTTATTCTATGTCATGTGAGACTTACAGAGTTGCTTTTCATGAACTTAGGAACCCCCTTGAGGATGTGCCAGGAAGACTAGAGACTGGGACTCTTAAAAGAAGGATGTGAATTTGTGAAGTCAGGAAAGGCAGATGGGAAGCAGACCCAGAGAGTTCAGATGGAAGCAGGAGAAAGCCTGTCAGAGAAGCCTGTCTCTTGAAGAAAAGTGGTTTCATGGAGGGGAGATCTTGAAAGATTTTACCTGTGGAAGTCAAAGAACCCTGTTTCATGTGGCAGAAGTGAGCAGAATAGAAACATAGGTTAAAAACGAGAGAAACAAAAATGAAAAGCAGTAAGAACAGGAGCAATAACAAAACCCTTGCAACTTAAGAAATAACAAAATGAGCCTATTGGGAGTGTGGATTCAGCTTCTTCAAAGGGACATTATATATAATTTTTGTCTTTAAAAAAAATAAAGGTTTGTTTTATGATTCTTCATATGTGACTTGTCATGTGGATATGTTCACATACGTACAGTATCAGCCAAGTCAAGAAGAGGGTATCAGTCCTAGGATCTGAAGTTACAGGGCATTGTCAGTTGTCTGACATGGACACTGGAACTCAACTCAAATCTTCTGCAAAGGAATCCAGTGATCACAATGGCTGACCCTTCCTTCCAGTGCCCTTCATCTCTCCCTGTCTCCTGTGTCTGTCTGTCTGTCTGTCTGTTTTTCTCTTTGTATCTCTGTCTCTCTGTGTGTCTCTTTCTTTTTAAAACAAGAAACAAGTAGTGCTCAAAGCCATTTAAAGTAAGGACAAAGTCTTTAAATGATATAAAATCAATTATAAACTAAAGCACAACAAGATGATTGTTATTGTTGCCTAATCACTGAGATCCAGGCTCATTGAAAGATGGTGATTAAATCATGCAAATAAAAGCTACATTTACACTGAAAGGACCCTGTGCATTAAAGTATAGGTAATGATTTAAAGATTATTATAAGGTATGGTTTTAGAAGAATGTTGTGTCCAGGTAATAGTATTAAATGGGAGTTTCACAACAGGGCTGACATAATGTTGTAAGATATGCACTAAATGAAGTTGACCCTTGTGTTGAAACACCAAGCATGCCTAGGTCAAACAGGCTTGATAAAGAGTTTCCAAAGAACTGCAGATGTGAGGTGTGCTTGACCTATCCTGGAAGCTGTAAGTGCTGTAGGGTGGAGGTTGTCATCTCAATATGACCAAGGGTAGTCTGTGGATTCATTCCTAATTCTAGATACAGTAAAATCACCACTGTGTTGAAATTTCAAGAGTACTGGGATATTTAAAAATGTACTTTAAAGTAGTAATGGCTGACAAAATGGTACAAGGGATAAAGCCATTTGCTAACAAGCCTGGTGTTTGGAGTTGGTTCTCCAGTATACATGGTGGAAGGAGGGAAAAAATTTTCCTCTGACTTCCATACTTGCACTTTGGCATGTATGCCCACAAATACACTAGAAATAAATCTATGTAATAAAAATATTTTTAATTTAAGAGCAGCGATTTATTTAATAAATTGTTCTATTGACTATGTACCAACAAGCAAGTTGCCTTTGGAAACAATCTTACTCAAAGCAGCTAAGACACAGAAAGGTCAACCCTCCTCTATCCCTTGTGCATGCAAACAAGAAAGCATTTTTTTTCATTTATTGAAAATAGATATTTTTCATAGAATATATCCTGATTAGTTTCCCCTCCCTCTAGTCCTCATTTTCTCCTCCCCTCCCCACATCCTGATACACCCCTTTCTATCACTTTTTAGAAAACAGTTTTCTAAGAGAAAAAAAAATATAATATATAAAGATCAAACAAACATATCAGATTAGGACAAAACAAACAGAGGAAAAGAACCCAAGATGCAGAGACACACTGATTCATAGACTCAGGAAGCCCATAAAAAGACAAAACCATATATATATATATATATATATATATATATATATATATATATATATATATATATATATGCAAAGGAGGTGTAGGATAAAATGGAGAGAAATAAAACAAAATCTTTTATAAGTCTCAGGTTCTTGGCCACCTAAATAAACAGTGTCAAGTCAGGTATAAGTTTCTATGTATATGTGTGTGTGTGTGTGTGTGTGTGTGTGTGTGTGTGTCTGGATCTTAAGTCAAATCAGATGTTGGTTGGTCACTCCCATAAGCTTTGTGTCACCACTGCACTAGCAGATCTTGCAAGCAGGAAGAGAATCATTGTAGATTGAAAGACTGTAGCTGTGTTGGTGTTTCTCTTCCTACTTATGCTGATGTACAAAACGCAGTACCATGAATGCTAATGAGGGTGAGGGCTCCGTTAGCATCAGCTCAACTTCTCCATGTTCAGTGAGTTGTGTTCATTTTTCTTTACCAATAGAGCCTTGCTGCCATTTTGTAGAGTGTGTCCAGTAATCTTGGCAACAGCCTGAATTGTTTGGAGAATCAATGTGTCCCCCTTTGGTCATTGACTCAATCATATGCAACTAATTCCTGGTATTGAAAACTTCATTTTGTGACAGAGATGGCCAGGTGGGGCTCTATCTCCTCTCTTACTTGGCAATTTCTCTTAGGCTGCCTTCATATATGAATATATTTTCGGAAACTCCTACTGTATTAGGATTCCTCAATGACTCTTCATTTTAACCTGTCTTTCCCTTTATTTGCCCCTTCTTGCTCCCCTCTTTAGTCTCTACTCCAGTTCTGTTCCATCATTCATCTTTGACTATCCCATTTCTCTTTCCTAGGGAGACTTATCTGTCTAACATAGTACTTCAATCTAGTCTAAACCTCTATCATTCTAAGGATTATAGCTTGATTATCATTAACTTAATGCAAGGAAAGCAAAGTTCAACCTATCATGATTATGACCATCTATCTTGCCACTACTCATTTTTAGTCACTTTCTGACTAATTCTAAACATTTTCCCTCTTCACTAGTTTTGAACTGTATCATTTGAGCCAATTGTTCCACCTTTAATCTATATGTATTTTCCTAGCTGTTGAACAAGAGAAAACTGAGTTATGTAAGCCCCCGCCACAGTGTTTCTATGTAGACTTCAAAAAAGAAAAATAAAATATCTTACATACAACAGAAGCTATTGAGGGCCTGGCACATACTAAGGATAAAGAAGATGATACATCTTTCTATTTGACTATAGTAGTGCCAGAACAAGTCTACTTCTCCATTGAGTTTTCTGTTCCTGAATCCCTGTTGACATCACAAAGCTGATTCATGCTTAGAGAAAAAGCCCATATAGGTATTATAATCATGCCATCTTACATGTTAAATAAGGGATCAGATTAAATAGTTTCTCAGTATTACACAGTGAGGGGGACAAACCCCATGGTTCAACAGTTTGACCTACTATGTTCTCACATAAACTAAATATGAGCTTTTCCATTAACATCAATGATCCTTCCCGGGAGCTCAGAGTCCAAACTGTACTTGGATATGATATTTTATTTTAAAAGTTCCTTTCAAAATAATAGAGAAAAAGATAACCCTCATATGATTTTGTCATTGAAACTGCCTTCCTCTTATGTAGGCATATACAATCACTTTGTATTCATCTCAGGGTAGCTAGACTATGTAAACATTATGTTCTGTATACTTGACAGAAAATGGCATGCCACACAAGCATGAGAATCAGATTTCCAACTCCAGAAACTGTGTGAAAAATGATTGGCATGGTAGTGCATGTTTGCAATCCCAGACCTAGATAGAAAGAGACCCTAACCCTAACCCTAACCCTAACCCTAACCCTAACCCTAACCCTAACCCTAACCCTAACCCTAACCCTAACCCTAACCCTAACCCTAAGGTATGATGGCCAGATAGTCTAGCCTAGTCTACTTGGCAAGATCTAGGCCAGTGAAAGACCTAAGACACTTTTTTTTAAAAAAAAAAAAAAAATCTTTTATTAGTTAATTCATTAATTTTACACTCCAGATTTTATTTTCCTCCCGGACCACCCTCCAACCTTTCCATATCTTATACCTACTCCCACCCCCTCTCTCCACGAGAATGTCCCCACCCTCAACACCTCACCCCACCAGACCTCTAAACTTCCTGGGGCCTCCAGTCTCTTGAGGGTTAGGTATATCTTCTCTGTCTGGACCCAGACCAGGCAGCCCTCTGCTGTATATGTGGTGGGGGCCTCATATCAGCTGGTGTGTGCTTCCTGGTTGGTGGTCCAATGTTTGAGAGATCTGGGGGATCCAGGCTAATTGAGACTGCTGGTCCTCCTACAGGGTCACTCTCCTCCTCATCTTCTTCCAGACTTTCCCTAATTCAATCATAGGGGTCAGCAGCTTCTGTCCATTGGTTGGGTGCAAATACCTGCATCTGACTCTTTCAGTTGCTTGTTGGGTCTTTTGGATAGCAATCATGATAGGTCCCTTTTTGTGAGTGCTCCACAGCCTCAGTAGTAGTATCTGGCCTTGGGATCTCCCCTTGTGCTGGATTCCACTTTGGGACTGTTGCTGGATCTTATTTTCCTCAGGCTCCTCTCCATTTCCATCCCTGCAGTTCTTTCAGACAGGAACAATTATGGGTCAGAGTTTTGACTACGGTATGGCAACCCCATCCCTCACTTGATGCCCTATCTTCCTGCTGGAGGTGGGTTCTATAAGTTCCCTCTCCCTACTGTGGGGCATTTTATCTAAGGTCCCTTCCTTTGAGTCCTGAGAGTCTCTCACCTCCAGGTCTCTGGTACATTCTGGAGGGTTTCTCTAACCTTCTACCCCCCCCCCCCAAAGTTCCCTGTTTCCATTCTTTCTGCTGGCCCTCTGGGCTTTACTCCTTTTCCCCCTCCCAATACCAGATCATGCTCCCTTCTCACCCCCGTCCCCTTCCCTTTCCCTCCCAGGTCCTTCCCTCCATCCCCACCTTGTATTTGCTTTCTTTTCCCTCTCAAGCAGGACTGAGGTATCCTTACTTGGTCCCTTCTCTCTTTTTGAGATCTGTGGACTGTATCTTGTGCATTCTGTCCTTTATTTTTCTAATATCCAATTATTAGTGAGCACATACCATGCATGTCTTTTTGAGTATGAGTTACATCATTCAGGATGATATTTTCTAGTTCCATCCATTTGCCTGTAAAAGTCAAGATGTCCTCGTTCTTAATAGCTGAGTAGTAATCTACTGTGTAAATGAACCACATTTTCTGTATCCATTCTTTTGTCGTGGGACATCTGGGTTGTTTCCAGCTTCTGGCTATCACAAACAAGGCCACTATGAGCATAGTGGAACATGTGCCCCTGTGGAATGGTGGGGCATCTTTTGGCTATATTTCCAAGAGTGGTACTGCTGAGTCTTCTGGTAGATCTATTTCCAATTCTCTGAGGAACCTCCAGATTGATTTCCATAATGGTTGTCCCAGTTTGCTATCACTCGAACAATGGATCGTCTTCACATCCTCGACAACATGTGTTGTCGCCTGAGGTTTTTGATCTTAGCAATTCTGATTAGTGTAAAGTGGAATCTCAGAGTCCTTTAGATTTGCATTTCTCTGATCACTAAGGACGTTGAATGTTTCTTTAGGTGCTTCTCAGCCATTCAAGATTCCTCTGTTGTGAATTCTCAGTATAGTTTTATACCCCATTTTTAAATTGGGTTGTTTGGTTTCTTGGTACTTACCTTCTTAAGTTCTTTATATATTTTTGATATTTTATGAATATCAGTGCAAAAATACTCAATAAAATTCTTGCAAACTGAATCTTAGAACATCAAAACCACCACTCACCGCAATCAAGTAGGCTTCATCCCAGGGATGCAAGGTTGGTTCACTATACAAAATCCATTAACATAATCCACTACATAAACAAATTCAAAGGGAAAAAGTCACATGATCATCTCCTTAGATGTAGGAAAAGCATTTGACGAAATACAACACCCCTTCATGTTAAAAGTTTTGGAGAGACCAGGAATTCAAGGCCCATACCTAAACAAAATAAAAACGATTTACTGCAAACCAACAGTCAATATCAAATTAAATGGAGACATACTTGAAGCAATCCCACTAAAATTGGAGACAAGACAAGGATGTTCACTCTCCCCATATCTATTCAATATAGTACTCGATGTGCTAGCTAGAACAATAAGACAACAAAAAAGAGATCAAGGGGATACAAATTGCTAAAGAAGAAATAAAGATATCACTATTTGCAAATGATATGATAGTATAAATAAGCAACCCCCAAAATACTACCAGAGATCTTCTCCAGCTGATAAACAACTTCAGCAAAGTGGCTGGATATAAAATTAACTCAAATAAATCAGTAGCCTTCCTTTACACAAATGATAAACAGGCTCAGAAAGAAATTAAGAAAACAACTCCCTTCACAAAAGCCACAAATAATATAAAATTTCTTGGAGTAACTCTAAACAAACAAGTGAAACCTATATGACAATAACTTCAAGTCTCTCAAGAAAGAAAACGAAGAAGTTCTCAGAAAATGGAAAGATCTCCCAAGCTCCTGGATTGGTAGAATTGACATAGTAAAAATGGCCATCGTACCAAAGGCAATCTACAGATTCAATGCAGTCCCCATCAAAATCCCAACACAATTCTTCAAAGATATGGAAAGAGCAATTATCAAATTCATCTGGAAAGGCAAAAACAAACAAACAAACAACAACAACAACAAAACAAACCGACAAACAAAAACAAAACCAGAATAGCGAAAACAATTCTTAACAATAAAAGAACTTCTGGGGAAATCACCATCCCTGACCTCAAGCTGTACTACAGAGGAATAGTGACAAAAACTGCATGGTATTGGTACACAGACAGACGGGTTGATCAATGGAATAGAATTGAATACACAGAAATAAAACCACACACGTACACTTGATCTTTGACAAAGAAGCCAAAAATATACAATGGAAAAAAGAAAGCATCTTCAATAAATGTTGCTGGTCTAACTGTCTGTATGTATGTAGAAAAAGGAAAATAGACACATATTTGTCCCCTTGCACAAAGCTTAAGTTCAAGTGGATCAAGGACCTCAACATAAAACCAGATACACTGAATCTGATAGAAGAGGAGCCTTGAACTCATTGACACAGGGGTAATTTCATAAACAGAACTCCAATGGCTCATGCTCTAAGATCAAGAATTGATAAATGGGACCTCATGAAACTGGAAAGCTTCTGTAAAGCAAAGGGCATAGTCAATAAGACAAATCGGCAACCTACACATTGGGGAAAAAAATCTTCACTAACCCCACATCCAATAAAGGACACTTTCTTAAATAACAAGAAAGGGAGGTATTGTTCAGTGGTTAAGAGCTGGTGCTACTTACTTCAGGGGATCAAACCTCAGTTTTCAGAATCCCTGTCAACCTGCTTACAACTGCCATTAACATCAGTGCCAGAGTATCTGACACCTCTCAGTCTCTGTAGCACTTTGATTCACATACACAGACACACAGACACACTCATTCATATACATAATTGAAAACTAATAAAAATATTTTTAAAAATGATTGATAAGTTGAGGTCATCCTTTGTGTACACACACACACACACACAAACACACACACACACACACACATACACACCCATCTACCTACCTGCATACACTTATACACATGAACATACGTGAACACACAGATACTAAATAAATACAAAAGTAAATTTTAAAAACTTGTCTATTTAGACCATAAATTACACACCATGGTTTGTTTATTTAAATACAAATATAAAGAGCATTCCATTCTACAAAGATATAAATTGATGATGCATCCACATCTTGGAGAAAATACAGTCTCTTTTTTTTGTCAGGGACACAGAGATGATTCTTCCCCTGACCTTTTCAGTGACAGCCCTATGTTACATCAACCTTGAATGCCTTTGTTTGAGTTAAGCCAGTAAATAATTCCCACCAGGCAGCAAGGAAAAAACAAAGCCCCTAAACCACAGGAGCAAAGTGATTTTCAAACACAGGTATAGAAACCTTAATAGGCTTCCCAGCTAGGTAGGAAAGAGAGCTGTTAGTAACTTTGAGCTGATGAGTGGAAGAGGAAAACTGAAGCTTCTCATTTCCTTGTGTAGTAGAGTCTTGTCCTCTAAGCAAAACTGTAGGCATAATGTCATTGTGCACAGTGTGAAGATTCCAGTGCTGATTTCTGTCTCTCATATATCTGGTTGCAATCATTCAGAGAATCTCCTGTCTTAAGTCTTAATCTTGTATAAACCGCAGATCTCTAATTCTTCCCTAATATGGTAATAGAGTTTAACAGCCAATGACTAAGCAGTGGTGAGAATAGAGATGGACTTCCTGCCAGTCAGGAGGGTGGCAGAAGAAAGAGGAAGTTGGCTATGCAGGCAGAGAGAGTTCAACAGACAACCTTTAGAAAACAACCTGGAACAAAAAAGCCATATAATGCAAGTATCTAGAGGAGTTTGGCTGAGAGGTAATCAGATTAGCATAAAAGATTAAAATAGAGTAGTAACTGCTCAGATATTGTGCCCTTAAAGCTTGTTAAATAAATGTATTAGTCCAGTGTCAATAATGGGAGCTAGCTGGGTAAGAGGAAAACTGAAGCATGCTTATTATAAAGCCACAAACACAACACATCCACCATCCTCATCAGACCAACTATGCCTGTTTGCAAGAGTCAATAATAATCAAACCTGTGGATAAAGGGATGAAGTCGGTTATTGGACCAGAGATTCCAGGCACTTGCCTAGCTATTTGTATGAAAGTCTGCTTCATATGCCTGATGTCAGTGTTGGGGAAGAGTTGTAAGTCTACAGGCTGGGAAGGGTTGACAGAGATGCGACTCCATTCATCTGACTATAGGTAAACCATCTTCCATTCTAGGTCACCCATGCTCTGACAGAAAGCTCAATAAATTCCCTGGTTCCCCAGTATAAACATTGGTAGCATCATTCTTTGGCTTGTTATTGAAACCTTACGAATAATGTAGACACTTTGCTTATGTCTCTGAGAGGAGGGTTTCCACAACACTTTAGATATTGTGATAAGAATTATTTCAAAATAAGGGAACAGAGTCAAAAACAAGCAAATAAAGAAAAAACCAACCAAACAAACAAACAAACAAACAAAACCTTTTAATATGGATAGACTTCAACTTTGAAATCAGAACCACATTTTATTCAGTTGGCTGTGATTTTGAAGTACAAAAGTTGAAACATTTATTCCAATTTTAGCACTGAGAAAACCATTAAAGGGGAAAAAAGAATTCATTTTAGAAAGACACAACTTTTGCATACATTTTCAAAGGAGTTCATGCCCAGTTTTATTGAAAGACCTTAAATGTGCAACCTTATAAACCTCAAAGAATTACTAAATTTCTTAGAAGAATATATTGATGAAAGGAACTCTGCTAGAATTAAAAGGTTACAAAGGAATCAGGGAGTTGCCAGGGGAACCACAGAACACCATTTTTACAGACAATGAGTGAGTGATGGCTACTCTCTCAATTTACTAACACATATCTTGTCCCTGGACAAAGGAGAAAAATCCCTGTGACCATTCCTTGACATTATCTCAAGATAAGACATGGAGAAGGGACAGATAGGTCCAAAGTGTTGGACACTGGAAATGTTAAATACCTTAAATATTTTGGAACCAAAGGAAGAGAGATGGTCTCATTCTACTTAATATGACAATCAGCTATGTATGAGTGGTCTGTAGTTCTATAGATACAGTTCTTCCCTAGGGTTCAGTACCCAGCATTGCACAAAACGAGGTGTAGTGAGTGGGCCATGCCTGGGATTTAGCTCTGGGGAGGTTAAAGCAAGATCAGAAATTCAAGGTTATCTTCGGAGACATATTGAGTTCAAGGCCATTTCCATCTCAAAACAAAGCAAATTAACTCTTGAAACACTGAAAAGAGACTATCTACTTCTTGGGCAAATAATTTTCATGAATACCTGCTGTAGATGCCATGTGCTTACTCCCACAACTTGTGTGGGCCACTGAAAGAATTCTTAGAGGAATGCATCTGAGTTCTAGGAAAGAAGCATACATTCAGGATGTACAAAAGTACATTCTGCCAAACAGCTCAGTCTTCTCTTTGACTGGGGCATATGACCTCCTTTGTCTTTTTAAGATGTATTTTTTTTCATATATGTATATGTGTGCTGTGTATATATGAATTTATGCTACCTGATGGAGGATGTCCTTGAAGACATAAGACAGTGTCTGAACCCCTGGAGCTGGAATTGCATGTAGTAACTCCAATGTGGAATCTTGGAACTGAGTGGAAATCCTCAGGAAGAGCAGAAAACACTCCTATCTACTGAGTTATCTCTTGAGCTATTTGATCTAACTTTCTCTATTAGTGAGCACGAGGACATAAGAAAGTAATATTCAGAAAACACAGTAAGACATATAGGGCCTTATACTTATTCCTAACAATGCTCAGTACTATGGGGAAAGATAAGCCTGTTGAGGAAAGAATCAACAGAACAAAGTGGAGCTTAAATGCTGACACTTCTGAAACTTCTCCTATCTATTCATCTTTAATTACTTTTATGGTTCAGCTCAGTTTGAGCTGAGGATTCTGTACTTAAAACCCTTTTTGTAATACTTACTTAAAATGAAGGCAATTGCCAAGGAGACCTCTTCAATTAAAATCGGGAGGAGGCAATGGGACTGAGACAAAAGTTCAGTGAGTAAGAGTGCTTTCTCTGGAAACTTGAGGACTCGTGTCAGATCACGGCACTTGCATAACAAGTTGGCATGACTGTGTACACCTAAAAATTCAGTGTTGTGGGGCATGAAGACAGATCCTGGGGGCTTGCTGACCACTAGCCTAGATACAGTAGACTCAGGCTCAAGGACATATGATAGAGCCATAGAGCAGGACACTCATCATCTTCTCACACTGGCCCGTGAGTGTGCAACTGCTCCTATATATGCATTCATACATACACACAAATCTGGACAGGAGGCCTACAACAATCTCAACTGAGAAAAGAAATTAACAATGATGATTACTTTCTATTAGGAAAAGAAGGGTGAGTATGTGGGCCACTATTTGACCATCAGTTAGTTTGCACTGGTGCTTTGGCATCCATTTTTATACTTGACATAAGTTGCCTTAAATCCACTTGCACCTCATCATCTTTGGTTTCGTTCAAATGTCCCCATCCTAAATTCATAGACAAGAATGTTCATTTCTCCTCTCGATGACCTCAAACAACACTCCAGACAGCAGGTGACCATGATAAAACTGAAGGGTAATTAAACAAAAGTTAAATGACTAATGTTTCACTTTCTCAACTGTTTCAATTATCCAAAGTATATCCTGTTCTTGGTAGGTGGAAAGATGCTGTTTATGGACCCCAATAAACACACAGGCAAGAGGTTCTCCCCACTATGGGCTTATAGTACCTATAGACTTGCTGCTGCCTCCCCTTACTGCTACGGAGCCTGTAACAATAGGTTTCTGTACCTTCTACTTCAAACATTTTGGTTTGATTCTATACACCCTCAGAGGAACTTGCCTTTTGCCAGATTGTGCTTTCCTATAGTGTGCCATCTTTCCTTTGACTATATTCCAGACCAATTCCTCAAAATCTTATTAGAAAAATATCATGGCATATCAAGCTATGGATCTTTACTGTTAAAATGGTGAGGCACCCATCAGGATGATGTCGCAGGTTGCTGTTTCTGTAGTGTCCATAAGTTGTTCTTACTTTGGTTACTGAAATAGGACATATGTATCCCAGGCTTGTTTCCAACTTTCTGTTAACCACGAATGACAACGGCTACCTTAGACCGTTTTCCATCACTCTACCACTGGGGTTACACCTCTGTGCCCCCAAGCTTAGTGCAGGGATAGGCACTGAACCTGAGATGTAATTAATGTTAGGTCATGGAGAGAGAGAGAGAGAGAGAGAGAGAGAGAGAGAGAGAGAGAGAGAGAGAGAGAGAGAGCGAGAGATCTTCAATCCCAAGTCCTATCCTTAGCTCTGACAGAAATGAGAAAGTGAAATGTGGCAGATTCAGAACTGACACCAAAGACTCCCACTAAACTCCAGGGGAATGATGTCTCAACACAACGGAAGAGAAATAGATGGTTCTCTTAAATGTGAGGCACGGCTAGCCACCAGCCTCTGTTGAAGAGAAGGCTAAGCTTTCCACTAGTTCTCAGGCCCACTCTGGTCAATGTCTCAGGATGGCATTGAAGGTGAAGCTTCACACTTGATATGAAAATAGGCAGAAAGGTTCATGCTCATCATGAGCCAAACATGCAGGGTCAGATGAGAATATGACCATTAATATTTGAGAATGAGTAACAGTAGATGTAAGCTTGAAAAATGTAAGATCTGACTCCCAAGGATTTGGCCGCTAACGTCTCTAAAGCCTCATTCTCTTCCATAGTGATTCATATCCATGCATGTTGCAGAGAAAGCATGTATTTACTCCCTGGATGCCAACCTGGTAAGAGTGAAGATACTATAATGCCACTGTGAGGGAAGCAGGAGTAGCAAGAGTATACAGGGTATGTTCGTTAGATGGTTAATACTCAGGACTCAGGTTAGAATTCTGCAATGAAGTAGGTTGAATCTTCCCACCTCAGTACTTAGAATCTAGAAACTCCCTAATAGAATACCCAGAGCTCTGTTTCCTATGTGTTTTTGGATCCTGTCAAGTTAACAAGGATTATTAACCATCACACATATCATTTACACTAAGAAATAATATTACTGTCATTCTGTGATACTACAAGGAAAATTCCATCAAGCATTAGAAGCACTATAACCATTGTTTACTTTAAGAACGCCTGTGAAGGAAATGAAATCAAATTCCAAGTTAACACTCCATTTCTATAAAATCTAAGCATCTTAAATGGGATAGTAAAAGTAGTACCTGTATTAAACCTAAGTTGCTAATCTCTGATATCTGCTCACTCCCAACTTACCAGCAAACCCCATTGCCTGTTGTTGCAAGGGCAAATGCTACAGTGTTGCCTTGGACCTGTCTAGGTGCTATAACCCCATATATGACCTGCAAATATTGATTATGGATTTAACATCTGAATAGTTTTCATTTTTCTCCATCCATTCCTGTCAGCATTAATTGGTTTCATTCTGACCTAACTTCAAAGGTCAGCATTGTTTCTTCTAACTGATTTCTCCAGTCTCTGCACAGTCTACTTTCCATTGGTCAGATATGGAATTGTCACTGGCTTCTGGACACACCATGATCATGCTTTCATTTGAAGTAATAAAGACAAAGGTTCGGTTGCACACAATCTGGAAAATGGAAGCTTAGAGCCTCTGGCTGGTACTCAACTATCCTTCTGCATTGATCACTTATGGTTACATGTCAGTCCCCTGTGGTCTCTTGTTCTAAACTTCAGCTTCTGGAAGATGACTCTGGTGTGGTACCCACTGAGTGTAAAACAAATCTTCACTTCCCTCTACCTGGAAATATGCTTTCCTCACTTTATCAGAGAGTAAAACCCCTTACAGTTTTTTTGTAAAACTGCCATTTATTTATGTATGTATTCTATAGTGTAAGTTTTATGAGTTCTAGATAAATGTCTGCTTTTCTACAATATTGTACAGGAAACAGATTGTCTGAGATATGGATATTCTCTTGGTGTGTCTTTGTCTCTGTTTTTTCTCTGTCTCTTTCTGTCTCTCTCTCTCTCTCTCTGTGCGTGTGTGTGTGTGTGTGTGTGTGTGTGTGTGTGTGTGTGTATTTGACATATGTGCCTGGTGTCTTGCTCCATCACTCTCTACTTGACTCCCTTAAGACAAGGTCTCTTTCTGAACTTTGGGCTAGGCTGACCTTCAGCCATCCCCAGGGAGGCTCTTATCTCTTTGCCCCACAGTTCTGGAGTTATAAGCAGAAGTCATTGTCAAGTCCTGCTCTTGGGACTCCATCCAAGGGATTCTCACTAAGACCCTGAGTTTATTGGTTCAAGAAGCCTCCGGCTTCTACTCTCCCCAGTACTGCATGGTACCACTATACCTGGCTTTTAAAAATATGTTCTAGAGAATTAAAATCAGGTCTTCCTACTTGCTCAACAAATTCTTCCTTTACTGCACAATCTCCTCATCCCCAAGGAACTAAGGAACTGCTTTCATCAGTTATTACTAGATTATTTGCTCTAAGCTCAGGTCATGAGTACTTATATTGTGCTCTAAAATGCCAGTTCAACAAGCTTCCGAGTTAACTTTTCAATCAGAATGTCTCTAGGAAACAAGAGGACAATCAGTGCCTACTTGGCTCTGCAAATACAAGCAGTTCTGTAAACAATCACTGCGTGTGATTGTCATAAAATTCAACAGTGCTATATAATGTAGGCTGCTCAATCCATGGTAACTCATGGATGGATTGTGATATTTACGAACAAGGTTAATTTAAGATAGAGAGCAAGTAAGATGTAATGACGCGACAATCACTCTAAATTAGTTATTTATAGTAATAATAACTGGAGCAAAGTTTTAATGTTCTAAGGAGGTGACCCTAAAGGAAAAGATTCAAATTATCAATTTTTGAATTATTAGAGAGGCAGTAAATGAACCTTGAAAAATTACATTTTCTCTATAGGTCACTTAGAAAGGTGGTAAGAATATCTGTAAGCTTCAAGATGAGAGTCAGTTCACAACAATGTGTCCAAGAGAAATCACAAAGCAAGAAAACAAGAAGGGTAGAAGGTAGCGGCAAGCTATGAATTGAATGATGGTCCTCTAAATATATGTATGATAATAGTAATCTTGTGAGGTACATACATGTGTGTACATGATGTGTTCATGTTAGGGATGTATGCCTGCATATATAGAAGCCAGAAGGCAACATCAGGTGTTGTTACTCATGACAGAACTTCCTTGTATTTTGAAACATAGTCTCTCACTTGACCTGAAGATAAACAATTAGGCCACATTGGGTACCTGACCAGTGATTTCTAGGGATGCAGCTGTCTTAAGCTTTCCGGTGCTGAGATTATAACAATGAGTCACCATGCTCAGAATTTTTATGTGACAAGGGGTCCTCATGCTTTCTTGGATAACACTTTACAGATTAAGCCATCTCCCTAATGCTACACTAAGTATCTTGAGATCTTCCTGGATTTACAGCGCATCATAAATACAATGGCATGTGTCCTTATAGAACGTGAGAATCACAGAGAGACATGAGAGTACCTCATTGTGATAGATGCAGAGATAGGAACAGACACTGACATACCAGTAACATCAACTGTTAGCAATAGTGAAGAGAAGCCAGGAGAGAGGCAGGGGCCAGGTCCTTGAGAGCCTCTAACACAGTGGTTCTCAACAGTTCTAATACTTAAACCCCTTACTATGGTGACCCTCACACATACAATTATTTTGTTGCCACTTTATAACTGTAATTTTGCTATGAATAGTGATGTAAATATCTGATATGTGGAATTTCTGATCTGTAACTCCTGTGGGGGTTGAAAAACACTGCTCTAATATAATTTGATGCCACCCTGATATTATCAGGATTCTAGACACACCTTGCATGATTTCTGAAGATTATTTCTTTATCACTTTAAGCCTCCCAGTTTACAGTAATGTGTTAGCTTTAGGAAACTAATATAGTAGAATAAAATAAAAATAAAGCATATTTACTTACTTGTGTTAAGAATTTTAAGAGAATGATATATGTACTTTTTTCTACCAAAATTACACAAAAACAACACTTTAATGGGGTATAGACACACTGCTACAGTCCCAATGTGTTGCTTTGCCTTTGTGTGCTTGGTGTGCCCTCTGCCTTTGAAAATCTGAGATCTGTTATTTGCCTTTCATCTTACACTGGTCAATTAGCTAGGATGTTTCAGCTGGCACTGGGTTGTCTTTCAAAAGTATAAATTCCGTGCTCTCTGACACAAACAGGAATCTCTACTCTTCTATGAACAGAAAGTTGGCAAATGGATAGAAAATCTTGAAGAAAACAGCATAATAATAACAAATAAATAACAAAAACAACATAATAGTAAATGTAACTTGAAAACCGAAGTGTCAAAGTGGGGAAATTAAGACATACTTGATAAATTTGGAGAAAAACATCATTTTCTGCTACAATATACAACACAGATAAATCAAGATGAGAAATGTAAAAGATTCCTGTTTAAGAGTTGGGAGATGGTTCATTTACTAAAGAACTTGCAGTATCAGTACTGGGACACAGGTTTGAATCTTCAAAACCAATGTAAATCCAGATTCACAAGGCACATATCTATAACCTGAATATTCCTGCAGGGAGAAGGGGGGTGGATGACCTTTGAAGCTTGAGGCCCAATCAGCCTGGTGGACATTGTGGGGAACTGGAGATAAGTTTAAGGGTGGAGAAGAAAACAAAACAATACCCAAACAAAACAAAACTGGAGGTTGCCAGCTGATCTGAATGCATGTGCTACAGCATGCACACACCCATAAACAAAAGCACGCATGATACAATGCACACATACACACAAAGGTTGAAAACAATCCTGTTCAGATAAATATCAGTCTTATGTTGAAATGTGGTATCCAACTTACATATATTTTTATGTAGCACACAAAACATAAGAAATAATGAGGCGTGTATATGTACATCTGTGTGGAGTACAAAATGTGTTTTTTTGAAGACCACATAACAAAACTCAAAGACAATTAGCTGTGAAATCTATTAACCCACCCATAACCAGGAAAGGCAATAAACACTGAAAATGACAATGGATTCCCAAGTTTCAACATGGGAAATTATGCAAGGGCTTCAAAAGGAATCAGTATTATAATACAAATCAGACTTCAAGTCAGTGTTTATGGTAAGATTTCTAAAATGCCATTGACATGGCTATTTACTGCTATTTCCTAAAGAGAAATAAAAGTCATAAACAACTACAGACAGAAAGGTAACAGAGAACTCCCAATGGCTCACTGTATTTCCCCCTTTACATTTTACAATCCTGAGAGAAAAACATAATAACTCTTGAAGGAAGAATAGAAAAATCATAAAGAAGTGACAGAAGGACTGACTTTGAAGAATGCAATCTTGATATATTTATAGCTCCATTAGAAAATTGATGGATTCAAATTCACTTCAATCTATAAAGCTATTTTGAGTAGAAAATCCTATAAAGGAGAGCCACTGTCAATCCCCCACCTACATCTTGTTTATCAGGATGACAAGTGTCAGGTATAGACGCCAGCCGATTTTTCACATAGAAATCTACAAATCTATGGACCTCAAGGAATCTCCAGGTCTTTAAGAATTAAATTAATTAAATCAATTTCATAGATTTCAGTCAATATCATTGGTTTTGTTATTAGAGTAATGGCTTCAGTTTTTCTTCTATAGAATTATTAACATCGATATGTTTTCTTCTTGAGTCCTGTGGATTGTGGTGTTGGGAACAAGGCCAGAGAGGCAGTCCTGGGAATGAAATACTGGTCAACAGCACCTGGTACTAATTTCAAATAACAAAAATTTGGGCTATTTGCATTTGTTCAGTGTATTTTGAAAACATATTTTTTTAATAGTCAAGAAGATTACTAAAACACTGTAGAATGTAATTCCCAGTGCTCAGGAAGCTGAAGAGGAAGGATCATGAATTCAAGGCCACTGTTAGCTAGAAAACAAGATCCAGACCTGTCTGGATTATAGAGAGACATTAGGTCTCAAAACCAGCAAAAATTTAAAATATAGCTATATAATTTTTATAGCATGTGCATATATATATATATATATATACATGCTATAAAAATTTCATATATATACATATATATACATATATGTATATATGAAAATACTAAGCTTTAGGCATACTCTACTAAAATGGCATAAGTGGTTTTCAGTGTTGAATATTTCATTTTAGCATAATTTAATTGTGGCCTGAATTCATATAAGTATGTATGATAGGGGAAGTGATCCTTTGTAAAAGTAATTTAAATTTCCTGGATCTTGCCATACAAACTAGCCTTGGAATTATTAGTTTACTCTAAATGAGAGCTATTTTTAATGTGTCAACTTGACTGGGACACTGGAATATGGCCATCCAGATGATATGACCAAACACTCTTGTGCATTTTGGGAGGCATTCAATACTGAAACTGAGAGAATGGGTAAAGCAGATCATATTCCTCAGCGTGATAGGCATGACCAGAACCAGGGTACCACCCTTCCGAATAAGGAATTCTTTTGGTTTACTAGGGACATATTTTTACTTCCGGCCTTAGGAGAAAAACTGAAGTGCTACCTCTCTCTTGGTCTCACACGTCAAGAACTTCAGACTGGAGTTTCAACTTAAGGTCATACCGGCCTTCTGCAGACAGAGAAGTTATTCCTGAAACGTACCAACTTTCTTTAACCATATAAAACAATGTCTTTCAATGTGTCTATTTATGCCAATGTCACCAGACCCTTTCTGCTTATAATCCATGTTGAATTCATTGTTGTTGTTTGTCTCTGTGTATATATGTGCACAAGGGCTCCTTGATGTATGTGCACGTGTATGCGTGTGGAGACCAGCTGCTAATGCTTCTTCTCAATAGTCCTGTATGTTTTGCTTTTGTATTTGTTTGGTTTTTGAGACAGGGTCTCCCACTGAACCCAGAGCTTACCGATTTGGCTGTTTGCCTGCCAGTGAACTCAGGGATCCTCTTCCTCACACTTCTCCATGACTGGTATTCCAGGCATTTACCAGCACTGCACTCTTCTATTTTCCCCTGGATCCTGGGGGACATAATTCAGATTTTCAGATTTGCACAAGAATCACTTCACTATGTGAGCCATCTGTCCATCCTTTGATTCATCGGTGGATGAGTTATACAAATTATACTTTTATGAGGCTATTCTACACTACCCAGAATGCCTTATTTTGAAAAGTCTTTATCATTGTTAAAACCGGACAGACTTATCCATCTGAAGAGAACTAAGAATGTGTTTTCTTTCTCTCAGTGTTTGCATGATTGACAATTTAAGCTATTAGTTGGATTTTAGTTGGATTTTTCTACCCATTAAATCAAGAGTTGGCAAACTACAGTACCCAGGCCAAATATGGTCATAAACCTATACTTGTTAATACAATTTTATTAACACATGCAATACACACACACACACACACACACACACACACACACACACACACTCATGCACATATCATATTGCTGTTTTAGCCTTGAAAAAACATATGAACAATTACAAGAGACCATATCTTCATCAAATCAAACATATTTTTGACTGAAGCTTTTTAAGAAACAAGCTTGATGATGCTCAAATTAAGTCAGAATCGACTCAGTTCACTCAACTCTCTCTAGGAGCACATACATATTCAAGGAAAACAGCCCTATCCTATATAGATTCAGCATTCACATAAGTCCTCATGGAACTTGGAATGAGATGCTTGAAATGAGAATGATTTCATTTAGTGACTTAATAGTGAGAAAAGAAAAAGAAAAAGTTGAGAAAATAGAGATAAGCTCTTGATGAAGAGTACATTTCCCTTGACTGCTAATAAGATGCTGTGTGGTGCTAAGTCAATTCCTGTTCTTTAACTTTCTTTCATTATATAGTAAACTTTTTCACCCTTTTGAGTAGAAATAGTATACACATTTTTTTTAACTTTCCATTTCAGTGTGTGTGCATGTTTAGGGTGGTGGGTATGTACATGTGAGGGCTGTGTCAGTGGAGCCAGAAGAGGGTGTCCTATCCTCTAGAGCTGGGATTAGATACAAATGGTTGTGAGCTGCCTGATGTGGGTGCTGAGAAGCGAGCTTGGGTCCTACGCAAGTGCAATGTGTGCAGTCAACCATTTCCCAGCCCCAAATCAAACCGCTAACGTGTTGCAAACACAAAACTTGCTTGCTTATTCAGAGTGAGTCTCAAAGAAATATGTGAAATGAATTTTTAAAAAAGAATAACCTAGGCCAGTGGTGAGAAACAAGGAAGACTGTAGCTGAGTGCTCAGGATTGCTAGAGCGTAAAATGAGAAATGGAGTGAAATCAAGTGAGAAAAGTAAGCCCAGATCATACTATATGAAGTACCCAGGAAGCAAATTAAAGACTTTGATTTTATCATTTAGGTAGTGAAGTGGCCACTGGAGACAATTAATTAGAGAACTGTGGGTCGAGCTGTGCTCAGAAAGCTCAATATGAGAATATTAGATTAAAATAATCAGAGGATCAGAAAAATACTGTTTGATTCCCAAGGCAATTAGATTCGTATTACATAATCTACATGTAAATAAATAAAAAATATAAAAGTATAATTTAAACTCACATATAAATTTATTTAGAAAATCAAATAAGTCATCCTAATGAATAAATTTAAGTAAATGGAAAGAAAATACAATCATTCTGCTGTATATTTTGGAAAAGGTCATATAATTCTGAAAATCTATGTTTCCGTAACTCTAAGCTCAAATTCCATTTCCATAGGATACTATATTCTGAAAATAAATTATAAAGATGCTTTCCTGGCAGTCATTTTGTATGGCAGATAGAAATACCCATCTTGAAGTTAATACGATATATTGGTCAATATTCATTTAACAGTCCAAGTTTCATAAATGTCACTTTACTTTCTTAACAATGACAATGTTACAGACACTTAGTGGTCAGGACTTAGGAAGTTTTCATGTGGGAAGGAAAGTGTTCTGACTTACAGTACAAGGAACACAGTTCATTAATGCAGCGAAGGGGTGCCAACAGAAGAAGCAGGAGACCAGTAGCTGGCCACATTACATCAGTAGTCAGGAAAGAGAGCAGAAAGTAGAGCCTGGCTATTGAACATCAAACCCTCTTCCCAATAGACCTACTTCCTACAGGAGGCTCTGTACTGGCTGGTTTGTGTCAACCTGATGCAAGCTAGAGTCTTCAGAGAGGAAGGAGCCCAGTTGAGGAAATGCCTCTATCTATGAGATCCAACTGCAAGGCATTTTCTCAATTAGTGATCATTGGGGGAAGCACCAGCCCATTGTGCGTGTTGTCATCCCTGGGTTGGTAATCCTGGGTTCTATAAGAAAGCAGGCTGAGTATGCCAGGGGAGCAAGACAGGAAGCAGCATCCGTCCATGGCCTTTGCATCATCTCCTGCCTCCAGGTTCCTGAACAGCTTGAGTTCATGTCCTGGTTTCCTTTGGTAATAAACAGATACGTGGAGGTATAAGTCAAATAAACTCTTTCTTCTCCAACTTGCTTTATGGTCATGGTCTTTTATCACAGCAATAGAAACTCCATTAAGACAAGCTCCATACTGCAAAGGTTTCAGAACTTTCACAAAAAGTACTCCTAGCTCGGGACCAGTGCTCAACATAGGAACCTACGGAAGATATTTCACGTTCACAGCGCAACAGGAACTAAGTGACAGTTGAAACATCACCTTTACTCTTCTTTCCTTTAAACATAATTTTGTTGCATAAAATGTAAGGAATTTTTGCATCATCAAAAATTAAAGAGGTAAATTGTGTCTAGCTGCCTGATAAAGTATGATATTTTTCTAGGGAAATAAGAAGACTGACTTATGAAAAGTAGTTTATCAGTACATTATAAAGATATATATCATACAATGCTAATAAAAGTCACGTGACTGGCATGTGCATAATTTTGGCTGAATAAATTTTTAAAAATATGCTTTTAAAACATGTTTATGGAAAACAGCTGTTCATTTATAAAAAAAAAAAAATTCGTTGAGTATCATGTCATCCTTTTACATTTGAGAAACTAAGATATGAAAAAGTAGCTTCTTCACCCAAAATAAAACAGGATGATTCCAGTACAACAGGAAGTTATGTGCAGTTCTCTGACCCTGCGCCTTTTGTTCTGATGATGCCATCATCCTTCTTGTTGCTTCAGAATAATTATGAATGCAGGTCAATGTGGTTTCATGGAAAAAATTCCATTAGAATGTCAGTCTCATAACAGCTTCAGTGACACAAATGTCACACAAATAGCAAACAACCATGTTGAAAGCAAGCATTTTTGTTCATTTAATGTTTTAAATATATTTGAAACATAAATAAGTTTCCAGGAAAAGCTGCTTAAAGGTACAATGAAGAGAAGAGAAAATTGTTAGAGTAGTATAATCAGGGGGCAGGCCGGGTAGTAAAGAGGGCTTGATGCTCTTCCGGAGGACCTGTGTTCAATTCCCAACATCCAGCACCCAGGTACCTCACAAGTGCCTGTAACTATAGCTGCAGAGGAAGCTCAACAGGTCTGACAACCTCTTCTGCCTGTGCAGTATCCATAATCATATACTTGTACACACATGCAATTATATATATACACACACAGAGACACATATACAGACATACACAGACAGACAGACAAACGCGGACACACACAAACAATTAAATTAAATATTTTTAAAAGTATACTTAGAAAGGAAAATAGTTTCAGCAGTCACAGTATCTTGCCATTAACTTTGGGCATAATCCCAGTCTACCTGGGTCAGTGTTGGGTATTTTACAAAACTAAATTTCATAAGTATTTTTTACATACCAAATGATGTATCTAATATCCATATCCTCAGTAAGTTTGGAAAGTATATGAAGAATATCTGTTGTTGAGCAAAAACTGAACAAATGTAAAATATCTAGTGTATAATAGACTTTCAAAACCTAGCAATTATGCACACGAACAATGATTTGTGATTCAGCATAATTTTATATAAGAAAATATATAAAATTAACACCGAACAACATAATGAGTTTTCTCATGGATAATTTGAGCACATTATTCATCTCTATAACTAAATTCCAAAGTCCATTAGTGCAATTGTTTTCACTGGTACTAAACAAACATGCAGCTCTGCATTACAAGGCGGAATCAGTGTGTTCTGCATCACCTCCTAAGTAATTTCCAAAGGGAGGGGGAAATGTGTGCCAATGCAATCAAATACAATCTGGATCTTTTCTTCCAAAGGACTGAAGTTCTCTCCCACTATTATTGGCAAAGTCATTACACAAAAGGGAGAGCAAATGCGAGCTGGTATGGAACATTTTTCTTACATTTTTCTCATTTTCTGTTTAGATGTGCTCAGGGGCAGCATTGAAATTTCTCTATGCTTAATCTCCATGGTCTGAAATTTTTTGAATTTTTTTCTTTCATTTTTCTTCCTCAAACACTCATATGGCCATTTTTATATAGTTTGAGGGGATTCCTTTTACTTTCTGTTAGGTTTTATTTAGTGGGCAGAGCTGTTGCCTGTGTGCACCTATGTGGGTGGGTGATGTTGGGGTATGGGTAGGTCAGAAGACAGTTGACACAAGTCAGTTATCTTCTTCCACCATGTAGAACAAAGATTCTTTTTTTTTTTTTTTGTGTGTGTGTGTGTCCAATTTTATTTTATTTTTTTAATTTATTTTTATTTTTATTTTTGATACTTTATTTACATTTCCGATGATTCCCCTTTTCTTTGGAAACCCCGTGTCCCCTCCCCTTCCCCGCCTCTGTGAGGGAATTCCTCCTTCCACCTACCCGCCCACCCATTCCCATATTCCCACCTTGACATTCCCTTTTACTTAGCATCTAGCACCTTTATCCAGAGCCATCTCATGTTTTGAACTCTGAAATCCCTGCAGCTCTCAGGCTTCTCTTGCAAAGTCTACACTGTTACTGATGAGTGTTACAATTGAATACCAGGCTTTAAGTCTTCATTCATTATAAACTGAAGCTTTAAAATGTAAATAAAACAAGTTAACAGAAATATAAAGCAACTAAAATTTATGCTATAAATTTCAGGAACTGGGAGATCATTTATTTGGTGAGATATTTCATGGACAAACATAACAATGTGATTTAGGCCTCAGACTTTATGTAAGAAAGTCCAGTGTGGTGGGTAATGCTTGTAATCATGGCACAAAGCATGAGACTAACTGCTTAGTAAGCTCCAGGACAGCGACAGAAACTGTTTCAAAATAAAACAGGATGGATGGCTCATGAGGAATGATATCTGACATCTGAGGTTGGCCTCTGGTCTCCACATGCATGTATGTACACATGTTTGTGCACCCATAAACACACACACACACACACACACACACACACACAAATAGTGCCCAGGTTTTACCCCCTCTGTTCAATAGTTGTACTAAATTTTAATACGATAAATCTATGACATCAGAAAATAGATATCCATGTGCCTCATCCACAGCATCATATGACTGATTGCTACATGAAATGGTAGAGGTGCACCTCTTCTCCATCTGTACTGGCTGGTTTGTGTCAACTAGACAAAAGCTGGAGTTATCACAGAGAAAGGAGTTTCAGTTGAGAAAATGCCTCCATGAGATCCAGCGCTAAGGCATTTTCTCAATTAGTGATCAAGGGGGGAGGGCCCCTTGTGAGTGGTACCATCTGTGGGCTGGTAGTCTTGGGCTCTATAAGAAGCAGGCTGAGCAAGCCAGGGGAAGGAAGGAAGCAAGCCAGTAAGTTACATCCCTCCATGGCCTCAGCATCAGCCCCTGCTTCCTGACCTGCTTGAATTCCAGTCCTGACTTCCTTTTGTGATGAACAGCAGCATGGAAATATAAGCCGAATAAACCCTTTCCTCCCCAACTTGCATCTTGGTCACGATGTTTGTGCAGGAATAGAAACCCTGACTAAGACATCTCAGTTGTGGTTGAATAAGACTGTTTGAGGGACAGAATGAGTTCTCCCACAGTAAAATGCTCCAAATTCTAAATAGTAGTGGAATAAAGGAATTCCCTCATTATCTTATTTATTCTAGGTTTCTACTCACAAGACATAGTGGTAACATAACTCAACAACTCAGCCTTTTTTTCTGTTTGACGCTTATGTTAGACAGCCAGTTGAGGAGAATTTGGCTGAAAAGAGGAGCTTAAGAAGTGATTTCAACACAGTGGTAAGTGAGTTCAACTTCTCAGTTATGGAAATAGCAGAATACATGAAAATAGAGGGGTAAATAACATGTAAATCATGTGGATGTAAAACCGTGTGTGAGGCTCTAAAGCTTCAGAATGACTCTTCTTGCAGCACTTCACTAAGCTACACAGAGCTCTGGATGAAACAAATGTTTGAGCCACTTCCTTAAACCAGCTTTGTGATGTCTTCATATGTGAGTTAATTAGAATAAAGTGATCTTATTAAAAAGCTAAAGTGATTTCAACAAGCTTGGACAATTTCTTTAAATATTAATCAAAACGTATAGAAGTGCTACGTTTTAATTTTTCATTTTCAGGTTGGCTCGGAGGGGTGTGTGTGTGTGCACATCTTTAAGCCCAGCACTGAGAGGAAGAAGCACATGTAGTTTTTATGAGTTTGAGGCCAGGCCTCATCTACATAACAAGTTGCAAGCCAACCAGGGATACATAGTGAGATTCTATCTCAGTTAATTTCTTTTACTTTTAATATTTCATCAGTAGTTGGTCCTGTAAATTTACAGTATATAATCAGTGAGGGACTGGAGAAATAGCTTAGTTGTTAAGATCACTAGGTATACTTTTAGAGATCCTGAGGTCAGATCACAGCAGCATGATGAGAAGCTTACTACTGTAATCCCAGTGGCAGGAGATCAGATGTCTTCTTCTGGACTCTGTAGACAACTGCATGCACATAAAAATGTCCATGCATACACACACATACTTCATTACAAAATCAGAGTGTAAAATTCCAGTTGCTTTTGATCAAATAGATTTTTATAATAAACTTTCTGAGCATAGAACTCATGCTACTGGAAATTAATTTAAAATGTTTACATGTTTCTAAGATGGTTGGGGGTAATTTTTCACAGACGTGATACTTCATTGATAATTATTCTGATTACTTGAGCAGTTTATAACCTTATGTCAAACTCTTTTCAAGTCTGTCAGTGTCTAAACTTTACTTTTCCCTTTTTCTCACACATGTCACATAAAAATAACCCAGGAGTTCAAGGTCAGACAGGGACACAAAATCCTGTTTCTTAAGTGGGGAAGTGAGCTCCAATACTTATGTATCTGGCAATATCAGAAGAAACTGGTATCATGACTTGAAATGAAATGACTGAAAAATATGGAGTCTAGATTCCTTTGTGTATGTGTGTGTGTGTGTGTGTGTGTGTGTGTGTGAGAGAGAGAGAGAGAGAGAGAAAGGGGAGGGAAAAGGGAGAGGGAGAGGGACAGAGAAAGAGAGAGAGATACCAAACGTGTACATAGGATCCAGTCATCTCCTGCCACCTTTACGTGCCTTCTAGAGAGAGAACTTAGGTGTCCAGGCACATACTGCAAGTACCTTTACCTGAAAAGACATATGGTAGGCTCCTATGATACATCTATATTTAACCAAAGCCATGCAACTAGACTTGGAACACTGCATAGAATTCTGTCTGAAGGTATTTCTTCAGCATGACAGATTCTCTCAAATATGGCTAACAAGAAAACTGTTGAGTTATAATTTATGAAAAATATTTGGCAAGAACAACATGATTTTACTTTTGCATGTGGTAAATAAATTCTGGCTGGATACAAAAGCCCAAACAGAAACAGAAACCTACACATCACTTATGGCTGATTCGATCACAATTTATTTAACTATGAGTGGCATGATATTGACGTAAATTCCTTAGTATATCATGCATCTCATTCCTGTAAAGTGATTTCCTATTCCTCCACATTTCACCAACCGCTGACAGCCATTCTTCCATGAATACCTGAGTGTCCTCAATTACTTCTGCTGCTGTTGTAAACTTTCCACAACCCAAATCATCTTCCACATCATTGCCACAAAGCATCAAGTACTGCCTGCACACAAATCTTTTCTGAAGTTTTGATGCTGGGACAAACATCTCGATCAAACAACTTAAGAGAGCAAGTTTGTTTGGCTTGCAGTTGAAAAGCATAAAGTCCTCCATGATGGGAAAGGCATTGCATCACGCAAGTAGGGCAGGAAGTTGACTGCTTGCATCACCGTGCATCAGCTTCAGGTTGCAGAAAGAGAGCAGAAATCCAGTCAAGCTATAAACCCTCAAAGCCTGCCTCCAGTGAGGTAACTCCTCCAGTAAGACTCCACTTGCTAAAGATTCCTTAACTTTCTCGAATAGCAACACCAGCTGGGCCTCAACTGTTCAGATCCGTGAACCTGTGTGGACAGTTCATCTTTAAGCATTGACATCTTAAGTTCATCCTTAAGTTTTGACATTCCCGGGAAGCTGGTCCTGTATGACCTTTTATTCAATTATTCACCAGAGACTGGGTCTCATTATTACTACTTTTATCTTTCATTTATTTTTCTCCTTTTCCTGGTTAATCATGCTGAAAAACTTAAATATAATCTTCTTGAATAATTACATGCTGAACAATTAGGCCCTTCTTTATGTTGGGTATCATCGCTCATAAAATATTGTTGATTTTGTTCTCTGCATTTCAGCTCCACAGAGGTCAAAATAGCCTAGAAGTCTCTGCCATTTCACCTCATATTTTCTTCCCAATTTATGATACTTCAGTTCTCATTATTGCAAAAGAAATTAAAATTTTTATTAATAGAATTGAAGTGTCAATTTTAATTAGTATTCTTATGCTTCATGTTCATGAAAGTCTGTTCTTGATCACTCCCTACTTTAGAAACATCAAGTCTTGTCTGGCAGGCATTTCTAAAATATTCATGAGAATTATTAAATATTAGTTGTTCTATACATTTCAATTTAAGTTCACGCTTTTCTTTAATCACTGTACTTTATTTGGGTAAGCACTTTCACAGTCATCCCATTTGGGGGATGGGATATGTGTATGTACATATCCCATCTGGAGGTCAGTAGTCAATGTCCGATGGCACCTTGAAGTAAGTCACCATTATGGCTGGGCTCATAAGCAAGCCCCAATATCTTCACCCCCTTTGTTCTGGGATTAGAAGCATGAAACCATGTCTGGCTTTTTACCAAGTTCTGATAATCTGAATTTAGACCTCCATAATTACACTGCAAACAGTTTACCAACTGAGCTACGCTTCCCACCCCATAATTACAAATTGGCTTTAGAGGGTAATGATTCTTAAATCACTATCCCATCTCTGTCCCTTCCCCATGCCGTTTTAGATATATGGCCTCATTGCCCAATATGAAACTTGTTTTGAAATCTCTACAGTTTTTCATAATATTCAGATGCCTCCTAAATTTAATTTCCTTCACCTAATTGATCCTACCTCCTATTTTATTAAGTCAGTCAATAATATCGTCATTTAACAAGTCTATATCTTAACCACCTTTGAGCAAGACAGTCATCCCTCCCTCATATAAACTATTCTATGCTCTGTACCAGTTATAAATCCAATGAAGAGAATGAAGCTACATATTAATCTAAAGTGAGAAATTATGATGAAGAATTAACAACCACATTAGGAGAATGAAAAGACAAGATAACTCAAATGGCACCCAGACCTTGAGAGTATATCTCAAGAATTAAACTAGGAAGTTGAGCTTCCTGTCCATCTCCACAAGTCTTGGACTGAGATCTTCTTTCATTGCAGTTGATCAAGTGGTGGCAAAGTTCTCTGGGATAAACTTGGCCTCAGCTAGTTACAGACTCTAGGGACCAGAACAAGGCATGAGAAGTCACCCAGGGCCTATTAGCAACTGGTTAGAGCACAGCATGAAGATACCATTGAAGATAGGGAGGGAAGTCAATGAAGGCTTCTAGTTGCAGTATAGTAATAGGTCTTCTATGTGGGACTTTGCACTGGGCACAGGTCAGTATCCATTGAACTAGTGTCTACATAGTCCACGGAACTAGTATCTACAGATTCAGGCATTTGACTGTTCCATCCCTGCTTCATCTGGTTTCAAACATTTTCTCTAAAAGAAAGTAGAGATGCTCCAATGAAATAAACAAGGCTCAAGAAACTCAGAAAGTTACAAGATTCAAGGCCCCACTTCAAGATTAGATAAGCGGAAGCATTCTGGGAAGGGAAAAATTCTATTCAACAGCTTTTTAATTCAAGTCTCAGCAGCATATGGAAAAATTCTAGGACTTTCCCGAAGGCAGGCAACAAATTATGGCAACATATGTAAGACAAATGTGTATAATTTTCTCTTAAAACAAGGCACGAATACTAGAAATCAATATAAAGTACAATTTGGAAACAGTGTAAATATATAGAAATTAAATATACTTGTGAAAAATGAATCAATAAATAAATTAAGAGGGAAATCTAAGAATTTGTTAGGACAAATAATAATAGAATGACACACACACACAAAATCAAGCAGAAGTAAAAATGATTTTAACAAGGAAAGCCTACACTAATAAATCAAAACGACAAAAATAAAACTCGAGAGTTTTTTAAGTAAGTTATTAAGTTCGGTAACTTTATAAAATGTATATGGATGTTTCTGAAAGCCTGCAAACTGAAGTGCCATATGATCCAGCCATATCATCCCTAAACAAACCCCATGGCTAAGTACATATATACAACCATCTACATGGCTTTCCTCTTCACAACAGCCAGGAAATGGATTTGGCCCACGTGTCTATCAACTGCTAATCAGATAATGTAACTCTGGTGTATATATACACAAAGAAATTTTACTTGACTGTTACAAAGATCCAATTATGAAATATTCAGGTTAAAAAAATCAGAACTGAAGAAAGTATGTATACAGAAAGAGGTTACCAAGGCCTCAACAGACAAAGGCTGCCTGCTCTTTCTCACACGCAAGCCTTCGCTCTGAATCCTTAGAGGGATGTATTTGTGTTGGAGGAAGGGGCATCTGTAAATTCTAGGAAGCTAGAAGAGGGTTATCTGGGATTGGTGAGGGAAAAGGTGGCTTTAAGGGAAGATGGACAGTAGAATACAAGTGATGTCAAAGTACAGTATTGGAATTGCTAGAGGGAGAAATGCTAATGGAGATAAAGGCAAGGAGATTGGGAAGAGGAGGGAGTTAGGGAGATGAGTTAACCAATAACAAGGATTATGAAAAAGCTCTCATACTTGTAATGTAACAGCTCACCTAAAAACTCAAGGATAGTGGTTCCCAATTTGGGACTTGCAACCCCTTCAGCTCATCAAATGACCCTTTCAGAGGGGTCACATATCAGGTTTTTACAATACAATTGATAACAGTAGCAAAATTCCAGTTCTGAAAGAGCAACAAAATAATTTTGTGATTGGGGGATTTCCACAAAATGAGGAACTGTATTAGAGTCACAGCATTAAGCCCTGCTCAAGAACGAAAAGAAGAAAGCATACCCAAAAGGAGGAGAAGGCAAGGAACGATCAAACTAAGGGGTGAAATAAAATAGCAACAAACAAATACACAATACAAAGAATCAATGAAATAGAATTGGTTCTTTAAGAGAATCAATCAGAATGGAAAACACTTATCCAAATTCACTAAAAAGAAGAGAGTATCCAAATTAACAAAATTAGATAGGAAAAGAGGAGCAAATCAACAGACACCTAGGAAATCCAGAGAATAATAAAGATGTATTTTAATCTACACTGTACTACTACAAAGGAAATCTAAAATAAATGAATAATTTTTTTGATCCTGCTGTGCTTGTTCAGGAAGTGGTCATGAACACCAAAAGCCCACCAAGAAACAGATTCTGTTGCAATTACACTAAAGTCTTACTTTATTTTATTTTATTTTTTCAAGCTCAATCTTGGACTAACCTTAGATCCTGATATAGCAGGACTGGAGGGTGAAGCCCTGATTCCAGTTCCATGTAAGCATTTATAGAGGCAATCAAACAAGCAAAGGGGGTTCTAGTCCGGCACACACCTGATTGGAGGGATATTATGACTCCTTTTTTTTTTTTTTCCCCCTTTCAAATAATTGGCTGGTTCTGGGAGCCAAATCATAAACTTATCTTCTGCTTTCCTCCTCACTGGTAGTTGTTAGGGAGTGACTTGGAGGTGTTGGCTTGTTAGGGACTAATTGGAAACTAGTGCTAGGTTCAGGCTTGTTGGTTAACTCGAGTTCAACCTTAGGTCAGGTTCTCTAAGATGGAGTCTGAACCCAAGATGGAATTGGTCTGGTCTCTCAGTACATACACTTTCCAAAGCTATATCAGGATCAGATAGCAATTTTAATATCTGAGGAGCAACAGTATCAACTGGCCAAACCCCCTGGAGCTCCCAGAGACTGGACCACCAACCAAAGAATACACATGGAGGGCCCCATGGTGCTGGCCACATATATGGCAGAAGGCCGGCCTTCTTGGCCATCAGTGGGAGGAGAGGCCCTTGGGCCTGAGGGTGTTAGATGCCCCAGTATAGGGGACTGCCAGGAAAGGAAGATGGGAGTGGGTGGGTGGGTGGGTGGGGGAGCACCCTCATAGAGGCATGGGGAGGGAGGATGGGATAGGGAGTTTCCAAAAGGGAAACATTTGAAATGTATATAAAGTAAATATCCAAAAATAATAAAAGAAAAAGAAAAGAAAAAAAATCTGATAACCTCTAGTAAAATAGATACAGTAACTAAAAGTCTCCCCAGGCCTGTAAAAAGCCCACAGCCAGATGGAGCCTACCAGAGAGAGTTACTGCCAATACTTTTGAAAATTTGCCACAAAACAGAAACAGAAAGGACATCATCTTATTTATTTTATGAGGCCATGGTTATCCTGACACCCAAACCATATAAAAACCCAACAAAGAAAAAGAATTGTAGACCAATTTTCTTTATGAATACAAATACAAAATTCTCAATAAAATACTTGTAGACTGAAGCCAGGAAGACATTGAAAAGATCATGCAACATGAGCAAGTAGGCTTCCCTGTAGAGTTCAACAGATGGTTCAACAACCACAAATCAATAAATGTAACCCACCATCTAAATAAACTGAAATTTAATATCCACATGATAGTCACCTTGAATCAAAATCCAACACACCTTTGGGGTAAAAGTCCTGGAGAGATTAACAGTTGAAAGAACATGTCTCAAAACAATAAAGGCAATTCATAAACCATAGCCAACGTCAACTTAAATTATAAGAAACTCAAAACAGTTCCACTAAAATCAGTAAGATGATATGGCTGGCCATCCTCTCAATATCTATTCAGTAAAGTACTTGAAACCTTAGGTAGGGTGATAAGACACCTAATGGAAATCAATGAAATACAAATTGGTACTGAAGAAGTCAAAGTACTGTTATTTGTGGATACTATAATTATATACATACATAAGTGACCCTAAAAATCCCAGCAGGGAACTCCTATAGCTGATAAATACCTTCAACAAAGTGGCTGAATACAAGATTAACTAAACAAACAAACAAACAGTCAAAATTTCAGTAGCTCTCTTATAAAAAATGATAATTGGACTGAGAAAGAAATTATGGAAACCACACCCTTCACAATATCCTCAAATAATATAAAATATGTTGAAATAATTCTAACCAAGCAAGCGAAAAACTACATGATAAAAATTATTAAGACATTGAGGAAAGAAATTGAAGATGATATCAAAAGAGGAAAAGATCTCCCATACTCATGGATAGAAAGGATTAATAGAGTAAAAATGGCAATCCCACCAAAAGTAATCCATAAATTAAATGTAATTCCCATCAAAATCCAAACACAATTTAGATTTTGAAAGGACAATTTTAAGCTTCGCATGGAAACACAAAAAACAAAGGGTAGCTGAAACATCCCAGTATGAAAATAAATTTAATAAATAAATAAATAAATAAATAAATAAATAAATAAATAAATAAGCGAATGACTGGACGTATCACTACCCCTTATTTCAAGTTTCAGTACAGAGCTATAGTAACAAAACCAGCATGATATTTGTATCAAAACAGAAACATGGGTCAATGGAATCAAATTGAAGCCACATATATACATACATACATACCTTTGTACACTTAAATTTTTTCTAAATAAAGAAGCCCAAAATAAACACTAGACAAAAGAGAGCATCATCAACAAATGGTGCTGGTCAAATTGGAGGTCTTCAAGTAGAAGAATGCAAATGAACACACTGCCATTCTGCAAAAAACTCAATTCTAAATGAATCAAAGACCTCATCATAAAACCAGATACACTGAACCTGATAGATGAGAAAGTAGGGAGTAGTTGAAATGGTTTTGAACTTACTGGCAGAAGAAAAGACATTCTGAACAGAACACCAACATCACAGGTCCTGACAATTAATAAGTGGGACCTCATGATATTGAAAATCTCCAGTATAGTCAAGAACATTGTGGTGGTTTGAGTATGTCTAGCCCAGGGAGTGGCACTATTTGGAGTTGTGCCCTTGTTGGAGTAGGTGTGGCCTTGTTGAAGTAGGTGTACCAATGTGAGTTTGGGCTTTAAAACCCTCATCCTAGCTGCCTGGAACCCAATCTTCTAGCAGCCTTTAGGTGAAGATGTAGAACTCTCAGCAATGCCTGCACCATGCCTGTGTGGACAAAGTCATTCTCTCATCTTGAAGATAATGAACTGAACCTCTGAACCTGTAAGCCAGGTCTGATTAAGTGTTGTACTTATAAGAGTTGCCTTGGTCATGGTGTCTGTTCACAGTAGTAAAACCCTAACTAAGACAGAAGTTGGTGACAGGCACTGAAGTATTGCTATGATAGGCCTGACATGCTTTTGTTTGGAAGAATGTGGATTTTGAGACTTTGGATTTGGAAAGCAGTGGAATCCTTTAAGTGGGGCTTAAAGGGTCAGTCTAGTAGGAATCTGGAAGAGTTTGTTGCTGAATGTGATTTGAACTCTGTAGACCTGACCCAAGAGGTGGAGAAGAATTTCAGTATGTGTTGTAGAGACTATTTTTGTGGAATTTTGGTGAAGAATGTGGGTGATTTTTGCCATTTTCTGAAGGTTCTGCCTGAGGCTAGGGTGAACAGATTCGGATCAATTGCTTTGAAAAACAAAGTCTCAAAATGGCCTGGCATAAATTCTGTTGTGTGTTTACTAAAGTTCACTCTTATGAAGAGCATTTTTAATGAAAAGGAACAAGCTCAGAAGGGAAAACTATAAAATATATGGCTGACGTATTATAAGGGCATCAGGAAGTAGAATGGTATTGAATCCTGTGTTCTAGGAGACTAGGGGAGGAGAACTGTGGATCATGATCCCACCCAGCTAAATTTAGGTTCAGGCCTGATAGTACACACCTTTAATTCCAGAAGACAAGCAGATCTCTGAGTTCAATGCCCAGTCTGGTACAGCAAGTTCCAGGTAGAGAAAAGCTAAGGTCCAGGTGTGGTGGTACACACCTTCAATCCCAGAATTTCAGAGACAGAAGCATGCAGATTTCTTAGTTCAAAGTCAATCCACAGAGTAAATTTCAGGACAGCCAAGTTTAGGCAATGAAGGATTTGGAAAACAGAAAGCTGGTGATAATGTAAAGGGGGCCATGTTCCAGCTCCAGTAAGCAGAACTCAGTATCTTCATCCATGTGCCTCTGGCTTTATAGTCAAGAAAGAAGGAACTATGAGGATAATTGGTGTTGGTTAGCTGGAACAAATAAATTAGAAAAGATTAAGAAGAGACCAGCATCATTGAGGTGAAATCTTCTGGAAAGTATTTTGTGAGAGCCCAAAGAAGCTGTGTTTCAGAGATAGCCAAGGTTGTACCTCATGTTGCAGCTGGACTTGATAATGTGTACAAGTAACCCAGGGTGGTTCTGGTCTTGAAAATATGAAGGGGTCATGGAGAGAAGCTGAGGCTTGACACTTTAAGAGGCCAGGGAAGGTTATTGCTGAAGGTGTAGCCTTAGTTGCAGTGGATGACCCAGGACTGGAGAGGTCATGCAAAGAAGTTGAGGCTCGGCAGCAGGAAGGGAGCTAATGAGAGGCTATTGGTGAAGCCTGGTTGCAGCAGAAGACCCCAGTACACTGGAGATGCCAATGCCATAGGATGATCACCAAGAACAACAGCAGCAGTGGAGTGGGGTCAGTCAGAGCCTAGAATTCGACAGAGGGCAGAGCTGCACTTTTGACCCAAGCCCTTTGAATGATTCCAGAAGATCATGTAAGGATCCCAGACATTGGACAAATAAGCTGTAAATTTGAGATTGAGATTGCCGTGCTAGAGCCCTGGGATATCTGCCGAGGAAAGCTTCTAATAAGGAGCAAAACCAGCCCAAGAGAAAGAAATTTGTTGAGTCAACAAAGGTGAAATAGGAGTTGGAGGTCTGAAGACTGCTTTGACATCAATCATGGAGATGCAAAGTTTGTAATTTGTCCAGCTGGTTTCCTGTCTTGTTTCAGGGATTACACTTAAGTGATTAGATGAATCCCAGAAGAGACTTTGAACTTTGGAATTTTAACATTGTTGAGAGTGCTATAGACTTGGGGACTTTTGAAGTGGGACTAAATATGATTCACATTAGACTATGTTTAGTTCTGCCCCCTGTAGTTACATGTTTGCACAAGCCTATGGAGACCAGGAAGTGGAATGTGTCAGTTTGAGTATGCCTAGCCCAGGGAATTGCACTATTTGGAGGTGTGGCCCTTTTAGAGTAGGTATGCCACTGTGGGCTTGGGCTTTAGAACCCTCATCCCAGCTGCGTGGAAGCCAGTCTTCTTCTAGCAGTCTTCAGATGAAGATATAGAACTCTGAGCTCTGCCTGCACCATGACTGCCTGGATGTTGCTACACTCTGACCTTGATGATAAAAGACTGAACCTCTGAACTCTCAGCCAGCCCCAATTAAATGTTGTCCTTATAAGAGTTGCCTTTGTCATGGTGTCTGTTCACTGTAGTAAAACCCTAAGACAGAAACTAACAATTGGACAAAAAGGCAACCTACAATATGGATAAAGATTTTTACCAATCAAACATCTAATGCATGAATAACACTCAAAATATATGAAAACAACAACAAACAAAACAACAAAATATCTAGATATCAAGAAAATCAGTAACACAATTTAAAAAATAAGTTACTTTTCTAAACAGAATCTTCAAAAGAAGAAATTTAAATAGTGAGAAACACAGAAATTTTCAATACACTTGGTCATCAGTTAAATGCAAATCAAAGCTATTTTCAGCTTTCTTTTAACACTGGTCAGAATGGTTTAAGATAAATGAAACAAGTGACTGACAGCTCATGCTGGCAATGCTCTGAACTGGGGGAACACTCAGCCTTTGCTGGTGGGAGTATAAACTTGTAAGGACAGTGTGTAAATCAGTGTGGTGGTTCCTCAGGAAGCTGGGAATAGATCTATGTCAAGATCCAGCTATACGAATCTTGAGCGTATAACCAGGGCCACTTCATTTTAGCACAGAGACACTTGCTCAACCATGTTCATTGCTGTTTTATTCATGATAGCCAGAAATCAGAAACAATTTAGATTTTCCTCAAAAGAAGTATAACAAAAGCAAATGTGGTAATTTTCACAATAGAATATTATTTGGCTTCATAAAAGAATACCATCACAAAATTTGCCAGTAAATGAATAGAGGGAGAGATAGAACATCCTGAGTGATGTAACCCAGACCCCAAAAGATGAATATATTATGCAATAATTTATGTGGATCATAGCTGTGATATCAATGATAGTAAAGATACAATCTATGGAACCACATATGTTAGGTATAAAGTAAAGGTCTGGATGGGGAGAGATAGCTTTCCCTAGGAAAGAGACATATAATAGATTTTCATAGTTGGATGGGGAGACTAGAATGGAGGATCAAGTAGAAAGAGGAAGGAAAGAAAATGATTAGGGAGGAAATATGAGGAAAGACAGCTAAAATTAAGGGCCATTTGAAGGGTAGTATAAAAAGAGTTTCCTAAAATATACACATTTATGAAAATGATCCAAATGAAATTGCCAAATAATGGGGGAGCTGAGGCCCCGAGGATATCTCTTGTCACTAAAAGAAGCCTCCAGAACATAAATTGGGTTATGTCTAATTGAGTCATTAGCCAAAGGAGTCCCATGGGAACCCCTAAACAACTCAGGCTGTTACCAAGCCTAGAGGTTATTCTCCATAACCTGACCCAAGTCTTCATTGCTGAAGACAATACTGACACAACTCATTTAGCATGGAGAAAATGATGATGCTTGCATAGGTCCTTCAACCTTGTGTGCTAATGTCTTTAGTACAAGAAGGTACTCTGCATGCTACCAAAAGACAAAAAAAAAAAAAAAAAAATTACCAAATGTGGTGGTTTGAATATGCTTGACACATGGGAAATGGCACAATAAGGAGATGTGGCCATGTTGGAGGAAGTATGTCACTGCATAAGTGGGCTTTGAGGCCTCCTATGCTTAGGTTCCACCCAGTGGAAAGAGACCCTCCGCTTGGCTGCCTGCAGAAGACAGTCCCCTGCTGCTGCCATTGGGTCAAGATGTAGAACTTATAAGCTCTTGCATCACCATGTCTGCCTGGACACTGCCATGCTTTTCCCCATGATGGTTTATGGACTGAACCTCTAAAACTGTAAGCCAACCCCAATTAAATGTTTCCTTTTATAAAAGTTGCCTTGGTCATGGTGTCTCTTCACAGGAATAGAGCCCTAACTAAGACACCAATGGTGATCCCACCTACAAGATATTCTAGGAAAATGTTGACATAAAGATGTGAGAGTAACCAATTAATAACTGATTTGATTTAAGACCCACTCTACAAGATGGAACCTATATCTGACACTGCTCAGGGACCTATGGTAAAACTAAGTGCCATTGCTTTACTAAAGGAACAGTTAAATGACTCCTAATGACATTATGCTATACTTGTAGATCATTGCCTTGCTTAGTCATCATCAGGCAAGTTTCCTCCTGCAGTAAGGAGGATATGAAAGGAGGATGTGGAAAGAGTATACGAGACAGAACGGATAGAAGACAACAAGGAAACAAGGCCTTTTAAGTCAACAAAACCAATGCACATAAAAATCACAGAGACTGAGGCAATAGTACAAGACCTACAGAAGTCTACAACAGATAGCAATCCTAGAACTGAAAGGAGAAGTAGACATGTGCTTCCACCCCTAACTCAAAAGCAATCTTCAATTGATAAACACTTTCAAATGAAATTTAGTTTTTCTCTAAAGGAGGCTCACTGGGGAAACAAACTATGCTTATGTGTAGGTTACATGCCCAGTAGTATATGGCCAACAAAAACAAACTCAGTAGCATCTTTTGAGAATATTTGCCATATAACGTCAAAGCTTTTCCTTTTATCATTTTTTAAATTCTATCTTATTATTTTTATTTTTATTTATATTTTTTCTTCTCTCGTCATTGTTTACATTTTGGTAAAAAAGAATCTCCAATTCATCCTCATAAAAACAACCCTAATTAAATTTAATGGATCTAAAAAAATAAAAGGAGGACTAGATTTGTAGAAATAAGTAGGCTTTGAATAGGACAATGATGGGGAAGAGGAGAATGCAGTAAGGTACCAAAATGAAAAGGACTAAAAAATCTGTATATACATATAAACTTATTAACCAATAAAATATCAATAAAGTAACTGTCACTAAAATTACACATGAAATATCTATATAAAGATATCTAAAGAACTAGTGGAAACACAAAGAAGATACAAGTAATAAATATTTTATCATAAAGTTGAAAAATTAATATTGTAAAAAATCTTTATACTACCCTCGAACAGATTTAAGACAATTCTTATTGAAATCAATGGTATCCAACACAGAACAAAAATGCTTGAAAATGAAACAAACTAACAAACAAACAAAACAAACAAACAAAAACCCTCTGAATACTGCATGATTCTTATTTAGAAGGGTATAGTAGGACATCACACTTAAGTTCCAAATATAGTGTAGAGATACAGAATCCAACACAGCCTGGTAGTATCATGAAAAGGTAGACCAAGAGACACATGATAGGGACTAGAAGTAAATTCAGACAGCTGTAGCCTACTAATATAGGAAACAGGTCCTGAGAGACAGGTGGTTTTAGGGAAGGATTATGTCTTTAATAAACAACACTGGGGAAATCTGATAGATGACAGTGAGAAATGTAACACAAAACTTTGAAATAATTAGAATAAACGTCAGAGCACTGGAATAAGTAGGATATTGTATAAGATCCCAAAAATATATAATAGAAAAACACTAACACACAAATGAAATTAAATGAAAACAAAACAGGACAATAGAAATCCTTCTGCATGGTGAAGCAAGAAATCAACAAAGCAAAGAGAAAACTACATCATACAAAAATGCTTTCCAAATATATTATCTAAAGAATTAATGTGTAGAATATATAAAGAGCTCAATTCAATGACAGAACAAGCAAAAATTTGATGACAGAAGACATAATGTGCATTTCTCAAATACAAAGGCATCAAAGTCAATGAATAAATGAGGGAAAACATCTCAACCTCACCATTAGTGTGTGAAGTATTAATAAAAATATTTAGATTATCAACTCATCCTATTTGAAATGGCTAGTGTCAAAAAGACAAAACATAAATGCTGGAAAGGATGAGAAGAAATAATAACCCTGACACCATGTTAGTAAGAATGAAAACTAGTATGTACATTATGTAAAACAGTAGAGAAAAACCTCCCAAATACTAAAATAATTTAAAACAGAATGACCATAAGACCCAAATTGTCACCAGTTTGCCTAAATCAGAACATAATGAAGTCAGTATGTAAAACGGACATCTTCATTGTTCTTTAGTGCTAATTACAATAATCAAGAAATGGAATCAATTGTATACCAAACAATTTATAGATAGAACATATATGGCATCGTCTCTATACATATACAAGCATGCACATGCTCTCTCTCTCTCTCTCTCTCTCTCTCTCTCTCTCTCTCTCTCTCTTTTCTTGATTGTCTTTGCTCACATGTAAAATCTCAAAGTATTAACCTCATCAAAGCTGAAAATAGATGTGATTACCAGAGCTTGCAAATGAATAGGTTGGAATTACATAGGAAAAAAATCATTTCTCAAATGCCATGTATTATACAGAAAAGTGACACTAGATAACAACAATATTTTGTATATTTGATGGATAAAATGTCAAGGAAAAGATTTTGAATATTCTCAAATGATAGGTGAAGCTAGAGATAGATAATATAAATGTGTCAAAACATGATATAACATACCTTATCTATAATACAATGTTTTTGTATCTGCTCAATTGATACACTTCCAAAATATATCATCACTTTCTTTGTTCTACATCATCACCAATCTATTAAAATGACACTTCTGTTAGTGATAACATATAAGCTACATCTCCACACCACTCTGTTATTCTTAAGCAAAGCCACTGTAGATTTGAGATAGTATACACAAACTTGTCAGAGCCAAATATCTATTTTATTAAACTTTAGGCATTGACTTAGGACCCATGCATGATTTCAAGCCCCCTTTTTGGTGTGCTTCTCATCATACTCACCATGACAACCACTCAGCCTTATACTGTTGGTTTTAGGTGCCTCCTCCATTTAGAGTCAACTGCAATTGAAGCAAAGTGTTCACTGTTCCTCTCTTTGCTATTCTGCTTGTTCTCTATTTAGAGTGTGACCATTCACCCACAGTCTACATTTCCAAGATAATATATTCTTCAGTGCTAATGAGCCTGTCCGTATTTTTAAAACCCAGATGAGTGACTTAACTACCACAAAATATGTGTGTGAATTGTGCTGCTTTCTGGCTAATTACTTCTTAGTAACAACTATCAAACAAAGACCTTTATGTTACTAATCAAGAAGAATGGCCATTTAAAAATTAAACAGGACTTGAAATATAGATGAAATATTTATTAGCCTTTTGTACAAAATATAATATAATCTGAAGAGACCAGGAACTAAAGGAAATTTAGGTAAACAGGGCCAAAGGAATCACAAGAGAGAGCACACAATAACCTGACTCCCAGTGTACCTTTATCAAAGGACTTAGAAAGATGTTTTAGGACCTATGAGTGTTAAAGATTAAAGATGAACACTTTCAGCTAGAGATTGTATCCATCAGGAGTCTCCTGATGACTGAAATCTATGTCATGTTGTCTTTAGCCAAGACAAACTGTATTAAGGGGTTCTTGGTCCACATGGTCTTCCATCCCTTCCCACCATGAGGACAACCCTTTCTCCTCTGATACAGCTCCAAAACGGAGGATCAATAATGTGCCTTAGGAAGTCCCAACATAGAGGAATGGAGACTAATACACACTTTTCTTCCTAGAACTCAACCATTTCTTAGCTAAGAACAACAGAGACTTAGAATCACCCTGCCAATTAACTGAATTTCTCAGCACCTCTTCTATAAAGAACAATGGGAAAAATAGGTCAATATTTTTTCTCAATGCATTTAAATTATCTTTCAATATACAGAAGTATAGTTGTTACTGGGCCATAGCCATTCACAATACTGATGTTATCAGTTGTTATAATTTACAAATTGATGTAAACTACAAGGAAATAAAAATATTAATTTCATTTTTGATTGGATGATAAATTTATGAGATGAACATTTCTCCTAGGTGCAAATACTCTAAAATCTATGTATATACTTTATTTGTAAAATAATTATTTATAAAAGGTTTCCTTCAGTGTCTATTAGCAGTAACTGTGTTATTAGATGCTGAAGAGATTGGGGAAGACCCAAATAATGTAGTTAACCTGCAGTCCTATGCCTTTCAAATCCACCTTGATCCCATTATATAACATAATTGTAATGAATGTAGAGCTCTGAGCACTAGTAAGATTAAGAAAAGTAAGCATGCAAACAAACAACCACAAAATTCCAGTATTTCTGAACATGCGGTCAACTGTAATAAAAGAAATATTTTTGGGTCAGTGGAAAGATTTATGTTACAATCATATTGGTAAAATCTTGTCTTACCAATTTCACATGTCCAGAAATTACATTTAGAGTGAATTTTATTCTAAGAAAGGATACAGAGATAGACCAGTGAGTAAAAGAATTTGGTGTACGAAACTTGAATTGTAGCACCCAGACAAAAATCTGGTCATGGCTACAAGCACCTAAACCCCAAGCCTTCAGGGTGGTTGGAGACAGGAGAATTCCTGAGTTTGCTGCACAGCTCCGGGTTTACTCTGAACAAATCCACCATAAGGAAATTTGACAGAGCACTAGAGTGGGGCCATTTGATGTCATTTTTGGTTATGGGCTTACATTTACGCCCAGGAATGTGGGATATATATATATATATCACAAAATAAATAATTGTAGCTTAGAGATGTTTATTAATGTTTAATATGTAAGTGAATAATTAGCAGGCAGAATGGTTCAGCAGGTAAAAGCACTTACTACTGAATCTGATGACCTAAGGTTGATCCACAGGACAAGTATGGTGGAAGAAACAACTCCAAGTAGTGTATTTTACTTCTACACTGTTGCAGTACCACAATTCTCTGTCTCTGTCTCTGTCTCTCTCTGTCTCTCTCTCCCTCTTCCTCCCTTCTCTCATATACACAAATAAATAAATGAAATAACATTTTTTGAATAAAATATGTACAGTTCTCTAAAAATTGCTACTTAGGCAAGGGAGATATTTGGTGGCTATTTCCAACTAGCCTCTAACCTCTACTATGTACCATTTTCTTATATAATCATGTACTGGTCATGTATTTCTGTGTGAAAATTGCTACACTGACAAAGAAGAGGCTCTTGGCAAATTCCATTGTACTTGTTAATATCCAGGACATACTCATCACATTTGATTTTTCTGTGATAAATATGCACCACTGCTAATTAACATGATGAAACAAAGATTGTCCTAATAAGCATAAACTCAAACCTTAGGTATTAAATTGTTTCTTGTTTTATCTTTTAAATGAAAAACTAAAATTGCTAGGGATATTTGTTGATAATATAAAAGACACGAAGAAAACTATAAAATAAGCCCACAGGATTATGTGTCTGAATATCCCAGTGATATTGTTTAGGGAGTTTATTGGAAATATTTAGGAAGTAGAGCCTTGATGGAGGAAGTGAGCCTCTGGGAGGGCCTTTGAGGGTTGATAGCCTCAAACCAGTTCCTATCCACTCTATTTCCTGTGTAGATGGAAAACTGATCTCTTTTTCCTGCCAAGAACTCCTACCATCATAGACTGTGTACCTTTAGAACATTAAGCTAAAATAAACTCTTTCTTCCTCTAGTTGCTTTTTGTCATGGTACTTTTTACAGTGACATAAAAGTGAAGAGTACAACATAATCTATTCTAATCTAATCTAATCTGTCTGGACAGATAGAATAATGTGTTATTTAGAGAATAAGGTGTAAATATAAATCTGATTCACTAATAATTCAATTTGTTTGTTTCTTTTGATACATGATTAGCTCAATGCACAGATACAGAGCATATGGACATAAAGGTTCAATTGAGTATTTGCTTATTATTCTAAGTATAGAGAATCTCTATGTAAACACAGTACAACAAGAAGATCAGTACATCCTGACTAAATGAAGTGTATGCCAGAAATGTAAAGATGGACTGGAAATTTAAAAGGAGGGTTGGGGTGATGGCTCAGTGTCAAAGAATACTTTTTGCTCTTGCAGAGAACTAGAGTTCAGTTCCCGGCATCCATGCCAGAAGGCTCACAACCACCTGCATCTCTAGTTCCTGGGGTTCAGATGCCTTTCTCCAGCCTCCACAGGTGCCTACATGCCTTTTCACAAAAACTAAGAAAGACAAACAGAAATATATATGCATAAATGTTTTTTTAAAAGACCTGAAGGTAAAAAGGATGAGAAGAATAAGGAGAGTGGCGGGTATTGGAGAAAGGCAAGGGTGGATAAAAGAGATCAGGTATGATCAAGTACACATACACATGGATAAAATACCATATAGGAGCCTACTAGATATGATTAATATATGCTAATAATATGTACAATCACTGTATTTAGTCTCATGAACAGAATATAGAGTAAATAGGGCCAGATGGATAGATTATAGAAAGGGAGAGAAGATGGTAAAGAGAGTGCATCTTGCTTGTCCAATGGCTTGGATCTGGGGTTAGAAAACTATATCAATATAATAGAAGATAGTGACTAAAACTCTGGAATTGCCATTTATCTTGAAGTATGAAACACTTTCCCATACAGGTTTCTACTGTATTAGATTATTTTCAAAAGATTTCTTATCTCATCCTCAATTTCTGCAGAACTCAAGAAAGCTAATACTTTTTTCTTAAAATATTAGAAAATGAACAACATGAAGATGATACAAAGTATTGAAGTGAAGTGTTAAAATTAACTAATAATCAATAGCTGAATGAAAACTAATCTTTAGAAATGATTAATAAAGATTAATGTCCTAAAATGGAAGTGGAAAATATTTCTCAGATACCTGTATCTAAACACAGTTGTGAGTGAATTAAGCATAAGTAACCCCCAACTACAAGTCTAAAATGCTATAGTCTGGGATGTAGCTAAATGGTAGAGTGTGCATTGAATATGCAAAGATCTTAGTTTAATCATTAGTGTCATTTAAAAAAATGAAGTAAATTTTCTCTAAGCAAAATTTTAAATATGTGTAGAATCTATTTTCAAATTTCTTCTTCGAAGAGGTTGTAAATAAAACATAACCATTCAAAAACCATCAACAATTAGAAAATATTGTATTGGTAACTTTTATTCAAGAACAAATGAATGAGATCATTATCATTCTCAGTTTTCTGAAAAACATATATTCTGAAAATATCCAAGCATTATGTATGATATTTTAATGATACTGTAGAAAAATAAATTCTTCCTTTTGTAAGGTGCTTGTATACTTATCTCTCACTATCTTTAAAAGCAATACAGAAAGTGAAAATTAGACAAATCATATGTATTATTGTATTTTGAAACAAGGACTCACTGAATAGCCAGGGGCTAGACTGAAAACTCACTACATAGACTAGGATGGTCTCAAACTCACAGACATGTACATATCTCTGCTTTTCTAGTGTCAATATTAAAGGCATGTGCTACCATGCCTAGCGTAGACAAATATCCTTTGTGTTAAGAAATCTAAAATATCAAGCACAGCCTCTGAACTACACACAAAAAGTCTCAACAGGTTGTAAGCATCATTATCCTCATTTTTGGACACACTACTCTCCCTGGGCCAACAAAGACTCTTACCTGAGCTGTCCCTCTCTGCAATGGCAGCCATATGCTATACAATGTTCAATTTGTTAGCTTACATACCTTGCCAACTCATGAACCTTTTCCAACAATCTATTCAGTCAATCTGATCGAATCAGAGATCCTATGGTCTCCTTGCCTCCCCTGTCTCTACTGGTTCATTTTCCTCCTTTATAGAACAAGTATGTGTGAGTGAATATGTCTATCTCTGTATGTACATGTTTATGTGAGTATATATTTGTATGTGTCTGCATGAATGTCTCTATATCTAAGTGAAAGTGTGTGTATGTGTCTATGAAAGTGTTTATGAGCATGCTATGAGGCCTCTCTTCCCTCTGTGTTGTCAGTATATGTAACTAAAAACTACTATCTATCTCTTCTGTTCATGGAGTGTGAAACAGCCACTTCCTCTCATGTAGCTGTACAAGCATTTTGTTGGGGAGGGGATTTCTTCTAGACCAACAGTATGAGTAGACCATTTCAATACATTAATAAATCTGGGCATAAAATCATCTAAGGACACTGACAATAGGACAAAATAGCAACCAATAGATTGGAAAAGATCTACACTAATCTTACATCTGATAGAGGGCTAATATCCAAAATATATGAAGAATTCAAGAAGTTAGTTCCAAAAAACAAATAACCCAATTAAAAATGGGTTGCAGAGCTAAAGAAAGAATTATTATTATTATTATTATTATTATTATTAATTGCTTTTTTGAAACAGGATTTCTCTATATAGCCCTGGCTGTCCTGAAACTCACTCTGTAGATCAGGCTTGCAAGAAAGAATTCTTAACAGAGGAATCTCAAATGGCTGAGAATCACTTAATGTTAAACATCCTTGGTCATCAGGGAAATGCAAATCAAAAAGACCCTGAGATTTCACCTTAGAATAACCAGAATGGTTAAAATCAAAAATTCACATAACAGCACATGCTGGCGAGGATATGGAGAAAGAGGAATACTCCTCCATTGTTGGTGGGATTGCAAACTGGTATAACTATTCAGGAAATCAATCTGGCAGTTTCTCAGAAAATTGTAAATAGTTCTCTCTGAAGATCCACCACTCTTGGGCATATACCCAAAAGATTCTCCACCACAGCACAAGAACATGCACTCCAGCCTTATTTGTAATAACCAGAAGCTGGAAACAACCCAGATGTTCCTCAACTGAAGAATGGATACAGAAAATGTGGTTCATTTACACAATGTATACTACTCAGCTATTAAAAAGCAGAACATCATTAATTATGCAGGCAAATGGATAGAACTAGAAAATATCATCCTAAGACTTAGACCCAAAAAGACATGCATGGAATGTACTCACTAATAAGTAGATATTAGCCAAAAGTACAGAATACCCATGGTACAACCAACAGACCCTAAGAAAATTTACAAGAAGAAAGGCCCAAATGTGGATGCTTCAATCCTTCTTAGAAGGGGGAACAAAATAATCACAGGAGACAGAGATCTGCGTGGGAGAAGAGAGCAGGAAGGAAAAGGGGGGCAGTATCACATATGGGGGGAGACAGGAGAGAATCCCAGAGGGCCAGGACAATAAATAAAAATATGCAGCTTTTTGGGGTGAGAGCAGGGGGAACCTCTAGAAAGTCCCAGAGACCTGGGATGAGAAAGACTTCCAGGACTAAATGAGGATGACCTTATCCAAAATACCCAAGAGTGGATAGATGGAACTTACAAAGACCACCTCCAGCATAAAGACAGGGCCCCCAGTACAGGGATGGGGCCACCAACGTACCTTTAAAATATTTGACCCAGAATTGTTCCTGTCTAAAAGAAAGGCAGGGGCAAAAATGGAGCAGAAATTGAAGGAAATACATCCAGTATCCAGCCCAGGTTGGGATCTATCCCATGGATGGGCACCAACCCTGGACAGTATTACTGATGCCATATTGGCCTTAAAGACATGCAGAGAAAAGCATGGCTGTCCTCTGAGAGGCTCTACCAGGAGCTGACTGAGACATATGCACATACTTACAGTCAACCATTGGACTGAGGTCGAGGATCCCTATCAATGAGTTAGGAGAAGGATTGAAGGAACTGAAGCGTATAGTAATCCTATAGAAAGACCAACAGTATCAACTAACCCAGACCCCTGAGTGCTGGGCTGTGTGCTGGAAGCCTTCCTCGGGTGTCTCTGGCCCAGCCGAATGCGAGGATTCCAGCAGGGGAGGGAGCACGAGCGGGGGATGGAGTCTCCTCCGCCACTGTCCCTGCGGCTACTGCCTGGATTGTGCCAAGACGCTGTGCCCAATACCCTGTGCTGAGTCAGGCCTGGGTTGAGCCCACGAGAGAGGCCGACTAGCCTGTGGAGTGCGGGAAGCTTCTGGTGGCTCCTGGGAGAGCGGATCTCTTCCCGGGCCGAAAGTGTTACAGCTCTTATAATAGAAGCTTTCAGACATTGGAGTAGTTCTCGCACCTTTATTCCTTCTGGATGGCGGCGTCTGGGGGGTGGGCACTTACACAGGTTAGGACGGTCTAATATACTGTTTGGGAGGGGTCAGGGGTTTGGCAACCGATACTTCCCATTGTTTGGTCTGGGGCTTCGCAGTACCTCATTTGCTTGTGGGAAGACTCAGAGTTGCTTTCTACATGACAAATCTCACATGCCAGGCCTCTCTATATATAGGGGTTGTAAAAGCTGTAGCTTTTTTTTACAGGAGTCTTCCGGGAGTGTCGGCCAAAAACATATTTTGGTCCCTTATGGATATTCCACTGGGTCTCCCAGAGTTTTCAGCCTGTGCTCAACCGGATGTCAGAATTCCTGCCACAGACCACTGCCCCACACCTGAGAGCTCTCAGAAACTAAGCCACCAATCAAAGAGCATGCAAGAGCTGGGCAGTGGCCCAGGCACCACACATGTAGCAGATGACTGCTTGTCTGGCCTCAGTGGGGGAGGTTGTGCCTAATTCTATAGAGACTCGATGTCCCAGGGCAGGGATATGTGGTGGAGTGGAGGTGGGGAAGGTGGGGATGGGTGGGTTAGAGGGATGAAGGTGGGTTGGTGGGTGGGGGAGCACTCTCTCAGAGGCAAAGGGGAGGAGGGTATAGGGTGAAGAACTCTTGGAAGAAGGACCAGGAGTGGGAACAACATTTGGAATGTAAATAAATAAGACAATTTAAATTAAAAAAAATGTAAGCAAATGTTAAAAAATTTAATCTGATAATAAATTCAATAACAGTAATATTCAGATAAGAACATAGTATGAGTTTCAAAATATATTCCAGAAAAATGAGAGAGGCTGAATATGAGGGACACATAAATATAAATGTAGAAACCTAATGAAGTTATCATTAGATATAGTTGGTAATTTTATACATCAAATAAAATTTAGATTATGAGAACTAATTATAAATAAATAGAAACTGTTTATGAAGTAGTTCTATGTTTCAAAAGATTTAATTTATTAGTTCCTGTGTGTGTACACATGCGTGATCACACATAACACACACACACACACACACACACACACACACACACACACACTGACAGTGAATTTCCTGAAGCTGGAGGTACAGACAGTTGTGATCCATCTAACATGGATGCTCAAAACTGTACTCTGGTCCTCTGGAAGAACAGCAGATACGATCCATGCTGAGCCTTTTTTTCAGCCCCAAAAATGTCTTTTTAAAAATAGGAAAACAGGAGCATCACTAAAATTAAATCTATAACCTTGCAACGTAGTCTACCATAACTTGTTCAATTTCCAATGTTCTAAAAGCTAGAAAATGAGATAATTGCCACCAACATTGAAATAGAGAGAAGCAATCCCATTTTACTAATGATACATTGTATGCTTTTAAAACTCAGGCATGAGAGAGAAACATTAACAATTGTAAGCTTGATACTGAGAGAAAACATAGCATTCCATATATTAGAATCTATATAATTTTCTAAACTGTAAGATACAAATCTTGATCTAAAGGGAATAGTGAGACCCAGGCAGCAAGAGCTATATCATCTGTATGCTTTTACTGTAGATTCAGGTCACTTAGTTGAACTGCAAATTTGAGGAACTATTTAGTTACTATTCTTTGAAAAACACTAGAAAAGAACAGGAGGTAATATGCAGGATGGAGACACTTATAACCATGAAAGAGAAAACATAAACAAAAGGTAAAAAAGATGAGGTGCTGGTAAGATGCTCAATGGGTAAGGATGCTTGCTGCCAAGCACAGTGACCTGAATTTAATCCCTGTGTCCCACATGATGGAAGGAGGGAACTAACATCCAAAATTTGTTCTCTGACTTCCATAAGCGTGCACCAACACACACATGTATACACACACACCCACACAGAGAGAGAGAGAGAGAGAGAGAGAGAGAGAGAGAGAGAATGGCAGAGAGACAGAGACAGAAAAAGACGCACACAGAGAAATAGGCACACATACAGAAATACAGATAGATATACACACACATACACACATATACACACAAATATACACACATACAGAGAGAAAGATCTAATAAAATTCTTTATAAAGAGCTGAAAATTGACATTTTCAAAAATTAATAAAATTGAGTAGTCCATGTTACTCTTCAGGAATAAATATCTTTCATATTAGACAAAGGGTTAATTTTTCCCATACTAATAAGAGTCACTGAGATGTCACAGGATGTACAAACTTACAATATCTGAAAACCATTATGAAAGTGATAAAGGCAGAAGCATATATTGCCCATGAAAGGCACAGATGAGAGGTGACATGAGAATCTCCACCATAGTTAGCAAATAATTTATTCTGATAAGAGTTTTCAGAACACACAAAGAAAATCACGAATTCATTCTTAACCCATTCTGTCTACCTGGACCAATCTTGAGGCCATTCTTAGTTACATTATTATAGGAGAGAAAGTATACAAGGACCTTTTAGATATTTACATAAAAAAAAAAAAAAAACCAAACAGGTAAGAGGGGCTCAGGCAGTGGAAGCCTGGGCAGCTTTGCAGAGTCACACCACTTAGTGGGCAACACTAAGATGACCAAATGCATGATGGAGAGACAGGAAAGATAGAAAAACAGAGAAGTGAAACTGAAGATGCACATATAAGGTGGCAGTAAGGACCGGGCTGATGTGAGTAGTCTGCACTGTTCCCTAAGGCAATGATGATGTCGAGATCTATGCTACCACCAAAGGCCATGTCTGGGGTGAAGAGCCTACTGCAGCTAAAGTCCCTATTAATGATCTTGGCCCTCGTTACCACCAAAGGTCATGTGGGTGTTCATCGTCTCTACTGCAGCCTGAAGCCATGTTAATGTTCATGGACCATGCTACTGCTGGGGACCATATTGATATGAGTAGCCTATGCTGCCACCTGAGACCATGGTGATACCTGTCATCTGGGCTGCCTCTGAGGGCCTTCTCTGGGTCTGTGGGCCTTCTGCAGCAGAGGGTGCTATTCGTGTTGTGGGCTTTTGCCAGAAACCCTATGGAAACCCATGAGCTACGCTCCTGCTGAATGTAAGGAGCAAGGATGATACATTTGCAACAGTATCCATGACTACACATGTGTAATTGAGAAAGAAGGGCATAGAAGGCTTCTGTGACAACTTGTACCCCTTCCCCAACACCGCACACACCCGTGAAGGTAGCAACCTAAACAAAAAGCTATCAAAGAGAAAGCTGAAATAGTGTGATAAGGATGATGAAGTTAGCTCTCTACAATTGATGGCTTGGAGTGGGGCATGTAGGAGGGGAATGATTAACAGAAATTGGACTTTTAAAGCATATTTATATTTAATTTTATTTTGTGTGAATGGCCATAAGAATGTGGAACAGACATGAAAGTATTGGAAATGAGTGGGAACAGGGTGCATGATGTGAAATTCCCTTAAGAATCAATAAAAATATGTTAAAAATATCCATTTGAAAAGTAAAATGAACATATAAAGGTTAGCCATCAAGTCAACAATGTCTTAAGGAATGTGTAAGAATTTGTATAAAAAACTCAATAATTGATCTGTAGTTGGAGACCTCTGCCTGGGCAACCAGGGATCCATAGCTGAGGAGCACCAAGAGAAGGCTACCCTCCCAGGAACGTGGAAAAGCCTACCCTCCCAGGAACGTGGAAAAGCCGTGAGTGGGGTTAACTTGAGCACCACTGCTCACCGAGACCCGCCCAGAACCCGCGGAATACAGGGCTTGAGCAAAACTTGGGGACAGGAAACCTCTGAACCTCCTGGTTTCCTTCTGTGGGTGGAGACCTCTGCCTGGGCCACCAGGGGTCCACAGCCAAGGAACCCCAGGAGAAGGCTACCCTCCCAGGAGCGTGGAAAAGCCGTGAGTGGGGTTAGGATGAGCACCACTGTTCACCAGGACCCGTCCGGAACCCTTGGGTCACAGGGACTGAGGTAAAGTTGGGGACAGGAACATTCTGGTTTCCATCTGTGCCTGGGGACCTCAGCCTGGGCCACAGGGCTCCAGGGGAGAGCTGGTATACCAGGAGTGCTGACATACCTTTGAGCACAGGCAGGGCCACCACCTTTGTTCAAGCTCACTGGATCAAGAGGGACTCTTGCAGAGCCATCAGGACATAGGAGCCAAGGGATAGCTGGGGACAGGATCCTTCTGGTTTCGGTCTGCACCCAGAGCTGACCCTGTGCCATGGCTCTCCAGGCCCAAGTACCTCGCATAGAGAGCTGGTCTTCAAGGAGTATTGACACAGAGGCCTGCAGGAGTGGCAAGCCACAGCCAGACAGAGTAAGACCAGCTAACATCAGAGTTAACAAGATGGCAAAAGGCAAGGGTAAGAACATAAGGAACAGAAACCAAGGCTACTTGGAATCATCAGAACCCAGCTCTCCCACCACAGCAAGCCATGGATACCCCAACGCACTAGAAAAGCAAGACTCATATTTAAAATCATTTCTCATGTTTATTATAGAAGACTTTAAGAAAGAAATTAACACCCTTAAAGAAATAAAAGAGAACAGAGATAAACAACTAGAAGCCCTTAAAGAGGAAACACAAAATTCCATTAAAGAATTACAGGAAAAATCAATCAAACAGGCAGAATTACAGGAAAACACAATCAAACAGACAAAGGAAATGCACAAAACTATCCAGGAGCTAAAAATAGAAATAGAAACAATAAAGAAATCACAAAGGGAGACAACCCTGGAGTTAGAAAACCTAGGAAAGAGATCAGGAAGCATTGATGTAAGCATCACCAACAGAATACAAGAAATAGAAGAGAGAATCTCAGGAGCAGAAGATACCATAGAT
>CM052711.1:64429581-64440252 GCA_028551405.1 Uromys caudimaculatus | reverse complement strand
AATCAAGTAGAAACAAAAAGAACTACACAAAGGATCAACAAAACCAAGAGTTGGTTCTTTGAGAAAATCAACAAGACAGATAAACCCTTAGCCAGACTAACCAGAGGGCACAGAGACAGGATCCAAATTAACAAAATTAGAAATGAAAAGGGAGACATAACAACAGATTCTGAGGAAATTCAAAAAATCATCAGATCCTATTACAAAAGTCTATACTCAACAAAACTGCAAAATCTGGATGAAATGGACAATTTTCTAGATTGATACCAAATACTAAAGTTAAGTCAGGATCAGATAAACCATCTAAACAATCCCATAATGCCTAAAGAAATAGAAGCAGTCATTAATAGTCTCCCAACCAAAAAAATACCGGAACCAGTTGGGTTTACTGCAGAATTCTATCAGACCCTCAAAGAAGATCTAATACCAATACTCATCAATCTATTCCACAAAATAGAAACAGAAGGAACACTATCCAATTCCTTCTATGAGGCCAGTTACACTAATAACAAAACCTCACATAGACCCAACAAAGAAAGAAACCTTAAGACCAATTTCCCTTATGAATATCGATGAAAAAATACTGAATAAAATTCTCGCAAACTGAATCCAAGAAAACATCAAAACGATCATAAATCATGATCAAGTAGGCTTCATCCCAGGGATGCAGGGATGGTTCAATACCTGGAAATCCATCAATGTAATCTACTACATAAACAAACTCAAAGAAAAAAAACCCCATGGTCATTTCATTAGATGCTGAAAAAGCATTTGACAAAATTCAACATCTCTTCATGATAAAAGTCTTGGAAAGATCAGGAATTCAAGGCCCATACCTAAACATAGTAAAAGCAATATACAGCAAACCAGTAGCCAACATCAAACTAAATGGAGAGAAACTTGAAGCAACCCACTAAGATCAGGGACTAAACAAGGCTGCCCTCTCTCTCCCTACCTATTCAATATAGTAATTGAAGTCCTAGCTAGAACAATTAGATAACAAAAGGAGGTCAAAGGGATACAAATCGGTAAGGAAAAATCAAAATATCCCTCTTTGCAGATGATATGTTCATATACTTAAGTGACCTGAAAACCTCCTCCAGAGAACTGCTAAAGCTGATAAATAATTTCAGCAAAGTGGCCAGATATAAAATTAACTCAAACAAATCAGTAGCCTTCCTATACTCAAAGGATAAACAGGCTGAGAAAGAAATTAGGGAAATGACACCCTTCACAATAGTCACAAACAATATAAAGTATCTTGGTGTGACTCTAACCAAACAAGTGAAAGATCTCTATGACAAGAATTTCAAGTCTCTGAAGAAAGAAATTGAAGAAGCCCTAGAAGTTGGAAAGCTCTCCCTTGCTAATGGATTGGCAGGATTAATATAGTAAAAATGGTCATCCTGCCAAAAGCAATCTACAGATTCAATTCAATCCCCATCAAAATTCCAACTCAATTCTTCATAGACTTAGAAAGAGCATTTTTCAAATTCATTTGGAACAACAAATAACCCAGGATAGCAAAAGCTATTCTCAACAACAAAAGAACTTCTGGGGGAATCAGCATTCTTGACCTCAAGCTGTAATACAGAGCAGTAGTGATAAAAACTGCATGGTATTGGTACAGTGACAGGCTGGTAGATCAATGGAATAGAATTGAGGACCCAGAAATGAACCCACACACCTATGGCCACTTGATCTTTGACAAAGGAGCTAAAACCACCCAGTGGAAAAAAGATAGCATTTTCAACAAATGGTGCTGGTTCAACTGGCAGTGTACATGTAGAAGAATGCAAATTGATCCATTCCTATCTCCCTGTACAAAGCTCAAGCCCAAGTGGATCAAGGACCTCCACATAAAACCAGATACACTGAATCTAACAGAAGAGAAAGTCAGGAAAAACCTAGAACACATGGATACAGGGGGAAAGTTCTTGAACAGAACACCAGTGGCTTATACTCTAAGATCAAGAATTGACAAATGGGACCTCATGAAATTGCAAAGCTTCTGTAAGGCAAAGGACACTGTCAATAGTACAAAATGGCAACCAAGAGACTGGGAAAAGATCTTTACCAGTCCTACGTCCGATAGAGAGCTAATATCCAACGTATACAAAGAACACAAGAAGTTAGACTCCAGAAAACCAAATAAGCCCATCAAAAAATGGGGAACAGAGCTAAACAGAGAATTCTCAACTGAGGAAATTCGCAGGGCTGAGAAGTACCTAAAGAAATGCTCAACATCCTTAGTCATCAGGGAAATGCAAATCAAAACAAGTCTGAGATTCCAAGTCACACCAGTCAGAATGGCTAAGATCAAAAACTCAGGTGACAGCAGATCCTGGCAAGGATGTGGAGAGTGAGGAACACTCCTCCATTGTTGGTGGGATTTCAAGATGGGACAACCACTCTGGAAATCGGTTTTGTGGACCCTCAGAAAAATGGACATAATACTACCCGAGGACCCAGCTATACCACTCCTGTGCATATACTCAGAAGATGCTCCAACATGTAATAAAGACACATGCTCCACTATATTCATAGCAGCCATATTTATAATAGCCAGAAGCTGGAAACAACCCAGATGTCCCTCATCAGAGGAATGGATACAGAAAATGTGGTACATTTACACACAATGGAGTACTACTCAGCTATTAAAAACAATGATTTAATGAAATTTGCAGGCAAATGGATGAAACTTGAAAATATCATCCTGAGCGAGGTAACTCAGTCACAAAAGAATGACCACGGTATGTACTTACTGATAAGTGGATACTAGGCCAAATGTTCGGAATACACAAGTTTCACTGTACAGTATCCTCTGGACTCAGAGTGAGGTCCCAGATTGAGGATTTGGAGAAGGGACTGAAGGATCTGAGGGAGTCTCTGGCCCCATGGAGGGAGCAACAGTGTCAAATGGCCTAACCCCACCCCACCCCCGCACCCCGGTTCTCCTGGAGTCTGTACCACCAACCAAAGAATACACATTGAGGGAGCCATGGTTCAGACCACATATGTGGCAGAGGAGGGCCTTGTTGGCCATCAGCAGGAGGAGAGGCTCAGTAAAGGGGAATGTCAAGGTGGGAATAAGGGAGTAGGTGGGCAGGTGGATGGGAGGTGGAATTCCCTCATAGAGGTGGGCGAGGGGGTGGGGATAGGTGGTTTCCAAAGAGGAGACCTAGAAAGGGGGAAACATTGGAATTGTAAATAAAGTATCAAAAAAAAAAAAAAAAAAAAAAAAAGAAAACAGATTGGACATGGAGATTAGCACCATAAAATACATTTAAATTTTGTTAGAAATGAAGAAAATGAAAAGAGTAAATGAAAGTGGACACAGTGTATTCTGAAAAAAAATGTCAAAAGAAGTTGTTAAAATAGTTTTGTAAATATAACTTAATTGCTAGAATAAATTAAAACCTTTAAGGGAAAAATAAACTCCATAATTTTTAATTGTTAAATAAAGCCCTCCTAATCTATTAGATATCAAATACTATTATAGTTTTACAGTAACTAAAATTTATTGACTGAAGTGTTAATATTTTAACTTAAACATAGATCTAGAGACATCTTCATGAGGTTTTGAGAATTACTACTTTTCTTTTTACTCATTAAAATTATTTTAATGGGTTTCAGAATGTCATGATGAATTTTTGGCCAAGTTGTTTCCATTACAATGTACTAATTTTTGAAAAGTAGCAACATAAAACTGCCACGTGCAAAGCCAAAAAATAGGTCCACAAAACCTTTTTTTTTCCCTTCTGAAGGTTTTACCATACATTGTCATCATTAACCAGTCATTTACTAATGCATTTCAATGGTCAATGCCAACAAAACGATATGAGACCTTCTTTCATCACTGAGTAAGAATGGCGTAGCAGGCATTCAGGATAATATAGCCTTGTGAGGTTTCGGGGCACACTTGGTGACTCTGCCAGCTCCAGCAACTTTCTTGTCCTCAGCTTTGAAGACATCCACAGCAACTGTCTGCCTCACGTTAGGAACTACAAAATAACCCAGTGGAGGAAAGACAATGATGTTCGCAATATACACGGGTTTGCCTGGACCACCACAACAATACTTGCATCACCAAATTTCAAGAATTTAGGGCCATCTTCCACCTTCCTATCAGAATAGTGATCAAACTTTTTTCTACGCTCATCGAACTTGCATGTTACATGAGTCACGTGACAATCAAATTCAATGGCACAGTCAATACTGCTTTGACCTGGATGGTTCAGGATAGTGACCTAAGCAGTGGAAACATCTGCTTCCATTGGTGGGTAATTTTTGCTGCCTTCAGCAATATTGCCATGACTACCATCTTTGAAAGACACATTCTTTACATTGAAGCCCATGTTTTTTCCAAAAAGAACTTTACTGGAAATATCATGGTGTATTTCAGCAGACTTTGCTACTGTTGTGACATTGACTAGTGCAGAGAAAACAACCATACCAGGTTTGAGAATGCCAATATCCACTGAACCTATGAGGATAGTACCAATACCACCAATTTTATAAACATTTTCGAGATGCAGTAAAAAAGACTTGCGAGTTTGTCAAGTCGATTGTAGGATACAATCTTATGTCTCCCAGTAGTGTGGTTCTAACCATATCATCATTTTTACAGGTGACTTTCCATTCCTTTAACCAATACATATTAGCACTTGGCTCCAGCATGTCACAATAACAGCCAGAAAGAGGAACAAATGCTATTGTGTCAGGGTTGTAGCTAATTTTCTTAATGTATATGCTGACTTCCTTAACAATTTATTTGTACATCTTCATAATGTAAGGGTGGCTCCATGAAAATGTTTTATTGACACCAACAATTAGTTGTTTTACAATCAGTGTGTAAACCTTCTGGAATGCTCATGGGTCTGCTGCTTCTTGAAAATACCAGCTTCAAATTCACAACACTAGCAGCAATAATCAAAACAGTAGAGTCAGTCTAAGGCATGCTTGTTATCATGTCTTTTGATAAGGTCTTTGTGTCCTGATGTATCAATGATAGTCACATGGTATTTGCTGGTCACAGGACATGTTAATAGTGATACTACATTCACTCTCAGCTTTTAGTTTGTCCAAGACTCAGCGACATTTGAAGGAGTCTCTTCTCATCTTATCACCCTCTGTTTCAAATTTCTTTTATTTTTATTTTTACATTGCATGCATTTCAAATGTTTTCCCCTTTGGAAACCCCCTATTCCATTTCCCCTCCCCCTGCCTCTATGAGGGTGCTCCCCCACCCACTCACCCACTCCTGCCTTTCCTCCCTAGCATTACCCTACACTGGGGCATCTAACACCCTCAGGCCCAAGGGCCTCTCCTCCCACTGATGGCCAACAAGGTCCTCCTCTGCCACATATGTGGCCAGCACCATGGGTCCCTCCATGTGTATTCTTTGGTTGGTCCTCTAGTCTCTGGGTGCCCTGGGATTCTGGCCAGTTGACACTGTTGTTCCTTCTATGGGACTGCAAACCCCTTCAGCTCCTTCAGTCCCTTCTCTAATTCCTCCATCCGGGACCCCACGTTCAGTCAATGGTTGGCCAAGAGCATCCATCTCTGTATTTGTCAGCCTCTGCCAGAACCTCAATTTTATCATATTTGTAGATCAGATGGCCAGTTATGGTGGGCTTGCCCAAATCTATATGTCCAATGATGACTATTTTAGTATGAATCTTTTTCTTTCTCATTTTGGCTTGAATTGGAATTTTTTTCTAGAACCTGAGTGAAAAAAATCTCATTTTTATGTGTACTATGTGCTTCTGTGAGTTTGCAGCATCACTTGAAGACTAGAAAGAAGAGGGGGTCAGATTGCATGGAACTGGAGGTGATTTTGAACCAGCTGATATGGGTTTTGGGAAAGGAACTCAGGTCTTCTATAAGAACAGTACTTGCTTGTAACAACTGAGGCAAGTCTCCAACACCTAAATGCTAAATTTTAACATGATAGCATGGCTTTTAAATTTAGTAAGAATTGGATTATCGAGTATATGACTACCTATTTTAATAAATCAACATTACTATTTTAGCTTAAGGAGCAGATAACATTATTAAGATGAAATACTTTGTATGTGTGCATTAAGAAAGGTTTTAGAACCCTCTTGGTTAAAATTCAGAAACCATAAGAGAAAATAATGCATTTAACTATGTGAACATTAAAAGCTCCCATGTAGGAAATCTATCAAATTTAAATCAAGTGACAGATTAGAAAAGGCTGTAATACTTTCATAACAAGGGGAACATAATATAGGGATTTACCTATTACGTGTCAATAAGCAAAGAAAAATGATCCCAAAGAAAATATGGACCAAAGATCCAAAGAAACACAAAGCAGTAGATGTAAAATAGCAAAATAAAATGACTGGTATGGGGTAGGAATGAGATAAATGATTGTCTAGAATTTTACTTTATCCCTCAACTGGCCTCATCAGCTGGGTTCAATCTTTCTTTCCATTTTAGAACAGGAAACATGGGATTAAATTTATACACAATGCTCAATGAAAAAGAAAGGAGTTAGTGATAGTATGTGAAATCTAGGCCACGGGGATAGTTCAGTGTAAATTTATTTACTGCCATGCCTGACAATCCTGGATCCACACAGTACTGGTCACTTAAGGTTTTATTCCTTGGAAGAGACACTGACCACATCAACTCTTGTAAAGGAAAACATGTCATTGTATCCAGCTTACAGTTCACAGGTTTAGTTCATTGTTGTCATGTTCCGAAGCATGGTGGCACACAGACAGACATGGTGATGGAGAAGGGGCTTGGGAGTTCCACAACTGGATCTGCTAGCAGCAGGAAGAGAGAGTACCACTGGCCTGGTTTGGGCTTCTGAAACCACAAAGACCCACCCCCAGTGACACAGTTCCTCCAACAAGGCCACACCTACTCCAACAGGGTCATACCCAGTAGGACCCTCCCTATGATCCTGAAGGAGAAATAAGAAGAAGCCTATTTGCTTAAGTTTTCCTCTGGCCTCCATATGCATGCTGTGACATTCCTCTTTCCTTATCAATAACATGCACAAAATGCATTACGTTATATAAAAAGTTTGGAATTCCATTTATGCTCAACAGCTATTGTAAAAATGAAGTAAAAGGAACCATTTAGTAACTAATAGAAAATAATCGACCGTTTTATATACTATCATCATATGATGCTATTGGGTTCTTTGAGATGCAGTGTGATGTTATGCAGACTTCATAATACAAATCTCTGCCTGAGATAGGAATGTGTATATATTAAATTAGTATTTAATAATAAAGCACTGCAATCCACCTGAATATGTACCACTGGAACAAGGAAATACGTTAGGCATAGGATACAGAGAGGACAATAAACAATCTGATAACTTTTCCCTCCTCACCCCTGGGATTCATGCAGTGGAACGAGAGAAGAGACTTTCACAAACCCTGACACACGTGCATTCATGTTTGCTCTTCTACTCTCTTGAGCTCTCACTCTCTCACAATCAAGTATTATTTAAAGATGAGTATCAAGTACCTCCTTTATAAATGTATTAAAATACACACAGACAAACTAATAAGCTGAGCATTCTTTGCAGAAAGTTATTGTCTAGTACTCTGATGGCAGAGAGAGTAGAGGGTGACTTTCATCCAAAATATTGCTTCACATATGTGCCTACTGTGTAGTTTTACAAGTCTCACCAGCATTTTGGCTGCACACCTCAGCGATCAATGCAGCAAATGTGTGAACATAAACTTTTCATCTCTTTTTGGTGGCATTGCGTTATTTTTCTTGGAAGGAAAATGTGGAAACATATTTCAAAATCCCTGAGAATATTCACTGAATTCTGTTTAGAAATTATGATCCAGATATTTTTTTCTAGTATAAACACAAGAATGGAACTGGACACAATGTTTCTTCCTGAATATCAGCTAAAAGCACAGAAAAGTACTTGAAACTGCAGTCTGACTTCAGTAATAGGTACCTGGTCACTGCTGTGTGCACAGTATTGATGTAAGCATCTTTCTTGATATCTACTTTAAGAATTCACATTGTAGCTAGGAAGGATGGGTCTGGATTAAGAATTAAAAATTTGTACTTAGCATTTTCCTGGAGAAAATGAAGCTTAATTGCACCACTGCTCAGACACATGGATAGACTATGACTTTCTTCCACCATTAAATGAATATTGGTTTGATGTGCATAGTACCAACTATACATTTGAGATGCTGTCAGAGCGAACGGTGGCAGTTCCAGGAACATATGTGCTAAGAGTAAAAAGGGATCCAACCGTGCCTCATTAAACTCTTGTCTCTTGACAATATTTCTTAGCGCTGTCCTTGCTTGTGAGGCTTGAGACAGGCCATGGCTTAATATGATCATTCTGAAACAACAGCATTTAATTATTCTAAGACACCTAAAAGTAATAATTATCATTCCCACATGTACAGAGATAAGGCAATCGTGTTAAAAGTAAAATACAGCGGGGCATGGTGGTGTACACCTTTAATCCCAGCACTTTCAAGGGAAAGGTCAGAAGGTATCTGAGTTCTAAGACAGCCTGGTCTAACAAAGCCAACAAGGGCTACACAGTGAAACCCAGTCTCAAAACCAAAAACAGACTCTGAAATACAGTCATGCTTTACTAAGAAATTTCTGTCCTGCGCCCTGCTTCTCCACTGGGATGCCCAAAGCTTACCCTGCCTGTCACAGGAAGAAGGCAGGACAAAATCAGTAACGGGTGGTCTACAGTCTCTTTTCCCATAAGGAAAACCAGCGAGGTCTGGGATGAGTTTTGTCCCTTCTAGTCTCTTGTGCACCCAAGCACTGCCAGCATATCCCAACGAATCAGGAAGAGGGCTCCCAAGTCCACGCTTCCCCTTAGCGTATCCATTTGTCAGACAGGAAGGGGAACTCAGAGGCCTGGACAGAGGTGGAACTCAGTCTGATCCAGAGTAAGTTCCAAGAGTCCAGAAAGACTGGAAGAAAGAAGGCCTTCCCATGGCGGTCTTTGATGAAGAGATGATCCTTGCTTGTTCATTCTTCTTTATTTGATGGCAGATGAAAATGAAGCAGCTTACTCGGGGTGAACCAGGAATTAAATATCTTTACAGGAAGGAATGCCTAGGGAGAGAAGCTGAATGCCCAGGGTATATCTAGATACCTCATTAGCATAGAGAACTCGAGGTTTTTATGCTACATGACTGATTGTCATGGTCCTCAGTGGGGTATCGTGATTTTGTTCCAGAGAAGGTAGTGGTAGACAGGGAATGGCGCCACTCCTGCCATTCTAATTTCTGGGATTCCTGGAATTTTAGCTCATTCCACCTTACTATTTCTCATCCCTGTCTGGTAACAAGGTCCCACAAACCCAAAAAGAAATCATGTAGGACAGTTACCCTCAAATCTCCAAGATCTCTATCAGGAAGTCAGTTCAGAATCCCAAACAACGCTCGAGGATGGCAATTACTGTATTCCACGTTTCTATGGTTAGAGTTTTAAGCAGAGATGTGACTAGCCAAACAAAAACAGTTTTCTTCTCAGTGTTTTATTTATCATGGGAGGCTCATTGAAATATCTTTCTTTTGTTTTTTTGTTTTTGTTTTTGTTTGTTTTGGACTCCTTGTGTTTTTTGTTTGTTTGTTTTTTGATACTTTATTTACATTTCCAATGTTTCCTCTTTTCTAAGTCTCCTCTTTGAAAACTCCCTATCCCCTCCCCCTCCCCGCCTCTATGGGGGAATTCTATCTCCCACCCACCCACCCTCCCATTCCCATATTCCCCACCTTGACATTCCCCTTTACTGTGGCCTCTAACACTCTCAGGCCCAAGGGCTTCTCCTCTCTCTGATGGCCAAGGAGACCATCCTCTGTCACATATGTGGTCCGAACCATGGGTCTCTCGATGTGTATTCTTTGGTTGGTGGTCCAAACTCCAGGATGACCAGGGGACAGGGGGCAGGGGTCAGGCCTGTTGACACTGTTGCACCCTCCATGGGGCTACAAACTCCCTCAGCTCCTTCAGTCCTTTCTCCAACTCCTCCATCTGGGACCTCATTCTCAATCCAGCAGTTACTGTAAAGTGAAACTTGGGCATTCTGAACTTTTGGGCTAATATCCACTTATCAGTGAGTACATACCATGTTCGTTCTTTTGTAACTGAGTTACCTCGCTCAGGATGACATTTTCAAGTTCCATCCATTTGCCTGCAAATTTCATTAAGTCATTGTTTTTAATAGCTGAGTAGTACTCCATTGTGTGTAATTGTACCACATTTTCTGTATCCATTCCTCTGATGAGGGACATCTGGGTTGTTTCCAGCTTCTGGCTATTATAAATATGGCTGCTATGAACATAGTGGAGCATGTGTCCTTATTACATGTTGGAGCATCTTCTGGGTATATGCACAGGAGTGGTATAGCTGGGTCCTCAGGTAGCATTATGTCCATTTTTCTGAGGGTCCGCCACAATGATTTCCAGAGTGCTTGTACCAGCTTGCAATCTCACCAACAGTGGAGGAGTGTTCCTCTTTCTCCACATCCTTGCCAGCATCTGCTGTCACCTGAGTTTTTGATCTTAGCTGTTCTGACTGGTGTGAGGTGGAATCTCAGACTTGTTTTGATTTGCATTTCCCTGATGACTAAGGATGTTGAGCATTTCTTTAGGTGCTTCTCAGCCCTGCGAATTTCCTCAGTTG
>CM052711.1:64353300-64429481 GCA_028551405.1 Uromys caudimaculatus | reverse complement strand
CTGCCAGTTGAACCAGCACCATTTGTTGAAAATGCTGTCTTTTTTCCACTGGGTGGTTTTAGCTCCTTTGTCGAAAATCAAGTGACCATATGTGTGTGGGTTCATTTCTGGGTCCTCAATTCTATTCCATTGATCTACCTGCCTGTCACTGTACCAATACCATGCAGTTTTTATCACTACTGCTTTGTAGTACAGCTTGAGGTCAGGGATGCTGATTCCCCCAGAAGTTCTTTGAATATTGGTTTCTTAGCTCAGATTTTTCGAAAGCTCTAGTATTGATTTTGTTGCCCTTCATTCTAACAAAGAATCATGGCTGGAACTGCACAGAACAGCCTGGATGGATACATTCATGTCCCAAACATGTACTGAGTGTGTTGTATGCCCTCAGGTATTTTATTCTGCCAAATAAAGACCAAGCATAAATGATAAATTAAAAGGCATATTTAATTTTTTTAAAACTTTATAAATGGGTAGCAAAGTGTGGAACATCTGTGTGGAGCCCCACAAGCAAGACTTTCTTAAGAAATATTGTCAAGAGGAAAAAAGAAATTGACAGGGCATGATAAGACCTCTATTTCTCTTAACACAAATATTCCTGGAACTGCCACTGTGCACTCTGATAGCACCAGCATCTCAAATGTAAGGTACGGTTTTATTGCAGTTGTTGTTTTTTTAAAGATTTGGTTTTATTTATGCCTACGTGTTTGTGTGCATTTGCACACACTTACATGAGAATGTAGTGTTACATCCAGAAAGGAGCATAAGATCTCATAGAGCTGGAGTCACAGGTGGTTGCAAATTGCCCTACATGGGTACTGGGATTGGAACAACCATTCTTTGCAAGAGCAGCAAGTGTTCTTCACAACTAAAGTTATTGTTCCAGCCCCAGGTTTCAGTTGAAGACAGAGTTATTCTTGGCACAGATGTCAGATAAACACTGACATGTCAAGGACAGAGGGATCAATCCACACCCGTTGCTTTCAGCAAACTTGGGATTCTCTTAGCCTTTTAGAGACATCTATTTGATAAAATCAGATCTTTTGGAGTTTATGCAAACAAACAAATAAAAAAAAAAAAAAAAGCACACTTCAGGATGAGCCAGTATGATGCAAAGTTAGAATGTGTTAAAAACAGAAAGGTACTTGGGGAAAGAATAAAGCACACTAGAAAGCTTTGGAGTGAACTTCTCAGAGAAAAGTCATGATATATTAAAATCATTTCTAACGGAGATGGTAAACATGGGGATTAAAAGAAAGAAAGGAATTCAAAGAAAGTACAAGATACATGAGAGTAGAAGCTTCTTAGGAGCAAGCAGCCTTAACTTTAGCCACATAGACCATTTTAATGGATGCAGCTATATTTCAAAAGCTGCTAAGAATCTTGTTTTCTTTCTCTTTTTGAGAAGTGAGATTATACAGCAGTGCTGGAGGTGATTTAGGAGGCACTATAGTCTGCCAGATTGAAGCTAGAGTCGGATAAGGCTGCACAAAGGCATTAGGATGTGTCATTTCCCTGTAAGGAGGGTTTATGGTGAGATTCCTAGAAAGCAGAAGGTTTTACCTTGGAAGGGGAAGAGTTTGGATCGATGTACTAACTGCATTGTAATTCTTGATTTTCATCTAATAAAGAAACTTCAACAAGACTCCAAGGTATGAAGCAGCTTCTTTCCTTTTCTATGTCTATAGCTGGCACTGTTTGTCTTCCTGCCACAAAAGGGTGAGTTTACCCGTGTGTGGGTCTAGGAACATCAGTCTGAACAGAGTGAAGAGCTAAGGCTCCAAAGCAAGAGCACCAAAGAGGGCAACACGAGAAAGAAGGAAAAGGCTGGAGGAGCCGATGAGATCACCAATGTAATTGGGTGATAAGATGCTAATACTAAAGGCTTAGAATCACCAGGATTCACTGGAAATTTTGGAAGGAAAGCTTGACATGCCACCGAGACAGACCTGACAGGGAAGAAGGTGATTTAAAAAGACATTTATATACCTTATTTTGGATATCAGACTATTAAAATAATATACCTCAATAAACTAGAATCTCTCATGAAAGGTAGGAGACAAAATATAAAACCTAAACTCTCTAAAGGGAAAATGGAAAGATATTCACAAAGTTTTAAATCACCATACAGAAGAGACAAAAGAGGGTTGTGGTCCTCTACTTAAAATTAACCTTTGGGACCCTCAAGGTAGATTCGTGTTTGGAGGCGGGGTTCAATGGATTTTTTGTTCCTCTTCCTAATGTGGTCAGCTCTAATTCACCTCTTTCTTTTTTTTAATTTTTTACTATGAATTTGGTGATTTTAATTGCCTTCAAAAGAATAGGTGGCCTAACATGGCCTCATCTGGGATCCTAATCAGTAACACTATGTTCTATTTTCCCCAGACTGTTGACACTATAAAGTTAGAATCTCCAATGTGCCTTGATAATGTATTAAGAGCACTTTTTCAGAATTTCTCTGGCTCTAATTGAACCCACCGAAGAATCATGCCATCTATCTGAGTAAGGGAAACTATGTAAGAAAGGTCTCATGGACTCCAGCAGTGAGGCAGCAAGACATGAACTTGTTTTAATGCAGCCGCTGAAAATTCTTTGTTAGACTGGCCACACAGGGAAGCAGAGCTGTTGATGCACATCTGTACATGATGGCAGCTAACCATAGACTCACAGAAATCCTAAAAATGCCCCCAGAAAACTTTCCCTGCTTGGCAGCTGCATTTAGGCTCTTTTTCTGGCTCAAACAGGAATGTCTACCAGCCTTGATGAACATTGTCCTCAATGTGTGAAAAAAATCATTCATGGTTTTGGTCTTATTTACAATTTTTAGCTAATAGTTTATAAAGCTGCTCAGATTGGGATGAACAATGATAGTTTCCCAAATGAAAGCAACTTGGGTTTCCAGAACTAAAATGAATTGTTTATCTGAATTCTTGCCCTCCACACTGATATAGTTGAGAATACATTATTGCTCCCAGAATAATAGACTTTCTACCTCCCTGCCACCAGCCAGCAATCAGAGACAGACAAACTTCAAGTACCATGGACTGCCTATCTTCACAGAACCTAGACCCTCTTCCTCCTGAAATGTATAAAGGATGTAATTTTTCCATGGGAGGCCTGAACTCTGCTCAGAGATCTTGCCAGGCTGTGTCTACCTCTCATACACATTAGTTAATCCTCTAATAAATCTTTGAAAGAGTACTCTACCTCAGTGTGCCCCTTAAACCTAAGACCTAAGACCATCTGGCAATTATTTATCAGCAAGGTTGACCAGCGCAGATTTGCATCACTCCCGCTACACCTGACTCTGAGGATTTCATAGAAAAGGGTCAGAGAAGTTAGACTGAAGTAATTGCAAACAGGTGAATTCAAGGTGAATCCTGATTAAATCCTTTATGACCTTAAGTGAAGAATTTCAATCACATAAGCTTCAGTCTCTTTTGTGGGGTCTCTGCAAATACCAGTGCAGAAAGAGTATTGATCTGCATGAGAGAAGAAGGAAGTTTGGTTCAATACAACTCAGTAGAAGGACAGAGTTGGACACTGGTCAGTTTTAGGCATAGTTAAGTATAGCGTGTAGTTTCTACTACCCTGCTTTAAGCTCCAGATGGACTGCACTAGCAGCCACTGACCTGGCTCCCTTGGTTCTGCAGATGAAACACACACACACACACACACACACACACACACAGAGATGCACACACACATACACAGACACACACACACACAGACACACACACACACACACACACACACACACACACACACACACACACACACACACACACACACACACACACACACACACACACACACATCTTATTTTTAACCTGCCTTATGGCTCAGTGGCTGGGCTCTTCTAAGCCTCCCATGGCTAGCATGCCTTTTCCTTTACTTCTTGCTCAACATTCTAAATTTGCCCTTAGCTTAGTTGCCCAGTTACCTTCTCCTTGCTCAACAATCTACATTTGCTCTCACCTTAGTTGGGTTTCTAATATTCCACCTAAAGAATAGGCCAATGTCTGCACCACCAGAGATCTCACATGGCTGGTGAGTCTCTTTCCCTTCAAAGCATGGCAAATTCCTTTTTTTCCATCCTGCATCTCCAAGCCTGCCTGTGGGAATCTGAAAGGCCTGTCTCTTCTGCCTAGTCATTGGTCACTGGCAACTTTATTGATTGATCAAGAACCAATTGGGGAACAGGACCTTCAATGTTCACACACAGTTTCCTGATCAAAGCATCAGAACCACCCCTCTACACTTATGCACAGCACAACTTGGGGGAAGGAGAAGTTACTGGTGATCATTAACTCAATCACATGAGTAGAACAAAGCTTAAGACATTACTGTTTTAGACAGGGCTTTTATTGCCGCAAGAAATGCCATGACCAAAAGAAAGTTGGGGAGGAAAGGATTTATTTCGTTCATACTTCCACATCATTAGAGGAAGTCAGGAAAGGAACTCAAATAGGGCTGAAACCTTGAGGCAGAAGCTGATACAAAAACCATGGAAGTGGAACTGCTTACTGTCTTGTTCCCCATGATTTGCTTAGCCTTCTTTATTTTAGAACCCATGGCTGCCAGCCCAGGAATGACCCCACCCACAATGGGCTGGGCCCTCTCCCATCAATCACTAATTCAGAAACTGTCATATTGCCATGTCCTATAGAGGTACTTTTTTAAATTGAGGTTCCCGCCTTTCAGATAACTCTAGCTTGTATCAAGTTGACATAAAACTATCCAGCTGAGTTACATTAACTCTTGTAAAGTATAAATGACATCTTATATAAAAATAGGTTCTAGAGATTAACTGGGAAAATATGCTCAAGATAAAGTATGCTTATGATAAGGGTTTCAGATTTACTGAGATAAAAATAAGAGTCTTGGGGAGCCAGTGTGGCCTGGCATACAGATAGTATAGAGGTTACCAGGCTATCAATCACCTCTGTTTCTAGTCTTTTCTCCCCCTGAAAAGACAACTCTCCATGTTTAACATTCCTGCATTCCTCAGTCTTTATCTGTGGTTACAAGGACCTCATGCGTCCTATAGTATTTTTTTTTTAAAAAAACAACTGCAATGAGTTCCGTTCCCCTTGGCAGTTAGAACTGTAACATGAACAGAAAACTGATCTTCAATTGGAGAGTCGCTCGCTCTGAAGGTGTTATTGGCAAGCAAAATGATAATATTAACTACCGTTTAACCATCTTAGTCACTCATATCCCTTTTAATACATCAAACTAAAATTTTATTGGAAGTAGAACCAGAAACAAATAAGCTCTATATAATTTGTTTTGTTTCTCTCTTTTTCCTTCTCTTCTGTTCTCTTCTCTTCTACCTTTCTTTCCTTTTTTGTCTTCCTTTATTTAACCAATGCCAGCCTCAAGACCAATTTGAAATTATCATTGTTTTTTAACCAGATATAGAGCCTGTTTTTTAAAGATAAAGGAGAAATTAAAGTATACCGCTTTTTATGAAGCTCTTCAAAGCTTTAAGAAATGCACAATGTTTGTTTCTATTTTTATGGAAAGAAAATTATGTTACAGAAATCTGGCTTGTGCTCTGAACTCCACGCACAAAATGTTCTGTTAGAGATGTTAACTACTTACAAATAAGTACTGTAAAGAGTGATTATCCTGCATTGAATTTCCTTTCTTTCTTTCTTTTCTTTATTTTAAATTATTTTTTGCACATCCAATCACCCACCCACTCCTTCCTCCTACCCTGTCATTCCCCTACACTGGGGCATTGAGCCTTCCAAGGACCAAGGGCCTCTTCTCCCACTGATGTCCAACAAGACCATCCTCTGCTACATATGTGGCTGGAGCCATGGGTCCCTCCATGTGTACTCGTTGATTGTCGGTTTAGTTCCTGGGAGCTCTGGGGAGTCTGGTTGGTTGATATTATTGCTCCTCCTATGGGTTGCAAACCCCTTCAGCTCCTTCATTCCTTTCTGTATCTCCTCTATTGGGGACCCCATGCTCAGTCCAATGGTTGGCTGAGAGTATCCATCTCTGTATTTGTCCAGATCTGGCAGAGCCTCTCAGGAGATAGCTGAATCAGACCATTTTATCCAGATTTTTCACTTTTGTTGAGTATAGGTTTTTATACTAGCATCTGATGATTTTTTTGAATTTCCTCAGTTTCTGTTGTTATATCTCCCTTTATATTTCTGAACTTGTTAATTTGGATACTGTCTCTGTATCCTCTGGTTAGTCTGGCTAAGGGTTTATCTACCTTGTTGATTTTCTCAAAGAATGGGCTCCTGGTTTTCTTGATTCTTTGGATAGTTCTTTTTGTTTCTATTTGGTTGATTTCAGCCCTGAGTTTGATTATTTCCTGCCGTCTACTCCTCTTGGGTGTATTTGCTTTTTTTGTTCTAGAGCTTTCAGGTGTGCTGTTAAGCTGCTAATGTATGTTCTCTCCAGTTTCTTTTTGGAGGCACTCAGAACTGTGAGTTTTGCTCTTTGCACTGCTTTCACTGTGTCCCATAAGTTTCGGTATGTTATGCCATAATTTTCTTTGGATTCTAAAAAGTCTTTAATTTCTTTCTTTATTTTTTCATTGGCCAAGTTATCATTGAGTTGGGTGTTGTTCAGCTTCCATGTGTATGTGGGCTTCTTTCTTTCTTTCTTTCTTTCTTTCTTTCTTTCTTTCTTTCTTTCTTTCTTTCTTTCTTTTAGATTAAAAGAGGAATGTTTTCCTATTTAAGTTGAATTATTTGCTTATAGATTCTCACACCAGCATTCTGAGTTTTAGATTTCTCAACACAGGTCTCTAATGTAAGTGGCCTCAGACTGATTTCTCTTACATACAAATGTGTTTACCCAGCAAGAAGATCCTTGGGAAACTTAGCACTGAAAGAGATCATTTGATTATTTAGGAGCTCTATAATGGGAAGATTGCACAATGGTCACATACAGAACCAAGAATAGTCTTCCACACTAAGGAAGCATTAATTAGTGGGTTTCAACAAAACAGAGCAAGAAGACACTGCTTGGCCAGCTGTCTCCTTCCCCTGAAATACTTAGAGTAATAAGAAAATTGTCACAATAAAGCCACCTTGGATACATCTCAAAAAAACCTAGTCATTAAAGGCCATCTGGCACAGTTACTCAGTCTGCCTGTATCCTACGAGGACATACTAGATATGAGAAGTCAAGAACATCCAACAAGAATCCAGGATTTCTATGCCCTTACTTCTCAGATGTAAGCAACTGAGCCTCTGGCAATATTTTTAGGACCCTGCAGAGAATTAAAGGAAGGTAAAATTAGGTTTACAGAATTAAGTTTTCAGAAAAGTCAGTCTATGGTAAAGATTCTGCAAAGCTATTTGACTGGTTAGAACTTCCATGATTATGGAGAATTGCAGAGTGATAGTTCCAGAAACAAACTAATTTTCTCAAGCTCTTTTTAGCCCCATTTAATAATCATCCATTGCCTACTTCTGTGTCTGATCCAGCAGTCCAGTGACTAGCAGGTAAAATCCTTTGGAATATATTAACAGGCCCCTGGTTTCTACTAACTAAAAAGCTAAAAGTGTCACTATACAGCTTCTGCTTGTGGTCCTTTGACATCCTCTCTTTCCCTCATCTTCCTCCTCAACTTTTTTTTTTTCTGCTTAATACTGGTTTCCAGAATAACCATTTAAGAGACCAGATATGCCTTGGCAGTTAAAAATATGGACTGAGTTTTACAGAGGACCCAAGTGGGGATCCTAGTACTCACATATGGTGGCTCTTAACTACCTGTATCGACAGCTCGGGGGATCTGAAGTATCTTCCCTCTGCAGACACTTACACACACAAACATGTTTACTTACCTACAATGTTAAAGATCATAAAAATAAATCTTTCTTAATACTTAAATGTTAATGTTCCATTTTTGTGTCCCAGGAAAATGCCTCATTGCCTTTAGTTTATTTTCCCTTAAATTAGTGGGTTTTTTCCATTTATGTATTTATTCATTTTACATCCCAATTGTTGTCTCCTGTCCCCTGCCACACAATCTCTTCCCCTAACTCCTTCCCTTCTTCTCTCTGAGGATGGGTCACCCCGGCTATTGCCCCACCCTGGCACATCAAGTCTCGGTAGGACTAGGTACATCCTCTCCTACTGAGGCTTACAATGCTCTGCTAATACACTGTGAGATTTGAGATGCATCCTATGGGACAGAGTTTCTCCAAATCATGGATATTATCTTCATCTTTCAATGTAAGGACCAAAATGGAGATCTTAGAACTGAGTATGTTACAGATGAATAGATACATGAATATGTATTTATTCAGTGGTAAAAGGAGCTACAGTAGTAATTGTGACTTAGGAAATCAAGGGAAGAAAACAATCTTGTGGCTCTTAAAGGTCACTGAGTCATACTTATGTTTTAGGCATAAAAACACAACATGGTATGAACTAGCAACTTTATCTATGCAAGGAGAGAGCTAGAGTAGAATCCAAGGTATAGGTTCCTGGATAACTTACCTTTTGAGCAAGCGCTATAACTGAAAGGACCCAGGGATGACCTGTGCTTAGCAATGCTGATCTCAGGACCAGAAACAAGAGTCTGGAACGCTGTAAGAATTGTACATTCTTAGGCATCTCTGTAGATCAATGCATCACATACTCTAGGGTTGGACCCAGGGCTCTGTGTCAATAATTTCCTTCATAATCCTGAGGCCAACTTAAACTTTAAGGGTCCCTAATCTGAGCCAACAAATGCATCCTCAGCCATCTGAGAAAAATTACTCTGATAACATTCATACAAATGTGGTATCACATAGTCATCTTCAGTTTTATTTTAGAATGGCCCAAGGCAAAATATTGAGTCTCTAAGGCTAGAGTCATTGAAATTAACCTTAAATCAAATATTTTATTTCCCTGTGTGTTGCTTCATCTGAAACCAGTTTTCTTCCTCTGCAAATGTTTAGAACCCGCAGTGTACTGATTTCTGGGTCATTTTCTTAAGTTTTCACGCATGCCCTCCTGTATCATATAATCAGCCATGCTGCTCAAATGCATACCTACACCTGCTGTTTACGTTGTGAGTTTCTATGACTGATACTTGAGATATCCTCCCCCTATTTCTCAGAGCTAAGTTTCTTCATGGTGATGCTGTTGAGTAGAACTTTGAAGATGTCATTTGTTCTTCCCTGAGCTCCTATACCAGGCACCAAGAGACCACATAGAAACAATGTGCCAGGTTGTCTTACTTTTCAACTGACCACCTAATCACACATCTTAGAAATATAGCATGGTGCAATGCACGATCTTAAAAAAAAAAAAAAAAAAAAAAAAAGTCCATGGACTGTAGAGAAAAAAATCAGCATTTGCAGGTACTGCTCTTGTAAAGAATTCAAGTTCAGATTCTAGCGCCCTTTCATGCAATACACAGCTACCTTTAACTCTAGCCTCAGGGGATCAGATACCTTAATTTGTCCTCATTGAGCACACACACAAACATAGTACACACACACGTGCCCACACACACATGCACACACACACACACACACACACACACACACATGCACTCACATAAATAAAAATGAAATAAATCATTTATATATTTGTAAATACTTTTCCTAAACTACAAACATTCTGGTTTGATTTTTTAACTATTTGGTGCATTTTGACTTTTAATCTTTTCATGACTCCCTAGAACAATAACATGCAGCTTAATTCAGTGAGAAATTGTGTAAAAACGCATGAACATTATCATAATTCATTTTATCAATAAGCAAAACCCAATCTACAGAATAGCCTTGAAAGATATTGAAAAGGATTTTACATATTTCCATTTTTGCTCATGAATAAAGCTTTTAAAAATACAATATAAAGATTATTAAGCCTAATAAACTACATTTGCAAATAAAAAGCTATAGCCAATATCATATTTGAATACAGAAATATGTCTTCCAATGTTGATAAGAAGTTAAAATTGTATTTTTTTTGCTTACACTCCTCTTAAATGTTGTAGTAATATACAAAGATAATTAAATATGAAATTAATATGAAAGAAATTAAATTCCAATTAAATATGAAAGAAATAATAAAAAGCTGTTCAAGTTGAGAAAGAATGTTAAAAAATTAAACAGCATGAACTTTGATATAAAAACTGCTAAACTCTTAGAACAACAGAAACTAATAATGGCAAACACCTTTATTCCCAGCACTTGGGAAAGAGTAGCAGACAGATCACTGTGAGTTCAAGAGCAACCTTGTCTACATAATGAGTTCCAGGACAGCCAGATATCCATAGTATGATTCTATTTCAGAAAAATATAAAAAAAGAAAAAGAAAAAAACTGAAGAAAGGAAAGAGAAAGAAAGGAAAAAAGAAAGCTATGTTGCTCCATAATAGAATTGCAGATACATTATTTAAATAGAATGGAGACAAAAAAAATAGAACAAAACATATGGCCAAATATATGGTGTTCTCAATTTTACAATGATAGTGAGCTTTTGCAGTTGGAATTTGAAATGTCTCTTAAAGGCTTCTGCATTAAAGAAAAATCTTCAATACCTTAGATTTTAAAAAGGCATTTTAGGTCTACAAAAGAAAAGCATAGCCTAGAAAAGTAAATTTCATCAAAATTATGGCCTATTGAATCTCAAAACTAATCACTAGGCTGGAGAGGAGGCTCCATGGTTACGAACACCTGCTGCTCTTTCAGAGAATCTGAGTTCAGTTCCCAGAACTCCCTGCTCTTTCAGAGGATCAGAATTCAGTTCCCAGCATTCATGTAGGGCAGCACACAAATGCCTAATACTCCAGCTCCTGTGATTTGACACCTTTTTCTCACATCCAAGAGCACGTTTATATACATATGCCACACATCAAAAAAAATATATAAAATCATCATCATCATCATCATCATCATCAGAACAATAATTGATAAGAGAAAAAAACATAAACAGAACAACACAATGACTAAGCTCAGGAAAGGCTAGTTTGTAAGCTATACAGTGAGTATTCAGTATTGCAAAAAATATTGATAGTCATTTATAGTGATATAGGGTTTTGATTCTAGTATTCAGGGGACTGAGGCAAGAACACTTCAAGTTTGAGGTTGGTCCAACTATAAAACAAGTCCAACGCCAGCTTTGGCTGTAAAGCCAATCTCCTGGCTCAACAAAAATATTTAGTTGAATAAAAAGGAAAAGATAAAACATCATAAATCATTTTTTCTCCCTTCCTCTGTGCATGTAATTTGTGTTGTTTTTGATGCTATAGCTTCAGATCCCCTCAACTTTTCTCTTGGCATCAAAGTGACCCCTTGCCTGCTCTGCACGTAGCTTTCAATTCTTTTCTTTTCTTCTCCTTTCTTTTCTTTTTCTTTCTTTCTTTCTTTCTTTCTTTCTTTCTTTCTTTCTTTCTTTCTTTCTTTCTTTCTTTAATTTCACCTATGTGTAGCATTTATCTTAATTAAACTTTTATTATTATGAAGTAAGAAATACTGAAACAAACAAACAAACAAACACCTACTCACCTAATCTTGCACCAAAATTAAGCAGACCCAAAGCCTCTACATCTAAATGAACTTTTAAATAGAGCAGACATTCTGAAGCTGTGCAGTTTTATGTCAGGATTTATACTTTATTATACTATACACTTACAATTATACTTTAATAACACTATTAAATATATTTGTATGCAGTGATATACCACCACAAAATGAAGAATTCATTACAGAGTTATAACTATAAAGCAATAAGCTTTATATCCTCTTTCATGACTTATGGCCTGTCCATTGCTGGCATTCAGTCCTTCTTCATCCCTTAATAGCTCATAGTCTTTCTTGTTCTCTTTTTTATATTACACTGTATTCATATGTACATTTGTTTATATGCATATTTATGTATAATTTCTCATCTTTTATAGTATGTAATATATAAAACACACACACACACACACACACACACACACACACACACACACACACACACACACATGGCTTGACCTGCATAATATACATTCTAATTCCATTTATGTTCACACAAATTTTTGTGATTTAACTTTTCTGTGGCGTTGATTAGTATTCCATTTCATATATGTACCAAATTTTCACTACCCATTCAGCTGTTGATTCTGTTGATTATCTGATTCTAATTCTTTGCTACGGTGGATAAAGCAGCAATAACCATGAGAATGCAAATATCCCTGTGGTATAGCATGGCATTTTCTGGATATATAGCTAGGTCATATAGTAGCTTTATTTTTAATTTAATTTCTCTCGAACCTGGAGCTCATCCATTAGCTAGACTGCCTGGCCAAATATGTGAATAGCCAACAATTACATGAAAGGATAGTCAATGTCACCAGTTATAAGTGGAATTTAAATTAAAATCTCGGCAAGAAACACAAGCCTACTAGGACAGCTGTGTTTAAAAGGCAAAGCAATCAAAAGGAGCCAGATTCAGCATGATAAAATTTGAAGATCTTTTTATATGAGCTATGGAGAAACAGAATCAGAAACCACTAAGCAAGAAGTTTGGTAACTGCCAGGGCTCTGACTAGGATGGAGCAATATGGGGGAGAGTCTGCATAAATGGAGCAGGGGTTCCTTCTGGAGTGATAAGATTCTTTCTCATTAGATGGCCATGAGGTCTATGAAATACTGTGGATGGTGCTAAATGCTGGGGAATTTCTCACACAACAATGATTAGAAGCTAGAAGGATGCCTTGGGGTAAAAAGTAATTGTTTCCTAAATTTGAGTACCAGAATTCAGATGCCCAGCACCCACATAAATTTCAGGTGGTCCTGGTGGTTCACCCATAAGCTTAGCACTTAGAAGGCAGAGATGGTATCTACAGGGAAAACTGGCTACAAAATCTAGCCAAATGAGTGAGATCCATATGCAGGGAGAGATCCTGCCTCAAGGAATGAGAAAAATTAGCCTCCATGAGCTCAAATACACATGCAAAACTAATGAAAAGAAGGAAGAAAAATTACTCTAAGATATGGAATGTAATTTCACTGGTAATTAGGGAGTGATCTCCCTTTTAAATTTTACTTTAATTTTATATGTATGCTTATTTGCCTCTCTGTATATCTTGGCAACACATGTATCTCTAGTGCCCCCAGAACAGTATATCAACTCTCACAGAGCTATAGTTACAGACAGTTATGGGAGCTGGCAACTGAACCTGGGTACTCTGGACCAATAGCAAGTGTTCTAAACCGCCGAACTATTTCTCCAGTCTTATGTTTCTCTATTAATGAAACATTTGCTTGTATTTTCCCTTTAATGAAACATACATAATACCAAGGTTTCTATACACGTTCTTGTTTGTCTATTTTACTGACACATATACACATTTATGTACACACACATATGCATACATATGAATACATTTTCATTTAGAAGATATCAGTACCCTATTAAAAGATTAGAATCTGAAATAAATCTTATGGAAGATGTAATAAGCTTGCCTGTACATCTCATGATCTTGATCTGAAGTGACCTTTATGCACTGCAGCAATGGGAATTTTCAGCACCATGAAACTCTTATTCCAGTAAGCATTAATTAGCTCCATTTAGAGCCTGAAAGATGCTCTTTAATTAGGTTCTACAGGTTCAGATGGGATAAGCAAGAAGCACACCCACCAGCCCAATGTGGCCCTTTACTGAGAAATCCTAAGGAGTAGGTAATAGCTGCAGGTTCTTTTATATTCAGAAGGGAATAGACAGCCAACATCTCTTTAAAAAAAAGGTGCATTTTGACCAGGAAGAGCTAGTGACAGCAAAAAATTGCATAGACTAAGAGAAAGTAGAGGAGCCTTCCAGTTTCCTTCTGTGGCCAGGGACCTCAGTCTATGCCACAGGACTCCATAGCCAAATAGCTCCCAGAGAAAGCTAGCCTCACAGGAGTGTGGAAAAGCCTGTGAGTGGTCGTAAGACAAGCTCCACTGCTCAACGGGACCCACCTGGAACCCTCAGGACACAGGGACTGAGGAGCAGCCTGGGACATAAGCCTTCCAGTTTCCATCTGCGGCCAGGGACCTCAGTCTGTGCCATGCAGCTCCATACCCATATAGCTCAGGGAAAGAGTTGGCTTCCCAAGAGTGTGGACAAGCCTGTGAGTAGGGGTAAGTCCAGCACCTCTGCTCAGAGGGACCTGCAGAGAACCCTGAAGACACAGAGACTGAGGAATGGCCTTCCAGTTTCCTTCTGCAGTGGGAAGCTGATCCTGTAACACAGGGCTCCAAACTCAAATAGTGCCAGGAGACAGCAGGTCTACCAGGAGTGCCCAACACACCTTCGAGCACAGGAAGACCACCACTTCTGTTCAAATACCTCGATCAAGAGGGAGCCTCACAGAGCCATCAGGACACAGAAACCAAGGAACAGCTGGAGACAGGATCCTTCTGGTTTCTGTCTGCATCCCAGAGCTGACCCTATACCACAGCTCTCCAAACTAAAATTCCTCTCAGAGAGAGCTGGTCTCCAAGGAGCACTGACATAAAGGCCTGCGTGAGGGACAAGCCACAGCCAGAGAGAGCAAAACCAGTTAATACCAGAGATAACCAGATGGCAAAAGGCAAGGGCAAGAATATAAGGAACAGAAACCAAGGCAAGATGGCATCATCAGAACCCAGTTCTCCCACTACAGCAAGACCTGGATACCCCAACATGCCAGAAAAGGAAGACTTAGATTTAAAACCACTTCTTATGATACAGATAAAAGACTTTAAGAAGGAAATAAATAACTTCCTTGCCAGGCGGTGGTGGCACACACCTTTAATCCCAGCACTTGGAAGGCAGAGGCAGGCAGATTTCTGAGTTCGAGGCCAGCCTGGTCTACAGAGTGACTTCCAAGACAGCCAGAGCGACACAGAGAAACCCTGTCTCAAAAAAACCAAAAACAAAAAAACAAAACAAAACAAAACAACAAAACAAAACAAAACAAAACTTCCTCAAAGAAATACAAAAGAACACAGGTAAACATCTAGAAGTCCTTAAAGAGGATATATAGGAAAACACAATCAAACAGGCGAAGGAAATGAACAAAACCATTCACGATCTAAAGATGGAAATAGAAACAACAAAGAAATCACAAAGGGAGACAACCCTGGAGATAGAAACCCTAGGAAAGAGATCAGGAGTCATATATGCAAGCATTACCAACAGAATACAAGAGATAGAAGAGAGAATTTCAGGTGCAGAAGATACCATAGAAAACATTGACACAGCAGTCAAAGAAAATGCAAAATACAAAAAGCTCCTATCCCAAAATATCCAGAAAATCCAGGACATAATAAGAAGACCAAACCTAAGGATAAAAGGTACAGAAGAGAGTGAAGATTCCCAACTTAAAGGACCAGTAAGTATCTTCAACAAAATTATAGAAGAAAACTTCCCTAGCCTAAAGAAAGAAATGAACATAAACATTCCAGAAGCGTACAGAACTCCAAATAGATAGGATCAGAAAAGAAATTCCTCCTGTCACATAATAGTAAAAACACCAAATGCACAAAACAAGGAAAGAATATTAAAAGCAGTAAGAGAAAAGATCATGTAGCATATAAAGGCAGACATACCAGAATTACACCAGACTTCTCACCAGAGACTATGAAAGCTAGAAGATACTGGGTAGATCTCATACAGACAATAAGAAAACACAAGTGCCAGCACAGGCTGCTATACCCAGCAAAACTCTCAATTACCAGAGATGGTGAAACCAAGATATTTCATGACAAAACCAAATTTCCACAATATCTTTCCACAAATCCAGCCCTACAAAGGATAATAGATGGAAAACGCCAACACAAGGAGGGAAACTGCACCCTAGAAAAAGCAAGAAAGTAATCTTTAAACAAACCAAAAAGAAGATAGCCACACAAACATAAAAATAACATCGAAAATAACACAAAGCAGCAATTACTATTCCTTAATAGCCCTTAACATCAATGGACTCAATTCACCAATAAAAAGACAGGCTAAAAGGCTGGATACATAAATAGGACCCAGAATTTTGCTGCATTCAGGAAATGCACCTCAGACAAACACTACCTCAGAGTAAAGGGCTAGAAAACAATTTTCCAGGCAAATGGTCCCAAGAACAAGCTTGAGTAATCACTCTAATATCAGATAAAATCGACTTTTACCCAAAAGTCATCAAAAAAGATAAGGAAGGACACTTCATACTCATCAAAGGAAAAATCAACCAAGAAGAACTCTCAATTCTGAGCAGCTATGCTCCAAATGCAAGGGCACCCACATTCATGAAAGAAACTTTACTGAAGTTCAATGCACACAATTCACCTCACACAATAATAGTGGAAGACTTCATCACCACACTCTCATCAATGGACAGATCTTGGAAACACACACTAAAGAGACACAGTGAAATTAACAGAAGTTATGGACCAAATGGATTTAACAGATATCTACAGAACATTTCATCCTAAATCAAAAAAATATACCTTCTTCTTGGCAACTCATGGTACTTTCTCCAAAATTGATCATGTAATCAGTCACAAGACAAACCTCAACAGATATAAGAAGATTGAAATAATCCCATGCCTCCTATCAGATCACTATGAATTAAGGCTGGTCTTCAATGGCAACAGAATAACAACAGAAAGCCCACGTACACATGGAAGCTGAACAACCCTCCACTCAACGATAACTTGGTCAAGGAAGAAATAAAGAAATTAAAGACTTTCTATAGAACTTAATGAAAATGAAAGTACAACACACCCAGACTTATGGGACACAATGAAAGCAGTGTTAAGAGGAAAATTCATAGCTCTGAGTGCCTCCAAAAAGTAACTGGAGAGAGCATACACTAGCAACTTAACGGCACACCTGAAAGGTCTAGAACAAAAAGAAGATAATATACCCAAGAGGAGTAGAAGGCAGGAAATAACCAAACTCAGGGCTGAAATCAACCAAGTGGAAACAAAAAGAACTATACAAAGAATCAACAAAACCAGGAGCTGGTTCTTTGAGAAAATCAACAAGATAGATAAATCCTTAGCCGGAATAACCAGAGGGCACAGAGACAGTATCCAAATTACAAAATCAGAAATAAAACGGGAGATATAACAATAGCATCTGAGGAAATTTAAAAAATCATCAGATCCTATTACAAAAGCCTATACTCAACAAAACTGCAAAATCTAGATGAAATGGAAAATTTTCTAGACAAAACACCAAAGTTAAGTCAGGATCAGATAAACCATCTAAAGAGTCCCATGACCCCTAAAGAAATAGAAACAGTCATTAAAAATCTGCCAACCAAAAAAAAAAAAAAAGCCCTGGACCAGATGGGTTTAGTGCAGAATTCTATTAAACCTTCAAAGAAAACTTAATACCTATACTCTTCAAACTATTCCACAAAATAGAAACAGAAGGAAACTACCCAATTCATTCTATGAGGCCACAGTTACACTGATACCAAAATCTCACAAAGAACCAACAAAGATAAAAACTTCAGACCAATTTCCCTTATGAATATTGATGCAAAAGTATTCAATAAAATTCTCACAAACTAAATCAAAGAACACATAAAAATGATCATTCATCACCATCAAGTAGGCTTTACCCCAGGGATGCAGGGAAGGTTCAATACCTGAAAATCCATCAATGTAATCCACTACATAAATGAACTAAAAAAACAAAACAAACAAACAAACAAACAAAAAAACCCACACACCTTGTCATTTGATTAGATGCTGAAAAAGCATTTGATAAAATTCAACAACCCTTCATGATAAAAGTCTTGGAAAGATAAGGAATTCAAACCCCATATCTAAACATAGTAAAAGCAGTATACAGAAAACCAGTAGCCAACATCAAATTAAATGGAGAGAAACTTGAAGCAATCCCACTAAAATCAGGGACTAGACAAGGCTGTCTACTCTCTCCCTATCCATTCAATTTAGTACTTGAAGTTCTAGCTAGAGCAATTAGACAACAAAAGGAGGTCAAAGGGATACAAATTGGAAAGGAAGAAACAAAATATTACTATTTGCAGATGATATGATCATATAGTAAAGTGACCCAACAAAACTCCACCAGAGAATTCCTGCAGCTGACAAACAACTTCAGCAAAGTGCCCAGATAAAAACTTAACTCAAACAAATCAGTAGCTTTCCTATACTCGAAGGATAAACAGGCTGAGAAAGAAATTAGGGAAATCACACCCTTCACAATTGTCACAAGCAATATAAAGTATCTTGGTGTGACTCTAATCAAACAAGTGAAAGATCTGTATGACAAGAACTTCAAGTCTCTGAAGAAAAAAAATTGAAGTAGACCTCAGAAGATGGAAAGATCTCCCATGCTCATGGATTGGTAGGATTAATATAGTAAAAATGGCCATCTTGCCAAAAGCAATCTACAGATTCAATGCAATCCCCATCAAAATTCCAACTCAATTCTTCATAGACTTAGAAAGAACAATTCTCAAATTCATTTGGAATAACAAAAAGCCCAGGATGGCAAAAACTATTCTCAACAATAAAAGAACTTCTGTGGGAATTAGCATACCTGACCTCAAGCTGTACTACAGACCAGTAGTGATAAAAACTGCATGGTATTGGTACAGTGTCAGGCAGGCAGATCAATGGAATAGAATTGAAGACCCAGAAATGAACCCAGATACCTAAGGTCACTAGATTTTTGACAAAGGAACTAAAACCATCCAGTGGAAAAAGACAGCATTTTCAACAAATGGTGCTGGTTCCACTGGTGGTCAACATGTAGAACAATGAAAATTGAACCATTCTTATCTCCCTGTACAAAGCTCAAGTCCAAGTAGATCAAGGACCTCCACATAAAACCAGATACACTGAATCTAATAGAATAGAATGTGGGGGGAAAGTCTCAAACACCTGGGTACAGGGGAAAAGTTCCTGAACAGAACACCAATGGTTTATGCTCTAAGATCAAGAAGCGACTAATGGGACCTCATGAAATTGCAAAGCTTCTGTAAGGCAAAGGACACTGTAAATAGGACAACGCAGCAACCAACAGATTGGGAAACAAACTTTTCCAATCCTATGTCCAATAGAGGGCTAATATCCAATATATACAAAGAACTCAAGAAGTTAGACTCCAGAGAACCAATTAACCCTATCAAAAAATGGAAAACATAGCTAAACAGAGAATTCTCAACTGAGGAAACTCGTAGGGCTGAGAAGCACCTAAAGAAATGTTCAGCATCCTTAGTCATCAGGGAAATGCAAATCAAAACAACCCTAAGAGTCCACCTCATAACATTCAGAATGGCTAAGATCAAAAACTCAGGTGACAGCAGATGCTGGCAAGGATGTGGAGAAAGAGGAACACTCCTCCACTGTTAGTGGGACTGCAAGATGGTACAACCACTCTGGAAATCAGTTTGGCAGACCCTCAGAAAATTGGACATAATACTACCTGAGGACCTAGCTCTACCACTCCTTGGCATATACCCAGAAGATGCTCCAATATGTAATAAGGACACATGCTCCATTATGTTCATAGCAGTCATATTTATAATATGCAGGAGCTGGAAACAACCCAGATGTCCCTCAACAGATGAATGAATACAGAAAATGTGGTATACTTACACAATAGAATACTATTCAGCTATTAAAATCAATGACTTCATGAAATTCACAGGCAAATGGATGCAACTTGAAAATATCATTCTGAGTGATGTAATTCAGTCACAAAAGAACAAACACAGTATTTACTCACTGGTAAGTGGATATTAGCCCAAAAGTTCGAAATACCCAAGATTCACTTCATAGCAACCATTGGACTGAGCATGAGGTCACAGATGGAAAAGTTTGAGAAGGGACTGAAGTTGCTGAGGGAGTTTGTAGCCCCATGGAGGGAGCAACAGTGTCAACTTGCCTGACCCCCTAGTGCTCCCAGAGACTGGACACCAACCAAAGAATATACATGGAGGGACCCATGGTTCGGGCCACATATGTGGCAGAGGGGGGCCTTGTTGGTCATCAGTGGGAGGAGGGGCCCTTTGGTCTAAGAGTATTAAATGCCCCGGTATAAGAGAGTGCCAGAGAGGGAAGACAGGAGTGGGTGGGTGGTTGGGAGAATACCCTCATAGAGGCAGTGGGAGGGGGGATGGGACATGGGGTTTCCAAAGTGGAGAGCTGGAAAGGGGAAAATATTTGAAATGTAAATAATGTATCAAAAATAAATTTAAAAAAGACAAAATATATCAATTAAAATTCTATGGACAATAATTTCACTAGAGCAACTTATCTGTAATCAACTAGTGTGCTTAACCCGTTCACAGAGTCTTGGTTTGTTAGCTAAAGGTCTATATCACATGAATCTGGACTTTGTATGTGTGTGTGTGTGTGTGTGTGTGTGTGTGTGTGATGGGTGTTTTCAGGTTTAGTGTAGGCAGAGAATCTCACAGCATGCCTTTGAAGTTCTAAAAACAATCTGGTTGTCAGTTGTTATCATCTATCATTCATGAGGCATGATCTTTACACAGGAAGAGTTTTATAGCTGAGCTAGCTTTCAAACAAGATTCTGGGAATTACTTTGACCCTATGTCCCATCTCAGAGCATGAGCTCTAGAATTATTGATTTTGCTACAGCAACCAGTTTTACATGGGTGCTGGGGATCTGAGCTCAGCTTAACTATACATGTTTATATGGCAAATAGTTTACCAATTGAACTGTCTCTCTATTCATTTTATATATATAAATTATGTTTGTGTATTTGTGTGTGTGTGTGTGTGTTTTGTGTGTATGTGTGTCTCTTTCTCTCTGTATGTCTGTGTGTGTGCAGGTGCCCACTGAGCTCAAAAGAGGGCATCAGATTCTTTAGAGCTGTAGTTATGGGCAGCTGTGTACTACCCAACATGAATGCAAGTTATTGAACTCTGGCCCTCTGAAAGAGCAATACTATGCTTTCAGCTACAGATGTATGTCTTTATAGCCCATTCATAGTTTTTTTAAGTGTCTGCTTTCAGAGATTTATTTTCAAAGATTTCCTCTAGCATGGAGAATGCCCCTGCTCCTAAAAGTATATTTTGTTCTCAAAATTATCTACCAACTACTATAAAATCATTATTGTGTTCTCAGAGCAACTAATAAGAAAGACAATTGTCAAACAACCAGTTTCAGAGCACAATGTCTAGAGAAGCCTTTAATTAATTTGTCCCATGCAGGCATCCATCCTTGTCTGTGCCATCTCCTTCATGATCACTTTCTGTGAAAGGAAACACACCCACCCCTGTTCAGTCAGCTAACACCATCCACCCTAAACACTCCATATTCTTCCAAGCCTCTATGACTGTGAGAAGATCATGTGAATTAGAAATTTCTGGTATCTTTGTAAACTCAGTTGTGTTCTATGATGTTTTTCTGGAAAGTGTCTTATGAAAGGATGATTTTACTGAAGCCGACACGAGGAAGGATGTTTTGCTGTGAACAAATATGTGGCATTTTTCTGGAAGCTGTGTGGCAAAGGAGTGTGTGATATTTTGCTAGAGCAGACACTTGAGAGAATATGTGATGTTTGGAAAAGGTATAATTGTAACCCAACAAACAGTGGACGATGCTGTGTGGTATTGGTGCACCTTGCCACTCTTTCCTAGTCTTCATTGGGCTTTTATGGTGCTGGTCTTAACTGATATCACTGCCTGATATTGGTTCCCCTTTCTTTCTGTGTTGAACATCATTTGTCCTAACTTCACAGAGAGAAACAAACCAAGGAACTTCTGGTGGTGTTCCAGAAGCTTTTTGCCAATTCAGAGGACTTGTGTTTTCTTTTGGTTTCTTCTGGATCAAACTTTCATGGCTAATTTGTAAATGGTGTTTGCTAGTGAATTGAGCTACTGCTGCTGATTCATGTGAACTGAAATGTAGATATCCTGACCGTGTAGATTGGATTCACCCCAAATAACTATTTCTAAACAAATCCACATCCTCCTGTGCCCTATTAACCTTTACTATCCACTACCTCTGGTGGGTGGTAGACTAGAAGGGAGGTTAAAGCTTTTAAGTACACTTATTAAAGTAGGTTTTGAAAAAATGTAAGCCTACAGTCATGTTCAACCGAAAAATCATTTCACATCTTCTTCATTCTCAATAAATGAATGTCATCTTCAAAGGCAAGAACTACAGCATCATCTTTTAAATGAATGACTCTCAAATACTTTAGGGAAAATTAAATAATGTACTGTTTTCTAAGTCACTCCAGTACATAGTAATACACAAATGAGAGATAGGTCCTTTACCTCCTAAATGTGTGAGGAGTGTGGAAGTAAGAACAGTCAGATGATATTTAAAGTATGACCAGATCAATACAACCCTTGGGAGAGTTTCATTAGGCTTAAGTTTAAAGGGATGTAGTCCATTGTGGTGAAGAAGGAATGGAGGCGGGAATAGGAAGGAACTGGTCACATTGTATCTTCAGTAAGAAAGGCAAACTTGAGCAGGAAATGGTGCTGTGCTATAGAAACTAAGGCCAATCTTTAAAGTTCCACTTCCCCCAGCAAAGCTCTACCTCCTACTTGTTCCACAGCCTCACCAGACAGCACAAGAAACTCAGGTTTTAGTGTTCAAAGTTTAGTGCACCTCTTAAGGAGAATTCACATTCAAAGCACAACATCTTGGAAAAATACAAGAATAAAAATAACCAGAGTAAGGAGGTAATCACTTATGTAAATAATGAAAAAATGAATGAGTATCTTGTTATAGGTATTAGGAAGCCAAGCAATAACAATAACAACAACAACAATAACAACAACAGCAACAACAACAGAATTTTTATGGAGACCTTTGCACAATTAAACAATGTAGGTTATGCCAATGCAGCCACTTCTTAGTTATGTTGACATAGCCAACTCATATACTCAGAGATACAATTGTGCAGAAGAGAAGTCATAACATAAACATCCGGGCTGGTGGTATGGCTCATCAGATAAGGGTGCTTGCCACCAAGTCTGATGATCTACATTTAATCCCCAAAATCATGTGGCTGAAGGAGAAAATCTTTGGAAGGCTGCCCTCTAACCTCCACAGACCTGCCATATCACACTCATGCCCCCTCCAAATACACACACACACACACACACTAACAGTAATTATTATTATTATTATTATCTTGTTTCTAAACAAATATCTGATATAAAAGCTGACAAAATGAAATGAATGTACATTATATTAACTATGTACAGAATTATTAGTTGAATGGTAACTAGAGTGACCATTCTTATTTTGGCTGATTTTGATGTAAACTACAAAGTCTATCGTGCTTTCCTACAGAGCTGAGAATTAGTAGGAGACACTGTTAAACGTTTACCCTCTAATTAAAGTGATAAAATAGATTTTATCTTTGAAAAAATTTTCAATGAATTTTCACTTTGATAATTAAGTCAGAAAACAAGAATGCTTATCTACTTAGAGACTAGTTTGGCAAGCCATGTGTATACAATCTACTTTCAGGGAGTTATTGATCATACAGAGGATTAGAACCCCCCAGCTCAGATATTCATACGCAGAAAAGTATTTTCATGATCAGAATTAAATGAAAAATCAAGATAATACTAATGTGTGTGTGCTATCTCAGTTCCTACAACAAATAACTCAGCTCAAAAGGGAAATTTTCATCTGGTCTGAAGTCACAGATGCTTTGGTCCACAACTGGCCCATTGATTGTATATTGCTGTAAGTTTGAATTTCATGAAAGGTGACCAGCAGCAGAAGAAAGTTTATTCACCTCATGGCTGGGATTGGAACAGACAGTAAAATATTCTGACGTCCCAGTATCCCCTTCAACAACATGCTTCCAACAATTAGACTACCCAGGATAGTCTACCTAGAAATTTGTCTACCATCTTCTCATAGCACAGAGACACGCTTCCAAAGATGAGACTTCAAAGTAGAGTCCACCTAGTATCTACTACCTCCTAGAAGCACCCAATTAGAGGACACTCGGACATTTGGAACATATTAAAGATCCAAACGTAATTATTATATAGTGAAGAAATTAAGCTCTGAGGTCTAAGTGAATAGAGGAATTATTCAAGAATAGTTGGATATAAATTCTTTGTGTGTGTGTGTGTGTCTCTCTCTCTCCCTTTCCCTCTCTCTTTCTCTCTTTCCTCCCTCCCTCCCTCCCTGTCTTCCTCTCTCAGCTGCAGACAAGGCTCTGAAGTTAAGAGTGCTTCCTACATTTATAGAGGACCTGGATTGTTTCTTGATGCCCAACTTAGGCTGCTCACAACTACCTGCCATTCCTGCTCTAGAAAATCCTGCTTTTTCTTCTAGCCTCTGCAGACACCTACATTCATGTGTGCATATACGCAGAGTCACACAAAAATAAAACAAAACAATTCTTTCTTTATAAAATTCTATATGCATAAGGACACAATTACAGCTGTGTTTGATTAGAACACAATCTATTTTCTATTACCATGTATTTCTACATTTCTGAGCAGTGCCTTATAAAGCCCAGGCTGGCCTGGAACTCACTATGTAGTAAAGGATAACCTTGAATTCTTGATCCTTTTACCCCATGTCCCCAAGAGCTGGTGTTATAAGCTTAGGCAACCCTGACAGGATTGTGTGGGCCTGGGGATGAGAAACTTGTGCTTATCAGAAAAATACTCCACTAATGGAGCTATATGGCCAGAACTCTAGCATAGTGATTATTTCTTAATAAAAAAATTTTTATATAGTATGTAAAGAGATTTTATATATGATTTACCAGGCTACATATAAAAATAGGACGAAATATCATCAGACCCTAAAAAGGGCCATTCATCAATTAAACTTCCATTATTAAGTCAGATTATAAATTAGGCTCAAGTTCCTTTACCACAGCTGTGTTCTTAAATATTTTTTATGAAAGCTTTTATAAACCAAGTGTGAATGATCATTATCCTAGCAACAGGAGACAGGTAAAATCACAGCTAGCTTGCTCTTAAACCAAACAAACATACAGAGAAACAACCTCCTACTTTTATGTGTTTTGGATATTAAAATTTTCTGATGATGATGTTTTTAAGTACAATCTTAATTCATAACTGAATACTAAAGTAATCAATGCCTTTGTTACATTTTTTTCATTTCAAAAAGGGTAGGTTTTTTTTTTCAGACAGGGTATAATATATCCTAGATAGATCTCAAACTTTTTAGATATCTGAGAATGTCCTGGAATTCCTAAGTACCCTACTGAACAGCTTTCTAACAGGCCCAAACATGGCAACATGGCCCAAGAGGGTCCTGCCTCCCCCCCAACCCAACCCCTTTCTCTTTTGCTGAACTACTAGGCTCTTTATTTGGCCACTTCCACATGCCTGCCTCATTCCTGAGGCATGGTCAAGTTATCAAAATTCCTTATTTGGCTACACTGTCTAGCATGTCCAATTAGAATTTACCAACTCATCTTATTTTGGACTTCCTCCTTTTTATTTTAATTTATTTCTTCCCCCTTTTAAGAATCACTCTTGCAGAGCAACTTGTTTCTGTTATGGCAGGATTCAGATTCAGCCACCCTCTCTGTCTTGCTTAATAAAGGATTGTTTTATGCTGTAAATTAGTGTTTGAGAGTGGTCTGAGCCTATTCCTGCGTCTGGAAGGGAACACTGCACCATGCAAGGACCCCCTTCACCTGCCTCTACCTACACAATGCTGGACAGGAGGTTTGTACTTCGACACTGTTATATTTAGCACTGTGGATGAAACCCAGGACTTTCTGCATGCTAGCCAAGCACTTTACTCTCAGTTCCACAACCATACAGCCAAGAATGGTGGACTTTTAAGGGCAGTAAAATCTGTCAGTTACAGAATTATGTGAGCTGATTTCTTATTTAGTTTTTCAAGAGACTGTTATTGATTATCCTATGGAATACTAAATTATTTCCTGCTACAGATATGAACTAATCTGCAGGAGCTACTAAAATTTTTAAGCAACACCACCAGCCAATTAAGGCTTATAAAAGAATGCCACCAACTGAGAATTCTTTCTAAGATTAATTTTTAGTCTTATTTACGTGTAGGCTCCTATGTCTGCATGTGTATGTATGTGCATGTACATCTGGGTCCCCACTGAGGTTTTGAGGTCAAATCTCCAGGCACTGGAGTTACAGATACTTGTGAACTACATGATTGCTAGGAGCACTGCCTCTGAAAAGCCAGAATTACTCTTAACCTCTGAGCCACCAAGCCCCTGGATGGACTTCTTAAATGATGAACATTAATTTCTTGTAGTTCTAGATCAGTCGTTCTCAATCTTCCTATGGCTATGACCTTTTAATACAGTTCCCCATGTTGTGGTGACTCCCAAACATAGAATTATTTTATTGATACTTCAGGACTGGAATTTTACTACAGTTAGAATTGTAAAGTAAATATTTGTGCTTTCCAGTGGTCTTAGGTGACCCCTGGGAAAGGGTCTTTGACCTCTAAAGGGGTCATGACCCACAGGTTAAGAAGCCACTGTTCTTGAAGCTAGGAAGACCAAGGTAGAAGTTAGGTCTGGTTCTTCCCATCCCCATGCTCCCGTAAATAAGACTCAAAATATATTTACAAAGACCTTGGCCACATAGCTTGGATCTTCTCTCACTAGTTCATCACAAAAATAACCCATTTATTTTAATCTACATTCTGTCGTGTGACTGATTATCTGTGCTCAAGCACCATGTGTCTGTACTTCTCACATCTTCCAAGGAAAATATACTATGTCTGGCACTATTCTGGAATCCTTTCTGTCTGTAGGATGTCACACCTCCTATTTCCTGCCTAAACTATAGGCCATCAAATATATTATTGGCAGGTGCCACATCTATACAGACAAAAGATGTATTCTCTCCAGACCGAGACCAAATGCCTGCATATAGAATGGGCAAATGAGTCTTTGTTGTCCCCTCATTGACACATAAGTAAAGAGAGCTGCAGGCTCTTAATGGCACTGTTCTCCTTATGTGGGCTTCAGCTACACAATGATATTTCTTTACTACAGTCTGACATGTACATGCCACCATGTCAGGGATGATGCTCTATTACATGCTACATTCAGGAGAATGGAGATATTCAGTTGAACATAATGCCAGTTCATCTCTTCACCTTTGAATCAAACAATATCTAAGGATTTAATTGTCAAAGGCTCTATAGTAATTACTCTAGAGTAGTGTCACTGAAATACAAATTCACCTATACATATGGTACCCATAAGATAATTAAAATTATTCAGGACTAGAACTAGGGTATGGCTCTGTTTGTAGAATGTTCATCAAGCAGGCACAAAGCCCTGGGTTTGATCCCCACCACTTTGTATGCTGGGTGCTGCTGCACACCTATAATCCCAGCCCTGGGAAGATGAAGATAAGAGAATCAGAAGTTCTAGTTAGTTCCATGGCAGACTGCTCTTCCTGTGACTCTGTCACTTTTAAAAAACTAAATGAGACAATTTGCTTCCTCCCCGGATGCAATATTTACTCATAAAACCTAACAACAAATCCATATCATCTCTTTTCCTCTCCCAATTCTTAAAGTACTTACAGTCCTAAACAGAAGAATACTCAAGGTTTTAATGCTAGTTCTTACTGTTATTATGAAAATGTACATTGTGTATGTGTCGGGTACTCATGTACAGATGCTTTCAGGGGCCAAGAGAGGGTGCCAGAGACTCTGGAGCTGGATTTATAGGCAGTTGTAAGGTGACTAGCATGGTAACTAAGAGCTGAACCATGTATCTCCAGAAGAGTTGTAAAAATTCTTAATTGCTGAGCCCTTTCTCCACTGTCACCCACCGAATATGATCTTTAAAATTTTTGATCTCTTCTGAATTTTAAGCTAAATAAGATGTCTCATTTCAGGAAATAACCAATACTTTAAAAAAAAAGAAACTCCTATTCTGTGACAGAATAATAGCATATTACAGGTGATCATGCCTAAGAATAATTTTTTAAAAAAAATACTACAGTAAAACTCATAGCAATTATGTGAATCATTCTCTATCCCTCCCCCTTTTAAATGAACAAACCTATGAAATAGCAAGCTTTGAACAAACATACGATTCAAAGAAAAAAAGTTTTTGCTGAGTCCTGTGTTCTGAAAGTTTCTTTAGTACAATTTGGCCCATTATTTTGTGCTAAGAAAGGAAGCCTTCAGTGAATAGAGAGCTCAATTTTTACAAAAATCACATGTACTTTGTAACTAGGTTCAGTAAAAAATAGAAATTGGTATGATAATTCAAAAATTAATGACTCAAATCTCCAAAATACAATACTATCTGCAGAAAAATCGGTTATCGGGAATGAGGATCATTATTGTCTAGTTACCACATGAGGGGCTGTATCAGCCACTATCCCTGTTTCTATGACTACCAATGGCACCAACTCCACATATCTGACATGAGTTCCCTCCTTTATTTTGTAGATTTTTTTTTAGCATTCTCTTCCGTCTACTAGTGAAATCATTTGTGATTCTATTAGCATGATGTTCTGAATAGAGTCTTGGAAACACTGACATAGGTCTGTCTTTTAAAATTCTTCAGCTACCAAGACAGGGCTAGTCATTTCTTGCAAATAGTGCTGAAAATTAAATTGAGAGAGTATCTATCCTGATGGAAGAGTTCAACAATGGCTTATTCATCAAATGTGAGAGAGATTAGCAAAGAGATCATTTTTGTTGAAAACATTCATTTTCTTTCACAAGAACCATGAAACCTCTATATTGAATGGGCAGAGTCTGTTTCACTAAACCATTTTAGTTCCATTCAAGACTGAGCAACACAGATTTTCAGGTTGGTTTTTTTTTTTTTTTTTTTTTTCTGTGTCTGAGGCATTTTCATTCTCTCATTCTTGTCTTCCATAAAAATTTAAAATTCTAGTACTGATTGGAGAACTGAGCAGGCAGAGGTGCTTGGCACCAAGCCCGATGACCTGAATCCCTGGTTACTTGAGATTCACACGTTGTAAGGAGAGAACAGGCTCTGACGTGTTGTCCTCTAACCTCCTCACACATGACATGGAACACACATGTGGACATACATATACACAATAAACAACTGTCAAATTTTAATGTAAAATTCTAATTTTTGAAAGCATTACACATCTCATACTTACCTTGCATGACATAGAACCTCATGAGCATATGTAGAAAATTGTCAAGCTCTACTGTGTGTGACAAAACAATGACAAATATAAGGAGGTAATATTGTGGACTCTTTACTGGGGAGGAAAATACACTTGTCCCAAAGCTAACTTAGGCTAAGGCCTATGCAAGTGGTAGCTTTCTGTTCATGTGGATCCTAGAAATTTGAATTCAGGTCCTCTTGCATGAGTTCTTTACTGATTGAGTTATTTGTTCAAGGTAGAACTGCCAAAACTTAATTTTTTTTCTCTACAGTCTATTTGATCAAAGTTGAACCATGAAAGTCCAAATTACCACACAGCTGCAGACATATAACAGTCTGAGTGGTTTTGAAGCAACCATCCCAGTCCTCCAGAAATGTCTTATTTGGGTTTAACAGAAAAACTTTCATCCTCTTCATTTTTCATCATTTCTGTTGTTTAAGGTCCATAACACTTGCCACATTTAGTTTGAAAAACACCCTTCACTCCTGACTGTAGCATTAGAGGAGATTGTAAGAGACCAGATCTTTTGGGTTCAGATTCCATCTAAGTGAACCTGATGTAAGGTTGAACTCAAGTTAACTAATAGGCTGGTACCTAGCACCAGATTCCAACTATGCCCCAACAAGACCTGTGTCTAGCACCAGTTTCCAGGTTACCCCCCATCCATCATTAAGCTTCATACAAGAAACACACCTGAGCAAAAAAGATAAACACTAACCCAGAGTAAAGTGCTGGGAAAAGGTTTACAAGCAAACAGACCCAATAAACAAGCCATTCTAATATCTAAGACTTTCAACGAAAAGTTATCAAAATGGATAGGGAAGGATACTTCATACTCATCAAAGGATAAAACCACCAAAATAGCATCTCACTTCTGAACATACATGCCCCAAATGTCAGAGCACACACATTTGTCAAGAAAACTTTACTAAAGCTCAAATCACACTTTGAACCCCAGAAAATAATAGTGTGGACTTCAACATTCCACTCTTATCAAAATGGAAAATAAACAGAGGAACAATAAAATTAACAGATGTTATGAACCAAACAAATTTAAGAAATAACAACAGAACCTTTCATCCAAAAACAAAAGAATGTACCTTCTTCTCAGCACCTCACAGAACCTTAGCCAAAATCTACCATTAAATCACGAACAAAACAAGCTTGACCAGATACAGGAAGACTGATATAACCCCTTGCATCCCATTAGATCACCATGGATTAGGCTTAAGGCTGGACTTCAACACAATAGACACAACGGAAAGCCCACATACTCATGGAAACTGAACAACTCTCTACTAATGATATCTTCAGGAAGAAATGTAGAAATTAATTGAAGATTAGTTATAATTCAATGACAATAAAGGCACACCATACTCAAACTTAGGAACACAGTGAAAGCAATACTAAGAAGAAAATTCCTAGCTTCATACAGAAATTTATGAGATCTCATGCTAACAACTTAACAGCACATTCGAAAGCTCTAGAACAAAAAGAAACAAACATACCCAAGAGGAGTAGATGGCAGAAAATAGTCAAAATCTGGGCTGAAATCATTCAAATAGAAACAAAGAGAACAATACAAGGAATCAACAAAACAAAGAACTGGTGCTTTGACAAAAAATCAAGATAGACAAACCCTAAGCCATACTAACTAAAAGGAACAGAGACCATATCCAAATTAACAAAAATCAGAAATGAAAAGTGAGACATAATAATAGAAACTGAGGAAATCCAGGAAATCATTAGGTCTTATTTCAAAAACCTGTACTAAATAAAAATCTAAATGAAATGGATAAATTTCTAGACAGATACAGCATACCAAATTTAAATCAAGAGAAGATAAACTATATAAACAGTCTCATAACCCCTAAGGAAATAGATATAATTATTAAAAGTTTCACAACCAAAAATAAAAATAAAAAAAAGCACATGGCCAGGTGGTTTTAGTTCAGAATTCTACCAGACATTTAAAGAAGAGCTAATGTCAATACTCTTCAAGCTACCCTACAAAATAGAAACAGAAGAAACTCCATGTAATTCATGATGAGTCCATAGTATTCCTGATACCTAAACTACCCAAAGATTCAACAAATAAAGAGAACTTCAGACCAATTTCATTTATTGACATCTATGCAAAAATTACTGGCAAAATTATTGTAAACTGAATCCAAGAACACATCAAAAACATTATTCACCATGATCAAGTAGGTTTCATCCCAAGGAAGCAGAGATGGATCATTTATGAAAATCATCAACAAAATCCACCATATAAACCAACAGAAAGACAAAAAACACATGGTCATCTCACCAGATGCTGAAAAAGCCTTTGACAAAATCCAACACCCCTTTCATGTTAAAAATCTTGGAAAGATCAGGGATTCAAGACACATAGCTAAACATAATAAAAGCAAGCCAATGATCGGCATAAAAATAAATGAAGAGAAACTTAAAGCAATTCCATTAAAATCAAGGACAAGATAACACTCCTATTTATTCAATATAGTTTTAAAAGTCTGGTTAGAGAAGTAAGTCAACAAAAGGAGATTGAGGGACTACAAATTGGAAAGGAAGAAGTCAAGGCATCACTATTTGCAGATGATATGATAGTATACATAAGTAATCCCAATAATTATACCAGAGAACTCCTATAGCTGAAAAACAACTTCAACAAACCAGGTGGATATAAAATTAACTCAAACAAATCAATAGCCTTTCTTTATACATATGATGAATGGATAGAGAAAGTAATTGGGGAAACAATGCCATTCACAATACCCACAAATAATATAAAATATCTAGATGTAGCTCTAACCAAGTAAGTAAAAGATCTTTATGACAAGAACTTCAATACTCTGAAGAAAGAAATTGAAGAAGTTCTCAGAATATGGAAAGATCTCTCATACTCTTGGATAAGTAGGATTAACAAAGTGAAAATGGACATCCTACCAAAAGCAATCTCCATCAAAATTCAAACACAATTTTTTATAAAGTTTGAAGAAAATATCTCAACTTTATATGGAAAAATCAAAAAAACCAAGGATAGACAAAACAATCCTAAAAACAAAAGAATCACTGGAGGAATACCATTTGAGACCTCAAGCTGTACTATAGAGCAATAGTGATTGAAAACTCCATGGTATTGGTACATACAGGTTGATCAATGGAATAGAATCAAAGATCCAGGAATAAACTCACACACCTATAGACAGTTGATTTTTGACAAGAAGGCAAAACCATTCAATGGAAAAAAGAGTCTTTGACAAATGATGCTGGTCTAACTGAATGTATGCATGTTGAAGAATGCAAATAGATCCATATTTATCACCTTGCACAAAATTCAAGTCCATGTGGATAAAAGACCTCAACATAAAGTCAGACATACTTAATTTAATAGAACAGAAGGTGTAGAATAGCCATGGACTCATCTGTACAGGAGAAAATTTCCTGGACTGAACACTGATGGCTCACCCTAAGATCAACAATTAATAAATGGGACCTCTTGAAACTAAAAAGCTTCTGTAAGGCAAAGGACACTGTCATCAGGAAAAAACAACAATCTATAGATTGGGTAAAGATCTTCACTAACTTTACATCCTATAGAGGGATAATATCCAAAATATATGAAGAGCTTAAGAAGTTAAACTCCAACAAACTAAATAATCCAATTGAAAAATGAGGCAAAGAACTAAATAGAATTCTCAACAGAGAAATCTCGAATAGCAAATAAGCACTTAAAGAAATGCTCAGCATCCTTAATCATCAGGGAAATGGAAATCAAAATGTCTCTGAGATTCTAACTTAGACCAGTCAGAATGGCTATTATTAAAAGCTCAAAGGACAGCACATGCTGATGAGGATTTAGAGCAAGGGGAACACTCCTCTATTGTTGTTGGAAATTCAAACTTGTACAACCACTCTGGAAATCAATGTGGCAGTTTCTCAGAAAGTTGTAAATAGTTCTAGCCAAAGATACAGCTATATCACTCCTTGGTATATACCCAAAAGATGCACCACCATACTCCAAGGACACATTCTCCACTATGTTTATAGCAGCCAGAAACTAGAAACAACCCAGATGTCATTCAACCGAAGAATGAACACAGAAAATGTGATTCATTTACACCATGGAACACTATACAGCCATTAGAAACAAAGACTTTATGAATTTTTCAGGCAAATAGATGGAAAAAGAAAATATCATCTTGTGTGAGGTAACCCAGACCTAAGTGGATATCAGCCATCAAGTACAGAATACCCGTAATACACCCCACAGACCCAAAGAAGTTATGTAATAAGGAAGGCTCAAACAAGGATGTTGAATTACACTTAGGAGGGAAAACAAAATACTCATAGGAGGTAGAGAGAGGTAGCAAACTCTCGGTGAGGTAGAGCAGAGGGAGAGGTCAATGGCTAGGCAGGATCAGGTGTGGGAAGAGGCAGGAAAGAGACCCAATGAGTAAGGAGAATAAATGAAAGTCTGAGGCTGCATGGTGATGGTGTGAGAGGAGAATATCTAGGTAGTCCCAGAGACCTGGGATAGGGGAGCCTCCCAGGAGTCAATGCGTGTAACCTTAGCCAAGATGCCTAACAGTGGGCACATGGAAACTGAAGAGGCCACCTCCTGTAGCCAGACAGGACTCCCACTGGAGGAATAGGGACACCAATCCACACACTAAACTTTCAACCCCAAATTTGTCCCATTTAAAAGAAATGTAGGGATGGAGTAGAGAATGAAGGAAAAGCCAGCCAATACCTGGCACAGCTCAAAACCTATTCCCTTGGCAAGCACCAATTCCTGATATCATCAATGATATGCTGTTATGCTTGCAGACAGGAGCCTAACATAACTGTCTTGAGTGGCTATACCAAGTAGCAGAAGGAAACCGAAAGAGATACCCACCAACAAACATTAGACTTAGAAGGAGGTCAGGGACACCTACGGAAGAGTTGGGGGAAGGTTCAAAGGTCTAGAAGTAGATGGGAACTCCACAGGAAAACCAACAGAGTCACCAAATCGGGACCCCTGAGAGTTTTCCAAATCTGAACCACCAACCAAAAACATACATGGGCTGGAATGAGGCTCCTAGGCACAGATGTAGCAGTCAGGTAGCTCAATCTTCATGGCTGCCCTGTCTGGCCTCCGTGGGTGAGGATGCCTTAATCTGGCATAGGCTTGATGTGCCAGGGTGGGAAGATAACAGGAGGGAGTCCAACCTTCTCGGAGGAGAAGTGAAGGGGGTATGGGAAGAAGGAACTCAGAAAGGGAAGGGCTAGGACGGGGAGCAGCATTTGAGATATAAACAAACAAATAATTTTTAAGAAATAGAAGTAACCCCTTATTTCCCTCTACTTTTGTGTTAGAAAATCTGCCTTTCACGTTCTATGGAAATAGAAGCCATGACAAACTGAAGAGCCATGAACATTGGACCAGAACTGAGGACACAGTTTAGAACTGGGTCTCTCATGCTTTGTGAGGCTTGAATAGATGAAAGTATCAGACGTGTGTGCCTGAAAGAGCACAGTAGCTCGCACCTTCGATTCCAGTATTGTAGACACAAGTAGGTAGAACTCTATGGGTTCAAGAATAGCCTGGTATACATAATGAGGCCCAGGCCAACTAAGACTGCACAGAGCAGGAGGAACCCTAGAAGCTCAAGACACAGATATCCTGGTATTCTCAGGGGTAAATGACAAGAAATGATGCTCTAAACAAGTTGAGAGGTGAGGATCAACAGTTGAGGTTATCATCTGACCTATATGTGCACTGGGACACAGCTCCCAACCCCATGGGTGCAATCTGACACATACCCCATCTGTGCATACATATGTGATATAAACCCCCACCCACTCCTATATGTGTACTCTTAAATATTCCCCTGCCAATATCCACAAGACTGTTTTTTTTAAAAAGCAAGTCTAAAATTAGTAGCTCCTTTCTTCTTTAGATGAGTGGTTTACAACCTGTGAGTAGCAACTCCAACATGAATTGTATATCAGACATCCTGCATATAAGATATTTACATTATGTTTCATAACAATCACAAAATTATAGCTATGAAGTAGCAACAAATGATTTTAGGGCTGTGGGTCACACAACTTGAGGTACTATATTAAAGGGTAGAAGCATTAAGAAGGTTGTGAATCACTGCTTTACGAATTGTCTAATTCTACCATGACATGTTTGGGGGGGATCTGGAAACTAAAAAAGTAGTATTTTGGCAGCTTTCCTTCAAAGAAGTTAGAAATCAGGCCTGGCTACATGGGAAATGTTGAGGGAGGGGATGTCTGAAGGGAGTTCTTGCCCAACAGCAATAGCTAATGATCTGCAACAGGAATTGACAAAGCAATCCAATATGATAGCTATAAAGCTTTTAATGAAGGAATAAATTTAATCAAAGAAGCTAAAGTTTACTATAATGGAAATTTGAAAATAATGATGTAAGGCATTGAAGGGGCTACAAAAAATCTACCAGTTTTGTGTTTATTAGCTGGAAGGATCAATGTTGTCAAGTTGTTATATAAACATGGGTGATCTATGTCGTCAATGGAATCTCATCGAAATACTAACAACGCACTTCACAGAACTAGAAAAGGCAGACCTATAATGATATGGAATATGCACACAAAAACATTACCAAATACCTAAGCAACCCTGAATAAAGTGAACAAGGAGGCTGGGATTGGTGCTGATTGCCTGTGATCCAGTATTGGGAGGCAGAGACTTGAACAGCCAGTGAGACTCCATTGCATGAGTAAGTAAGCAAGTAGATAGACAGAGAGACAGACAGAGACAGACAGACAGATGAAATAAAGGAAGAAATTGTCACTTTACCTCTAATCATGCTACAAAGCTATGATAAAACTGTTCAGCACTGGAATATAATCATACAAACAGAACTATGAGCCAGAAGAGAGAGGAAAGCCATATATCCACAGCCCAGAGACTTTTGACAAAAGTGCTGGACCACACATTGGAGGAAGCCAACCTTTTCAATAAAGAGAATAGGGAAGATAATAATGTACATGCAGAAGAATGAAACTAGACACCTGTGTCTTAATAGTTAACCACTGTGGGGTAGCTTAAGGCTTAAGACTGTTAAGAATGAGCAGTGCTCTTGCAGAGGAATGACATTTGGTGTCTACCATCCATGTTGGGTAATTCACAGCTACCTACCTGTAATTTCAGCTCCAAAAGACCCAATATATTCTTCCAAGTTTTTCTGGCATGTATGTGAGCATACACATACACATAGACATACATACACACATACATGCACACATACATACACACACACATACACACACACACACACACACACACACACACACACACACACACACACACACAGGTAGGCAGACAGAGAGAGAAACAAAGGTAAAAAATAATACAAATAAATCTTTAGAAAGTGCAAAGTGATTTAAAGACTTACACGAAGGACCTAAAACATAAAAGTGTTAGAAAAAAAAAAAGACAAAAATGTCAGGACAGTTAAATGAGCAATATTTACTTTGTATGAGTAAATTAACCTATGCAAAATGACAGGAAACCAAGAAAAAATAATAAAAGTATATTACATAAATTAAGTTCCAATGAAGAGAAGGAAAAACTAAAGAGAAGAAATCAGAATAAATAATGACCTTCAGGTTGTGAGAGACTACCTGTAACCACAGACCTTGAAAATAGTTATGGTCTAGAATAGACAAGGGGCTTTAAAACCCACCAGGAGAACAGACCATCCCAACAATAATAGGGGAATGACATCTCTCAAAAAAATCACTCATCATCAGGGAAGTGAACATCATACCAAGAAGAAGAAATCAGTTAACCCGGGATATAATTGTTGTTAGCCAAGAAGAGCAAAGAAATATTGGGAAAGCAGTTCAATAGTTGGGGTTTTGTACTGCTCTCCTAGAGGACCTGAGTTCCAATCCCAGCATCCACATCAGTTGTCTCATGACCACTTAGGACTCCATTTGAAATAAATGCCAAAACTACCAAGTGATAGCAAATATGTAGAAAGTGGAGAGTGTGTCATAGTATTGGTAAGAAGGGGTGCCAATCAGCCATTGTAGACAGTAGTATGAGACTTAACTATTCAAAATGAACTGACGCAGGTTGGAAATGGAGTAGTTAAAATATATTTTATACTTAGGTGAAATTGTCAAAGTATACATTTTTAATCACTGATAATATGATGATGGGCTTCAATTCATAAATTAGCATCCAAACCACTGTCTTGGCAAGATTATAGAATTAGCTGCTGAAATTGAACATGTAGAATTTTGCTAGTTTTTGAAGTCTACACACAATTTTTCAAATTGACCTGTATGAATGCTAATAGATGTATTAAGCAGGAGCATTCTAACTGCAAAGATATGGTAGGATAGACACACTGTGTTGTGCTGTTTAAAACAATATTATACAGTGGCTGAAATTAGAACTTGTCCATGAAACCGTGGCTAAATTTCATAGATGCATCATTTAATGAGATAAGCCCCTTTAGGAAGTTAAAACCCAAGAAGTCTATCTGGATAAAGTCTTAATCACTGCCAGTCCTAAAAGACAATTTGCTGAGATACTTGAAGTTTCCTTAGTGCTAATGTTCTTTTACCCAGATACACTTTACATTGTTAACTATGTTTTTAACATTTCAGCTAGGGAGATGGCTCAATGGGTAAGAGTGCTTCCTGTACAAGTCAGAGAACCTGAGTCCGAATCTTCAATACCCACGTCAAAATCCCAGAGTGGGCAGAAATGACATAGCAATGCTCCTCTAGTAGTGTTCCAGTGTGCTGTGGCTTACTAGCTTCCAGCTTAGCTCCAGTTCCAATGATAGACCTGTTCTAGAGATAAAGAAAGAGACTGATAAAATAAGAAAAGAGACATTCTTCTCTGGCTTATGTGCCTATGCAAAGCTTCATGTGAAAACATACACACACACATGCACACCCAGACACACACAAACATGCTGATACATCAAAAAGTACATAGCCTTATAATTTTATAATTTCACAAAATTTATAATTATAGTTAATAATTGAAACTATTTTGAAAAATGTAAAACAAATAAGCATGATACCTTGTCTATTAACTTACTTCTGATGCTCGATTTATGTGTGAATTACCACTACAAATAAACATTGACCTTGGCCAAATTTCCTTCTTTAAAATAGGATTTCTCCTAAGAAAAACAGACCTCTGATCTTCTAAGCAACATGTACCACAAAGGAATGAACTGCCAAAATTGGATATTCTAAAACTAATTTAAAATTTTAAAATGCCATTTCAATTTAACTGCTCTCTACTCAAAAATCATCTGAAGAAAAAGACATTTTCTTCACCTGAAAAGCCAGGCCCTGGAACCTTGAAAACTCTCTCTGAAAGGTTAAAAAAATTCTTTAAATTTATGGAATGCAGTATTTATCTGAGTCAAGAGAAGAGTCGAGGGCACAAGTATGAAATATTTGGCTCAATATGTGTTAAATAAGGAAGAGAAATTGCATGTGTGTATGTGAGATTGTTTGGAGTTTTTATTTCACAGTTATTTCTGCAGTCATTATTCATCATTTTTCTCTTATGTCCAGTCAGTAACTAATCAATGCCCAAAATGCATAACATAGAATTGTCTCCATATAGCAGTGAGAACATGAGCCTAAGCTCTTTTACAAATACTTCTGCAAATATTTGCTCATACTTCTTTGGTGCAGAAAGTCATTCTAAGGTGTGAAGGTTAAAATTACAATAAATGCTCATCATACAACTATATGAGCAGAAAGGACCTTAGAAATATTTTTTGCCCTGTTTCCACATTTTTAATACATATATTAAAATTTTTGTTTTAGTTATGTGCATGCATGTGTATATTAAGGATTTCTAGAGGAGCAGAACTGATTGAATGAATATGTTTACTTGTATCAGTATGTTTATTTGTATTATGTGTTTATATTTATTGGAAATTCAAATGTGAAATTGAGTATCAGAAATAAGTTGTTAAACATGATATTTTTTTTAGCTTTTCAAATTAGTTTCAAATGATTCACTATATTTCTGAATTTCATAAACTTTAAAGTGAAATAGAGAATACTTTTCCAAATATTTATAATTATATGAATAGGAAACTTAGGTGTTCTTTGAAAGTCAATTGTGTTGGATGGTATTCTGCTGGGGGAAACCTGTGAAGGAACATTTTCCTGAAGTGGACATAGGTGAAAGGCTAAGACAGAGTCATGAAGGAACATTTTGCTGAATCTGACATAGGAGAAATTATGTTCTGCTAAAGCAAGCACATGAAAGGAAATGTGATGAAAGATTCTTTGCTAATGGCATGCATGTACTGCTCGGCCTTACATTGGGCAGTTGAGCTCCATTTGCCGGAACTCCATAGTTAGAAATGCACCAAAAATCTTCTGGTGATGTGCCACAGTTTCTTGCCTCTTCCAGGGACTCAGGATGATGGTCAGAGACGTGTTAGCTGAGATATATACACGTGCTCAGGCAAGCCATGTGGAGGACATACAGTGTTTGAAGGGTGTATAAAACAGACTGAACTAGGCTTACTTAGAAAGCTAGCTTTGCAAAACTTGTTGGTCTTGCATCTTTGCTGATCTTCAGTTAGCTAAGAGAGACCCAGCCAAGAACTCCTCCTGGCATGTTTGTTGGCCCTGGTCCTTCTGGCTGAGAGATGCCAAGGCTGGGGCTGCCTGTCTCTGCTAGGTAGTGCCACCACTGATGATTTGTTTGCTATCCCAACTCTACCAAACTGAACTGCTAGTGTATCCATGAACTGCTTAAGAGTGGATCCAGGGCTGGAGAGATGGCTCAGCCGTTAAAGGCTAGGCTCACAACCAAAAATATAAGAGTGGATCCAACTGCTGTGCCTATCTTGTGAACTGAACTGCCGATTTCCAGACAACACTGAGGGGGTTGCTCCAAAGAATTATTCTAAACAGGTCCAACCTCTCTGTATACTTTTTTCCTTTACATTGAGTGGGAGGTGGGCTACAAGGTGAGTTAAAGCATTTGAAAACCTTCATTAAAAATAGGTTCTAAAAAATTAAAATTACAATTATATATATATGGATGGATAGATAGTAGAATAATAAATATATACTATATATAAAAGGTACTATTAAAATGTTTTACAAGCTGTGGTCAAACTAGTCCAACTGTGACTGTCTACCAATGAGAAGTCCAAGGATCTAACAGTTGTTCTATGAGTGTGGATGTCTCACCTAGTCATTAATATACAGTGGAATCCTGAAGTAGACTATAATGCCAGTGAAGAAATGGACTTGCTAGAGAAAGAAGACAAAGCAAGCAGGGAAAGGGCAAAAGCTCTCTTCTTTCAAGTCCCTTCTACAGGCTAGCTGCGGAAGATGTGGCCCATAGTGAAGATGTATCTTTCCACCTCAAAAGATTCAGAATTAAGGTGAGTCTTTCCACAAAAATGATTTCATTATGGTTGAAAAAGCTCACAGGTGTAGCTATCCATTTTAGTTTTAGTTAATTCCAGATACAGTCAAGTGACAGCCAAGAACAGCCATCACAATGTTTGTGTGTGTATGTGGGTGTGTGCATAGAAGTGTAGGTACTGTGGGTGTCAGAAGGGCTAAGATATCCCTGGAGCTAACACTATAGGCAGTTGTGGGCTAGTGAATGCTAGAAACTTATCTTGGGTCCTCTGCTAGGGCAATATACACTCCCTAAACTGCTGAGCCATTTCTCTAGATCCCCAAATTTTATACATTTCAAAAGTCTCATGAAATTGCTTAGTTAAGACAATAAAACTCACACAAATTTCTATGTGTGCATATACCTTCTGGGGTATCCTGCTCTAACCCTCTTTACCCTAGTGTTTGTAAAAGACTCTCTCATTGAATTTGGTACTAGGTTGGCAGCTTGAAGTCCTTCTGTCTCCTCTCTTCACAGCTGGCATTGCTGGCCAGTGTCAACATACCAAGATGCATGGGTTTGGACTCAGGTCCGCATGTTTGTACAGTAAGTGCTCTTTTCCAAAGCCTAAAAAAGGCTTTGGTACTAAAATCATGATATGATATTTTCACTCTGACATATATCCCTTCCTGGTGGACTGTGATTGAACTACTATAGAAACAATGAAGACATCAAGACCATCCTCATTTCAGCTGTTTTTCCAGAACTATCTGCCCAAATGAATTCCCACACAGATTTGTGTGTGTGTGTGTGTGTGTGTGTGTGTGTGTGTGTGTGTGCAGCTGCACATATGTGGGGTGTACACACATGTGTACATGTGGAAGCCAAAGTCTACCTTTGAGTGACACTCATTTTGGAGTGGGATGCATGCAAGTGAGAAGCCAATGGGGAGCAGAGACTGGACCAGGAGAAAGAGGTTAGTTCCTTCAAGGACAAATTTGCTGAGACAGGAGCATTCTTTCCCCCCTGCAGTCATAGGTAATTTAAGGAAAGTACCAAACCCTGTGTCTTTCATGCAAGTGAAGTGAGGCGCAGAGACCCTGCCTGCAAGCCCACAAGTCACCTGGACTTTGCAAGGACTTTCTCCCTGCTGCAGGTGTCTAGAAGCAAGACAAAATAAGAGGTGAAAACTTTTATGATGGTGCTCTTGGTGAGCTTTTTATTGTTGATCTAGGCTTTTTTATGACTTATACAAAAAACTGTCAAAGGTATTATTGCATTCTTGTTTTAAATTATGTGTTGGGACTGGGGGGATGTGTACATATGTATACAGGTATTTGTTGAAACCAGAAGAAGGCATCAGATCCTCTGAAATTACAATTAGAGGGAGTTGTTAGCTGTTATATTGAGATATGCTTGCTGCATTGGAATGATTATTAAGCCTTTTCAGCTTCGCACAGCACAGCAGACGTTCTAAATGTGTATATTTCATGATTTTCCAAATTCTCAAAGATAAGAATTCATTCTGGGAGCAAGCCCCTGCATATTTGAAGAGTGCAACTCTCATTTTCAAGTCAGTAGGAATGTGCTGCCGGAGTTCTCAGTGCCGAGGAGTCCAGTCTCCTCTGCAGGAAACTGAGTTAATTTGACAATGGAGCACCACCCATTTATCACCTAAGGGTTAAAATGTCCCATTAAGTTGAAAAGATGGTGGTCTTTCCTTAGTGCACCTTCTATAATGATTTTTGAAGTGTTTCCGAGGTCAGAGAAAGTACATTTTGAGAGGAGAATTATGGAAAAAGTTCAGATCTAGGGAAGCCTGCACATCCATATTCCTAGTCATTTCCCCAGCCTTCTTGATGATAAAATACAGAGCAGTCCATCAAGCTGCAGAAGAACCACGAGAGTGAGTCACAGCTAGCTGGAGGCTATTTAACTTAAAAAAATAAATGGACAGTTTAAAGGCGCTGTGAGGGCCAAACAAGCTGGCCTGTCTGGAGGCCAGAAAAGCAGTGATGGGCAAAGGCCTCACTTCCATGTTGCTGCAATTGAGCACAGACTGATCCAGCAGATGCCAGACAGACAGACACGGAGACAGCTCGGGGAGTGGCTCCATTGGGAAAGTATTTGCTGTGGCAAGTGTGAGAAGAGAATTTGATCCCCAGATCTATGGTAATAAGGGCAGGCCTTAAGGTGTGGATCTGGGATCCCAGTGCTCGAGAGCTTGCGATGTGAGGATTCCTGCAACATGTTTGATACCGAGTGTATCTGAAATCAGCAAGAGCAGGCAGGATGAAAGGCTAGCTCAAAAACAAGGAAGACAACCCACAATTGATTTCTAGACTCTACTTTATATGCACTCACATGCATTCACATGCATGTGCATTTAAGCATATATGCAAACTTGCATATATCCCATCCATATGGCCACAAGGCATGAATTTAAGGGATGATTAATTAACACAGTAATCTGACTGTCTCCTTGGTGGCTGTGTGATCTGTCTCAGGAAGCCGCCATCCCTGCGATACTTTCTAAATGGTCACAGAGAGCTAATGTTTAAAGTTTTTATGCCATTTCCTCTTTTGGTAATATAATAATAGTACAAAAGTTCTAATTTAAAAACATAGAGCCACACTATAGAGTCAAGCAAACATTGCTTAAACCAGAAAACAAACATACAACACAAAACAAAACACCTTACAGAGCGCCCAATTTACATTCAGGTAGGGACAGATGAGAATCTGACCCAGACTGTCTACTAGGAATGGCACTTCCTCACAAAAGATGAAGGGGGAAAACCCCTCCTGATTCCAGAGTTGAACTCAGAGCATGTAACTATAGGATCGGCAATACGGACACTGAATGGACCACGAAACAAAGACTCAAAGCCACGAACCTGGGAAAGGGACTGATAAGGGCAAGGTTGGAGAATGATAGCATTGTTCCCATTCAGGATCTCAACCCCCAAAAGACCACCAAGGAGCTGATTCTGATGCAATTGTGCTTTAGGGTCTCTTCTTTACTCAAGCTCATGGTCAGGCTCACCGCAGATGCAGCAGGACTGGAGGGTAACGCTCCAACACAGTTTCAAGGAAGCATTTACAGAGGCAAACAAACAAGTACGGGGGTTTTGTGTTTGGCACACATCTGATTAGGGGGGGTATTATTGCCCTTTAAAATGTTTGGCTGATGCTGGAAGCCAAAACATCCACTTAACTTCTGCTTTTCTCCTGATTGGTGGTTGTTAAGGAGTGACTTGGAAACTAGTGCTAGGTGCAGGCTTGTTGAGGAGTAACCTGGAAACTAGGGCTAAGTGCAGGCTTGTCAGTCAACTCAAGTTCAACCTTAGGTCAGGTTCTCTAAGTTGGAGCCTGAACCCAAGACAGAGTTGGTCTGGTCTCTCAGCGTCAAAGAGAAAGTGGGGAGCCAGTAATCAGAACATATTATGAATTTCATACATGGATATCTATGTATGAAATCGTTAAACAACAAAATTCATTCTAAAATGGAGGGCGTGATTGCAAAGCCTTTACTTAGAAAGCAAAAGTACATGAACCCTTCCTTGGCTATCACCGCTTAGCAATCCGGTTCATATTCTAGCTAACCACACAACAGTGCCTCACTCTTTATCTCAGACCTGGCAATCATTCTAAGCTGATGCCTATGGAGTTTGCAAGTTCTTGCTGTCATCATCCCATTCTCAAAAATTTAGGAAGCCATAGTAACACATATATTTTAAACATGGCTAAGTGAATTTTTAAAATGTCTCTCATCCATTTGTATCTCATCTTTTGTGAATTCTTTTTTCTGTTCCCTGCCCCGTTTTTCAACTGGGGTTTTCATTTTCTTGATGCTAAATTGTTGGAGTTCATCACATATTCTACATACAAACATCCTGTCAGATGTATAGCTGGTAAATATTTCTCTCATTGTGTAGGTTTCCTCTTTGGTGTCCTTTGCTGTACAGAAGCTTCTGAGTTTCATATGGTCCTATTTGTAGTTTTTGGTCTTGTGGCCTTTATTACTAGGTCGTCTGCAAGAATTCTTTTCCTAAACCTTTAAGTTCAAATATATCCCTTACATTCTGCTCTATAAGATTCAGGAAATCAACTCCTATGTGGCAGGTCATTATCCACTTGGAGAGATATTCAAATTCAAGCTAGACCAAACCTCAGCATAGAGAGAGGAAGTGGACATGTACAACTTTGGAGCTATTTGTTATTGATTGCTGCTAACAGAAGAGTTAATTTTCTTTAAGAGATTTGCCTCTAGTTAGTGAACCACACATAATTCAGCGGAAGGTCATCCATCCAAGAAAATATGGGCAACACAAATTAGACTTGGAGGAGGTGGTGAAAAAAAGACACAAATTTGGGTGAGTAGAGGAAAAGGTGTATCTAAAAGAATGTTTAGGGAGGAGGTGAATATGATCCAAACTTTTTACAAACTACTCAAAGTTCTAAAAGGAACAAATTAAAATAACAAATGATGGCTCAGTGGTGAAGAACACTTGCTTCTCTTGAGAAGAACTCAGTTTCGGTCCCGGCACCCACACCAGTGACTCACAGTTGCCTGTAGCTCTAGGTTGAAAGGAAGTGACTCTCTCTTTTGGCCTCCAATGACACTACCACACATGTTGCTGCACTCACAGGGAGATACACAGACACCCATACACTTATACACACAAATAAAAACCCTTTTAAACATAAAACATAGCACCTAAGTAATATTTTTCTGTCACTCTTTCTAAGCCCTCTAACTCAGGAACACTGGCTCTTTACTGTAATTTCTAAATATTAAAATAATTATTCTACACCTTTACATAATTAAGAAATTAATTTAAAGTCAAAAACAACTTGTAAATTCAAAATGTATGCAAATGAAGGTTGAACACGTATAATTTCTTCACACTGATGCATAATATCTTGACATTTTATGGTTCTGCTACTGAGGATGAGAAACTGAGATAAATGTAGGAAAATATGAAAATTAGCAAAACGTTAGTATCTGAATCTGTAAGACTTCTTAGGTGCTATTTTACATAATAGCTACTCAAACTGTTAAAAGTCCTTGAAATGTTTCTGACATTTATTGTGCAACTATTTCTTCTGCAAGAAAGCATTCCCTCCTGGAGGGAAACTTGCCAGGACACAGGAAAGAAATGAAATTTACAGCGCTTAAGGAGTAAATGAGATTTAACAGCTTCTGAAACAAGGTGCACTAGACCTCTCTTTAAAGTTATGTAAGCAGTGAGCAGTGGCTTTTCAGCAGAGCTGCCTGTAAGTTGTATATTGATTGATCTCTGGAGCACAGCTGCCTTCCAGTTACCCATGCACCTATAGAGATGTGATAAACTCTCTTTGCTCACTAAGTTGTTTGCTGTTGAGTGAGTAGACATTTGTTTACTTCTCCCCAGAAAATGTCCCACATTTCATACTCTCTTTCAATTTATAGATAGTATTTGGAGGAACGTTATCTGTTTTGTGGAGGTCAACCTTGTGAAGGAAAAAGTGTGATGGAGAGCAAAGAGCCACAGGCTCCTGCAACTCCCGGAACAGTCCTGATCTGCTGCACTTAGCATTAGATCTAAATTGGCTACCAGGGAGATAACAAAATACAACCATGGTCAGGGCAGTGGCCACTTCCCTTTTCTTCATGGAAATCCTCACAGGTGAGGTTACTGCCCTTACTCCTTCTAAGTTACCTCATTAGACAGAGTTTTTATTGAAGCATGCTGAAATTGTGATGAGATACAATTGACTAAGGATTTAGGGGCTCACATTGGCTCAAAGACTTTATATAAGCTTATGTGTTGGATAATAAACTCAGATCTTCACCTTGATGCTGGTCTCTGGAGTAGAATTTCACAAGATTCATCATGTGACTCTGTCGCTGCTCATCGCCACCCCCCATTCTCCATCCTGTTCCCACACATTTTAATATTTTTAATATTAAATATTTTAATCATTATTTAAGTTGTTAGTGATAATAATAGGGTCATACTTTGTTCTCCTGATGCAATAGTCCTTCATTGTGAATCTAGAGTTGGAGAACTTAGTCTCTGTGATATAAAATTTTTCTCATCGACCTTCTCCCTCCTTTCTCTGCTCTATTCAGCTTTTGCATGTTATTGTCTACTATTTAATCTTTCAGAGTCAACTGGAACTATGGTATTTCTTCACAGAACATACCATATACTTCATTGGCAGCACATACTTCCACCTCCTATAGTACACTTCCTGCTACGATGATACTCTGAAACCATAAAGCAGCCCCAATTAAAACATTGCTTTTATAAGAGTTGCCTTAGTCATGGTGTCTCTTCACAGCAATAAAACCCCAAGACACCTACTAATCACAACAATGACCAGTACAGGAAGATACTATCAAATGTACCATAACAAATAGCTACTTAATTGGGCTTAAGACCCATAGTTAGGATTACTATTGCTATGATGAGTTATTCTGACCAAAAAGTGAGTTGAGGAGAAAAGAATTTATTTGGCTTATACTTCCACATTGTAGTCCATCACTGAAGGAAGTCTAGACTGAAACTCAAGCAGATATGGAAACTGGAGGCAGGAACTGATTCAGAGGAGATGGAGTAGTGCTGCTTACTTGCTTGCTCATCCTGGCTTCTTATAGAGCCCAGGACCAACAGCCCAAGGATGTCAACACCTACATCTTGCTGGGCTACTGAATCAATCACTGAGAAAATGTCCCACAACCAGGCCTTATATAGAGGCATTTTCTCAATAGATGTTTCCTCCTTTGAGATAACTCTATCTTGTTTCAAGTTGACATAACACTAGCCAGCACAATTAATCCCTTGTCAACTTAACACCTACATACAAGATTGTTAAGTCATAACCATGCCTTTCATGTTCCTCCCCAATACCATACACTAATGACAACATAACAATATAAACATTGCAAATTTTAAAAGTTCCACAGTTTTTAAAATTTCAAACACTTAAAAATTTAGTCTTTTTAAAATTCAAAGTCTCTCACCTGTGGGCTCCTGTAAAATCAAATTCATTTAAATATGTTCTTACTTTGAGAGGGAAGCGCCACGGTATAGTCACAATCTGAACAAGCAAAACCAAACTCCAAAAGTGCAAATAACTTGATGTCTAATTATTTGGGATTCACCCATAGTCTTCTGTACTCCTTCAAAGGGCTTGGGTCACTTCACTGTCTCTGCCCTCTACAGCACACATAGTTTGTCTTCTGCTCACCAGCTGGCTCCAGTTCATCACTGCTACTCCTCTTGGGGATCATCCCATGATGCTGATATCTCCAATACTGCTCGAATTCTTTGCTGCAACTGGGCTGTACTTTCACCACTAGCCTCTTCTTTTCTCGGACTCTACCCCTACCATTTGATCCTCCAGCCCCAGATGACTATCATCCATTGTCCCAGGAAAGCAAATGTTTTTACATCAGTGGTTCTGATAGCTTCCTAATCTCAGTTTATTCTTAAATCCCAACCAACCAGAACCACAGATTCTCAACTCAAGTGGTCCAGTAGAGTATGTGCTTCTCTCTGATACTTTACAAGACAGACCTACATTCTGTGAACTGCTCTCACATTCTCATTGTCAAATATTTTATGGAATAGCTCACTGAACTCTGAGCACTTAATGGCTTTTATAGTCCAAAGTTCCAAAGCCCTTTCAAAATCTTCCCCAAGATAATATGGTCATGTCTGTCACAACAATACACCACTAACCTAGTACCAATTTGTTTTAGTTAAGGTTACTATTGTTGTAATGAAACATTTGACCAAAAGCAAGATGGGAAGAAGAGTCCAGTTGGCTTATATTTTTAAATCATGGTGCTTTACTGAAAGAAGTCTGGATAAGAATTCTTGCATGCCTGGAACCTGGAGGCAGAAGCAGATGCAGAGGACATGGAGAGGTGCTACTTACTGGTTTGCTCAGCCTACCTTCTTCAAGAACCCAAAGAATCAGCCCAGGGATGGCTTTCTCCCCCAATCACTAATTTAAAAATTACCTCACAGCTAGGTCCTTTCTGACAGCTCTAGCTTGTGTCAATCTGACATAACACTAGCCAGCACAGGACCATTCAATAGGAGAGAGTTCATGCCTAGCACTGTAAACTTAGTAAACTACCTGGGGGCAATGAATTCAGTGAATCTGGATAACCTAGTGTTGCTACTTTCCAAAACCAATATAATTCCTAACCACATTCCAAATACGTATCCTTATACTACAAATAAGTGTAGTCCAGTCCCTCATGAAAGAAGCTGTTTCTGCAGCAGATGGAGACTATTACAGAAATCCACAACTGGTCAAAATGCAGAGAACAATACTCTGTGGGGCACCAAGCCACAAGAGATCCATCCACAATAGAACACTTAGAGTTAAGGCTCCAGAAACACTGAAGAAGGGACATACATTTTCTAGGAATCACCTAGGAATCTAGGTGAGATGATATTTTCTATATGTGACAGGAAACTGTGCCCATGGCATCTAAATAATACCTAAATTAGACCTACACAAATGACAATACCTGTTGATATGCCAACCTGGATGGGACAAATCTCACAAGGCCCTACCTCTAGGTGAACAGCTACAGGCAATTAATGACAGTATAGAGAGGGAGATTCAGTTTTCTCAAGAAAGATCCAGCTACTTGGTTATCCAATATCAAATGATTAGCCTTAAAAATATTTAGATGAGAGCAATAGCAAATGGACTTAGCTGGTGGTATTTATATAATTACATCTACATATATACACAAAAATAATAAAGAAAATTTGAAAAATATATTTTAGGGGTCTCTTGCCAAAATAGTTTAAGTTAAATTGTCTAGGGTGTACCCCAGCATTAAGCAATTTCATCTTTGCTTCTCAGGTGACACAAAAAGGCAGACAGATTTGCAAGCCACTGGCCTTAGATTAAAAGACACCTTAGACTTCAGCATTAGAGTAAAGCCATTTCCTAGGCATCAATAAACACATTCAGTCAGTCCAGAGGGCCCAAGCATGCATGGTCCTAAAAGGAATTAACTCAATTTCTCTTTGCAATATATTTATGAAATTCTGTTTCAGGATGCTTTACCTATCCTCCTACAAAAATGATTCTATATATGGTCCTAAATAAATTAAAAGAAAAGCACCTGAGAAAGCATAAAAGAAAAATCTCAAAGAATAATTTTGAGGTTTGTTTTTAAATGTATATATAAACATAGAGAAAAAGTGAGATCCATCATAGGTGAGTGGGAAAGACAGAGAATAAGAGTAACAGCTGGAGTGTGAGAGATCTTTAGAGAGACATGCTGTGTTAATGAAGAGGAAAAATTAATTTTGAAAGCAGAAGTCTCTAGTCTAGGCCTGGCTTTCTTTCCAGGTATTAAAGTTGACTGTTCATTTGACATCTAAAGATTCAGTTTTCTCTTTCACTCATAGCAGAGTACGAACTGAATGCCTGGGGCTGTGAACCATGCTGTCTTCTAAGTTTAGAAAAGAAGATGTGTAGTGGCTATAAAAGGTTAACTGATGGACTTAGCACACCTGATCATTATTGTCGGTGCCTTTTGATCTATCTTCTACTGTGTATTTATCAATATCCTTAACTGTCAGTTCTCCCCCAAATACATCTAATCAAATGATTGTTCAAGTAAACCTAAGCAGTAAGAGAAACTAACCAATCCAATCCAATCCCCCTCCTCTCTCTCTCTCTCTCTCTCTCTCTCTCTCTCTCTCTCTCTCTCTCTCTCTCTCTGTTGGGGGTTGCACACACATGCACATGCATGTACATGTGCATGGGTACACGATTGTGTATGTGAATGTGTGTGTTTTGTGTGTTTGTGTGTGTGGACATGCGTGTGCATCTGCACATGGAGGCTGGAACACAACCTATGGTGTTATTCTTAAAGTGAATAATAACACTTTGTTTTTGAGACATGTTTTCTCATTTTTCTGGAACTCAGCAATCAGCTAGGGTAGTTGGCTAGATAGCCCTAAGTTTCTGCTATCTGTGTCTATTTGTGCCTCCCCAATGCTAAGCTTACAGATGTGTGCCTCCTCACCTAGCCAACGTTGTACATGGGTTCTTGGGATATATTGAAGATACTCATGCTTGCAAGACAAGCATTTCAGAACTGATACAACTCCCTAGCCCTGTGACTATTATTTTTGACAGCATAAGAATTTATTTGGACTACAAAGTTTAAAACCCTAGTGAGGTCATAGGCTTAGTGTGTTAGTATTCCTTTGAGACAACGATGTTGATGACAAGACAGCAGTTCTGTGAAATCTGGAAATTAACATGATTTTGAATTTAAAAAAGTGTCATCAGGTGAACTTTAAATAATGTTAAATTTATAGAGATCAATGATAAAATGTTCTCAGAGAAAAGAAATAGAAGTCAGGGTACTTTAATTAGCTGTTTCATCATTGATTTAAGAATCTACAATAACAAGGTGCAGCATCTGTTTTCTAAATGTGACAAAGTAAAATAATTATATGTCATTCAATGTTTCCGATTCTAAAGCAATTTAATCTTCCCTCTTTTGCACTCAAACATTTTCTAGAATGATTAAAATACATAAGATATTTTACATAATACATAACCAGATGTTTCTATAATCCCTCTAAAAGACTAGTCAGAAACATTTTTTTCATTTCTAATTTGTGAATAATTTTATTTTTTCTTTGCATTTTAGAAATAATTTCAAATTATTTCACTAATTTCAGATGCTTTTCCTTATTTATAAGACTTCTCCAAATTCTTGTCATATCTTAAAGAATGGAAGAGAGGTCTGAACGCCTATACCTAATCCTTCTCATTGCCTTGAGAAAAGACACTGTGAGTTGACCCCAGGTCTTATAGGGAAGATTCTGCAAGTTAGGCACTCAAAAAGTGACCAGGGACTTCAGATGAATGACACCGTTAAGGGAAACATGGGCTTTGAACACAAATCACCAGCAGCTTAGTTGTGACACCTAAGTAACAATATTGGTTTTCAGACACAGGAATTTCCTGGAACACACTACTGATGTATTTCTGTCGGATCCGGTGTCATTTAGCACCAAAGCAGAAAATGATTCCTCGTAAAATTATTAAGTGTGGAAGACCAGAAAGCATGCTGGTTTCTGTTCTCAGTACTTAATGAAAATGTGTCGACAGAGTATTTGTGTCATTGCAGTAATTGGTTGAGATTTCAACATCCTCTAAATTGAATTTTCATGACTTTCCTGGTGAGTAGTGACTGTGCAGATGGCTTCCCTCTTCTTTGATGCCTTGAACTTCTCAAGCAACACAGTCCTCTAAATTAAGGAGTGTTTGCCGCCACCTACTGGGACACGTTTTCTTCAGGCTCATGGTGTAGGATCTTATGATAATAGATATCATTTACGAAGGCGGTATTACATCTCAACAACCAGCCACATATCTAACCTGGCTCAAACGGACATCAATCTCATTCCCAATGGCTGGCTACTGAACTCATTCTCATACACCTCTATTGAGATGGGATCCCAAGGCTTCTCAGTTTGTCTCCCTTGTGCAGAGTTCAGAGACACTCCTAGAAGAGTTGCCTGATATAGCATTTAGTTTGATTCTGAAAAAAAAATTTTTAGAACTCCTTCATATGAAGACAACTGCTGGTTTGTGTAATGGAAACTGAGTATACCTCATGCACTCAAGTTGACATAAGAGTCAGAGAGCATGTGGTACAATGGCAGGTAGAGGGGACTGATATTCCTATGCAGCCAGCAATAGCTATGATTACAAGTTCTCTGAATTAGAAACTCATTCAACCCTTTAACTTTGAAAGACACCAATAATCATTCTCATTTCACACAAGTGTAAGGAACCTGGTGAAGAAACAAGACTTACTTCAGGTGAACAGCTCTGTCACCCTGAGACATCTTGAGAACAGAGCCCACATGGGAGCCTTTCTATCCTTTGTGCAATGAGACTTGAGTGGCTGGTCCTCACTTCAAACATCTGGTCTCCTTGGTGATAAACAAAATGGATGAGATTAGCTTAAAACTAAAACTTTATCTGTCACAATACTTAATTCTTCTTGGCATCTGCCTCGCATTATTCTATCAGTCAGTCATCATGGGTCCTTGGGTCTACTTGGGGAAGAACTGTGGGCAGGCAAAAAGAAGGCCTTATAGTGCAAGTACTTGGCAATTTCTGTAATCCTGAGTTCCTAATAGCAGTAAGTACATGCATGTGGGTGGTGTGCACTAGCAGTGTGTGTAGACTATAAATAGAAAATCAAAATATTATTATATTTATTTTTATTTGTATGTGTGTATGCACACACATGCACATTTACTGGTCCTTGAGCACTTGTGGAAGATCAAAGGAACACTGGGGATCCTGGAAGTTAAATTTAGATGAAGTTTAGGTAAATTGAAGTTGGAAGACTCCCTGAATAAATGTGGAACCATGCCATGGGCTAGTGTCTTAGACTATATAAAAACGGAGAAAGAAAGATACTCACCAGAATTCCTCTCTCTGTCCCTTGAATTTGAACACAGTGTGCATCATGCTTCTGCACCCACAGCTTTCTTAAAATGATAGCCTGCATTCTCAAACTGTGAGCCAAAATAAACTGTTCCCTTCTTAAATTGTAATTCTCTGAGTTTTTCATAGCATCAAGAGAAATAACTACTAAAACCTGATATATCCCACCATCTAAATGACTAGAGTCAGGCCCAGCCCCAATAAGTTTGTGCTTCAGTTTCATGAGTTCTGAGTTTATAAGCCTCTTGTATTTGTGAAGTAAATAAAAGAGTTCCTTGACTTGAGTGAGTATTTCAAGATTTAAGTTAGGTTTATTCCCATTATATTCCCAGATTTAAAAAAACAAAAAACAAAAATCCCAAAAACTATGAGTAAGATTGAAATAAATTCTTAGCACTAAGATGAAAGAAAGAACTTGGTTTCTACCGTCTTTAGCTATTGTTAAGCACCATTGTTTGATTCCCTACTGTTTTGACTGTTCATATCAATGCTTTTCTAGCAGATTAAAGTATAACTCTGGGTAACCCTGGTTATTTTATGGCTAAGCAAATACTAGGAACTAATCTCATTGAATTTCTCTCACCTTCCTTAAAGACATGACCAATGAACAATACTGATAATCTTTTAGCATTTAATTATAGTATCTTATTTTAAATTATATAGCAGAATTCATGTATAATTCAAGAAGTGGAAATGGGCTTGCATCTCTTTACCTTTTATTCACCAATCTTTAACATATCATTAAGACTCTAACTGTAGAAAGGGCACCCTGAGCCATGAGCAAATAAACCTAGAGAAAGGGCTCCCTACAAGCTGATACATAAACCCATAGAATAAACACCCTTGGCCCAGGATATAGGAACTCATAAAAATGATACTAGTTCTTGGGTACATGAATTTCTGACCTTGTGTATAATTAAAAATAAATTATGAAATACTTCAGAGAAAGCAATGAAAGAATATATTTGACAGAATAAATAACATCATACTAATTTTAATTAAAAATAATTTACATTTGTAGGGATACAGTTCAGTGGGTAATAGTGCTTATTATACAAGCATGAAAATCTGAGTTTTGATCGCAGTACCCATGTATAAGGCCAGGCATGGTTTTGTATGACCTTAACTCCAGGGCTATAGAGAAGTCAAGATAGATTTCTGGGGGTTTCTTGGTATCCAGCCTTGCTCCAGGCTCAGTGAGAAACCCTGTGTCAAGAGTATAAGGTAGAGAGAGAGAAAACAGGACTCCATAGAGCCTCTTCTGACCTCTGGATGCATTCAACTAAACATATGTACATATAATACACATACAAACAAAAGAAAAATGGAAAAAATAGTCCCGAAGATGGCAAAAAGGGAGTTTAGTATGATGATACAAGAATACTTGATCCTTATAAAGAGATGCTGTGGAGGCTACATACTGAATTTTCTTATGTTTTCTAGAAGCAATGAAAATGGTCCAAGGATTATGAATATCAAGTCTCTTCAACTAAATAACTCAGTCCTTTTCAGAAAATACATCCAGTGGTGTGTATATTGAAGCACACAAGGTACTTTTTCTGGGCTCTGTACAAGTTTAAGGTATTGTATCATCCACCTAATCTGACTGTATCTTATTTTCTCTAACCAATCTCTCTGTGTATCTCTCTCTCTCTCTCTCTCTCTCTCTCTCTCTCTCTCTCTCTCTCTCTCTCTCTCCAAGAGTTTTGGGATGTAACTAAATACTGCATATAGAAGGGGAAAAACAGAGGTGGTATTTATTGAAGTCACAGAGGTGCTGAGCTCTTTGAAAATGTACTAGGACTTCCTCAGTCCCTGCCATATCCAAGGGTATTCTTTAAGCCAATCACTCATTCAGTAAGGACTTTTGTAAGATCAGACAAAGAGCCAAAAATAGGTAATTGAAGGTCATTGCTAACAAAAACAAAATATTACAGAGAGGTTGGTTAGAGAAAATAAGAAAATATTGCCTTATAAAAGTTAATGGCCCCCAACTCTCTATATAATTCAAGGTGACCTTGAACTTCTGATCTTCCTGTGTCTACCCTCAGAGTGCTAAGATTATAGCCTATGCCATCAATTTTTATATAATGCTGGGGATGGAATTTCATGCATGCTAGGCAAACACCCTACCAACTGAACTCCATCCCCAACTCTCATGTTAGCAATATTTATTTATAAAAGATGTTCCTGTGGGCATATGCACTTGGGTGATTTTGATTCCTACACTCAAATTCTTCCTGATAGTTAGAAAGAAAAGAGTTCATGTTTTTTGTCTGATAGATACAAGTACTATTACTACTTTGTATACAAAATACAACTAATTCTCTAAGTTTAAAAAGACATTCTCCAAGTTTGTATTTTTATGCCTGTATCTCAATGACAAATGTATTGTAATAAGAAATGAATACGTAACTGACATGAATACATTTGTTACGTGACTCAAATTTCATTTGTGGGAAAGCCTAGACCTATGCAATATATTTTTGTCAGTCTGACAGGGGAGGATGTTGTGGGTCATAAAGGAAAGAACCATGAGGTTTTTCAGATTAAGAATGGCGACTGACATCCTCAGAGAGGCTGATGGAAGCAGATGCAGAAATCCCAAGCCAAACACTCAGGTGAAAGAGATACTAGGTTGGAGGTCTCCCCTGACCCTCCTACTGGAGCTCAGGGAACATTGTAGAAGAGGGAGAGAAGAAATTGTGGGATCCAGAATGGTCCAGGCCACCAGGAGAGAACATCCTGCTAAGCAGATGCTAAGCAACTAAGGGAGGCCCAAAGGGTTCATAGATACTGAAGCAGCAATTGTGGAGCCTGAATGGCTTTGTGTTAGGTCCTCTGCATTTATGTTATGACTTTTGGCTTGGTGTTTTGTGGGACTTCTGACAGTGGAGTGGGGCTGTTTCTGAATCTTTTTCTAATATTGAGACCATTTTCTTCATATTGGGCTCCCTTGCCCAGCCTAGATGTGAGGGTTTGTGCCTGGTTTTATTGTATCTTGTTGTGCCATGTTCAGTTGATATCTCTGGAAAACCTTATTTCTGGAGAATGGTGAGGTGCAGGGACATGTTTGGAGAGAGGGAAGGGAGTGGGAACTGTGAGAACTGGAGTGTGGGGAAGCTGAGGTCAGGATGTACTGGATAAGACAATTTTTAAAAGAACGATAACTGAGACTGATTCCTCCTGAGCAATAGGAAGATCTCTCTTTGGATTTATGCATAGCTGAGAAAGAATCCTGACATGCAGTTTTTACTGCTGTGTAATCAAAACAGACTTGACAGCCAAACTTCTCGGTATCTGTTTGCCAAATGCTATTCCTAGTGGCAGTTGCTACACAGGACAGAATTGCTAGGTTGGAAGGAGATGGCAACAATCTGTTCTGTTCACCATCAGAAGAGGTGAGGACAGATCAACACTGATGCTACTATTGTTTTATTTAACTAAACAGAGAACTTGTGATTTCCTTTTGTAAGCCAGACCATGGTTTTTGTTTTGGTTTGTCATATATGTGGTTATAGGTAATTTTGGATTTCCTTGGGGGTGAAAGTGATTAGTGTGCACCCCTCTTGAGAAACTCTGTTCTCTCAAGACCCCATTATGGTTTTGAGAAATTACTCCCCAAACAGATATGTGAATAACTAGTAATTTATGTTCCTATGAGCTATTAATCATGCTAAATATCAAGGGATCATTGAATGTGCTTTAGTGTGAACTGCACAGTAAGAGCCAGAGGAGAAAAGCATGCATTTCCTTGTGCACTTGCACTTGGCTCCCAAGATTTTCACTTATTAGCAGATAAAAAGCAGAGCAGACATCCTATTCCCCACTGGCATGTGGTCCAAATAGGTTTGGCAGAGAAACACACTTCTACTTGAATTCCAGACTCACTCAGACATTCAATGAAAATGGATTAAGTGCTTACCATACAATAAACAGTTAACAAAATAATGTATCTCTTCATTGTACATATAATCTATTGATGAAGAGTGAGGGCCCAAAACATCACTTGTTAAAAGGTTTTAAGCCAAGCAGAGAGAGAAGTGTCTTAGGTGGAGACATGATACTAATATTTAACAGTTAGCAAGGTGGGACTAGGGAGATGGCTAAGGTGATAAACTGCTTGCCACATGAGCACCAGATCAGATCCATCCAACCAATGGATCCTAGTTGGAATGTGAAGTGCCTCCCCTAGTCTTTCCTGTTAGAAAGCTTGGCTACTGTTAGTTGCACCACTTGAGAAGGTTATGGCAGCTTTAGAAGATGGAGCTTTGCTGGAGGGAGTGCATCACTGAAGACTGAGTTCTATAGTTTGACCCCATTTTCTGTTCTCACTTATCATAATCAGCCAGATTCTGGCTCCCATAAATTGCCCTCTCTGGCTGTTCCTGTGTATGTCCCTCATGATAGGTGATATCCCTGTGGATAAGTAAGCCCAAATAAATACCATTTCTCTTAACTTGCTTTTATAAGAATATGTTATCACAGCAAAAGAAAGAAAACTGGAAAGCTAGAAACAAGGTGTTTTCCTGCCATCCCAGCACTGATAAAGTAGAGAAAATAGTTAAGATAAATGTGTATATTGTACAATCATAAGTCAATAGCTATAACAACCCTAAAAAACATCTGCCCAATATTAGAGACATAAAGTACATGAAGTGAAAATATAATACTGTAAAGACATAGACATCATCACCATTTCAGACTTCCATATTTTCTTATACAAATGATCAAATGACTGGAGACTCATTAAGAATAGGGAATTGAGAGGCAGAACAGATCAAAAGACACATGAAGCAAACATACCTTAGTCATTAGAAAACCCTGAAGGGACATTCACCAAGACAGTCCATATAGGTAGACACCACAAATCCTCAACAACAACAACAACAACAACAATAACAAAAACAACAAAAAGAACATTTAAATTTACATCTGACATAATACATCCTTTTCTTATTATGGAAGCAATCTGAAAAGAACAGTAGCAATAAATTATGTAGAAAATACACAGAAGTAAAAGCAAGAAAGATGCTGAGTGGTAGGAACACTTGCAGTGCAAGCATGAAGATGAGAGTTCACATCCCCAGAAAGCATAAAAATGACCATTGGATGTAACTGTTACCTGTAATCTCAGCATTCAGGAGGTGGAGATGGGTATTCAGCAGAAGCTGATTAATAAGAATATCCACACTAGTGGATTTGTGTTCAACTGAGAGACCCTTTCTCAGTGAAGGTCAAAAGTGATTGGGTAAGTCTTCCATTGTCAAACTAGGGCATCTACATGTACTTGCATGTGAGCGTGAAAGTACTCATGCATAAAACAAATATACACATACAAGAAGAAAATAAAGAGAGAAATAGAGAACCTAAAGAAAAGAAGCTCTAAATTACTCATGAGTCTCAGAAATTTAAAAAAGATATAAACCTGATTGGGAAATATACATTGTTAAGATATCACATCTGCCTAATGCCATATACAAGCTCACTACACTCCTTATCAAATGCCCAATGACATTTTTTCATGAATACAAACCATAATTTTTAAAATGGTTCAAACACAAAAAAGACTCCATAGCCAAAGGAATGAATTAAAAGAAAAATAACACAATCATATTACCTGATAGAAAGTTGCATCATAAATCTACAGTGATTAAAATAGTATGATGCAGGCATGTCAGAGTTTAATAAACAATGGAACAGAATAAACAGGGGAAAACATAATATATGCAGGTTACATCGTCAATTAATCTGTGATAAATTTATGAAAATGACTTAACACAGAAACCAATAGTTTCTTTATAAGTCGGCTTTAAAAACTGAATAATTCCTTCCCATCTGCAACTCAGCATGAGTCAGATCAGGTGCTCCTGCAACCTCTCACACCTCACAGACAGACTGTTTCCCAGGAGGTCTGTCATAACCAGAGTCAAAGATGAAACCCTCAACTCAATACCTGCTTCACCTGGGACCCCACAGAACCCTGCTTGAAACATCTTCTGTCCGGTCTGGAACTCTGCCTGGTGCCCCTCCCCCACACCCTAGAGAGAGTCTGTCTCCCAGAGTCTTCTGTAACATGGGAAACAGGAGGCCTGCCCTAATTAGGGACACAGGAGGCACCCCTAACCAGAGACAGCACTGTCTGCCACCCAGGAGGCCTGCTCTAACCCATCTCACAGAGTTCTACCTGCCTACAAGGAGAGACAGGCTCTAGTCAGAGAAAACCTGGTCAGTTAACACCAGAGATAAAGAGATTGCAAGAGGCAAGCACAGGAACATAAGCAACAGAAACCAGCATAACTTAGCACCATCAGAACCCAGTTCTCTCACCAAACCAATGGTTGGATACCCTAACACACCTGAAAAGCAAGATTCTGACCTAATATCCCATCTTATAAAGATCATAGAGGACTTTAAGGAGATATAATTAACTTTTTAAAGAAATACATGAGAACAGGGAGAATCCCTTAAAGAGAAAAAAAATTCCCTTATAGAAATACAGGAAAATACAATCAAGCAGGTAAAGAAATTGAACAAAACTATTTAAGACCTAAAAATGGAAATAGAAAGAATAAAGAAATCACAAATGGAAGCAACCCTCAAGATGGAAAACCTAGGAAAGAGATCAAGAGTTACAGATGCAAGCATCACGAACAGAACATAAGAGATAGAAGAGAGACTCTCAGGCTTAGAAGATACCATAGAAGATATTGACACAATGGTCAAAGAAAATACAAAGTGCAAAGAGCTCCTAACCCAAAACGTCCAGAAAATTCAGGACATAATGAAAAGATCAAACCTCAGAATAATAGGAACAGAAAGGAGTAAATATTCCCAATTCAAAGGGCCAGAAAACATCTTCAACAAAATCATAAAAGACTTCCTTAACCTAAAGAAATTGATCTCCATAAGCATACAAGAAGCCTACAGAACACCAGATAGTTGGACCAGAAAAGAAAATCCTCTTGTCACATAACAATCAAACCACTGCAGAGAGGTCAGCTCAGGAACTTTGGAAAATTCCACAGGAGCTCCAAGCACATGGGCACCCCTCCCTTCCTGGAAGAAACAGGTTAGAGAGAACGTAGGCTGGAAAGGAGGGGCTGATTAAGCCCCTACTACCTCATTCCCTAAAGACCAATCAGTTTTAAAGTCACACTGTTCTGCCAATCACATTGCGCCTAATGGCTGCTGCTCTAAAAGCTATAAAAGCTCTCTGAACAGGCTGCACAGGGTCGTTCTCTCTCACCTTGGTGTGCAGGACAACCCCAGCATGCTGGAACAATAAACTCCTCTTGCATTTTGCATTAATCCTGACTTCATGGTGTTCACTTGAGGGTCTTCATGAAGTTAAGGCTCCCCAGAATCTTACACCATACAGAACACAGAACAAAGAAAGAATATTGAAAGAGGTACCGAACAAGGCTAAGTAACATATAAAGGCAGACTTATCAGAATTATATGTCTTATCAGAGACTCTAAAAGCCAGAAGATCCTGGACAGATGTCATGCAGACCCTCAGAGAACAGAAATGCCAGCCCAAGCTTCTATACCCATCAAAACTCTCAATCACCAGATATGGAGAAACCAAGATAGTCAATGACAAAACCAAATTTAAACAATATCTTTGTATTAATCCAGCCCTACAGAGGATACTAGAAGTGTGGGCCTGAGTGTTGGAGGCTTTCCACAGGGATCTCTGGCCCAGCCAAGTGCAAGGGTTCAGGCAAAGAGGAGAGTACAAGCAGGGACGGGAGTTACCTCCACCTTGGTCTTCACAGTTGCCTCCTTGGTTGCTCCAAGATGCTGCACCCGCTGCCTGCATTGACTCGGGCCTGGACTAAGCCCAAGAGAGGCCGACTAGCAGGTGGGGAGTGCAGGAAGCTTCTGGTGGTGTTTCTGGAGAGCAGACCTCTTCCCAAGCAGCAATGTTACAGCTCTTATGATAGAAGCTCTCAGACGACAGAGTAGTTCTCACACCTTTATTCCTTCTGGATAGGACCTCTCCTATACAGTTTGGGATGGTCTAGTATACAGTTTGAGATGGATCAGGGGTCTGAGAGCAGGTACTTCCCATTGGCTTGGTCTGAGAGTTTATCTGCATGTGGGAGGGCTTAGTGTGCTGTTCCTACATGACAGACCTCTCAACAGGGGCTGTGGAAGTTGTAGCTATTTGACAGGAGCCAAGGACCTCCAGGGAACATTGGCAAAATGCTTTCCAGTTCCTTGTAGGGCTAGCCCAACTCGGTCACCTGGGGTTAAGCCTGTGCTTGACCAGGGGCCAGGCTGCCTGTCACAGTCCACCACCCCACATACAAGGAAAACTCCAATGCAAGGAGGGTAACAATACCCAAGAAAACACAAGAAATTAATCATCTCACAACAAACTCAAAAGAAGAGAACCACACAAACATAATGCCACTTCTAACAACAAAAATAACAGGAACCAGCAATAATTGGTCATTAATATCTCTCAACATCAATGGACTCAATACTCTAATAAAAGACATAGGCTAACAGACTGGATATGTAAACTGGAGCCAGTATTAACCAAGACAGACACTACTTCTGAGTAAAAGGCTGGAGAAAAAATTTCCAATCAAATGGTCCTAGGAAACAAGCTGGAATTATCATTTCAATACCCAATAAAATAGATTTTCAACCAAAAGTTATCAAAAGAGATAGGGAAGGACACTTTACACTCATCAAAAAAAAAAAAAAAAAAAAGAAAAAAAAAAAAAGAAAATGTCTCAATTCTATATATCTATGCATCAATTGCAAGGGCACCCACATTTGTAAAAGAAAATTTAATAAAGCTCAAAGCACATATTGAACCTCACACAATAATAGTGGGAGACTTCAACACCCTTCTTTCACCAATGTAACAGTCATTGAAACAGAAACTTAACAGAGGCACAGTGAAACTAACAGAAGTTATGAACTAAATTGATTTAACAGATATCTACAGGACATTTCCCCTAAAACAAAAGAATATACCTTCACAGCACCTCATTGTACCTTCTCCAAGGAACACAAAACAAGCCTTAACAGATATAAGAAGATTGGAATAATCCCATGCATTCTATCAGATAAGGATACCAATCACATACTAAGATTAGTCTTCAATAACACCAAAACCAACTGAAAGCCCACATACTCATGGAAACTGAACAACTCACTATGTAATGATAACTTCATCAGGGGAGAAATAAATAAAGAAATTAAAGATTTTCTAAAATTGAATGACAATGAAGACATAGCACACCCAAGCATATAGACACAATGAAAGCAACACTAAGTACATCCATAAAGAAATTGGAGAAATCCTATACTAGCAACTTAACAGCACATCTGATCATTTTTCACAATAGGCTTCACTGTGGGGATGCAGAGATGGTTCAATATATTGAAATGCATCAATGTTATCCATTATATAAACAAACTCAAAGAAATACAATGACATGGTCATCTCTTTAGATGCTGAAAAAGCTTTTGACAAAATACAACAACCTTTCATGTTAAAGGTTTTGTAGAGATCAGGAATTCAAGGTACATACCTAAACATAATAACAGCAATATACAGCAAATCAACAGTCAACATCAAATTAAACTTAGAGAAACTTGAATCTATACCACTAAAATCAGGTACAAGGTTGACAACTTTCTCCCTATTAATTCAATATAGTACTCAAAGTTCCAGCTAGAGCAATTAGACAACAAATGGAGGTCAAGGTGATACAAATTGGAAAGGAAGAAGTCAAGATATCACTGTTTGTGGATGATTTTTATATATATAATCATCCACAAATAGTGATATATATATATATATATATATATATATATATATATATATATATATATATAACCCCAAAAATTCTACCAGCTAATAAACAACTTCAGCAAAGTGGCTGGATATAAAATTAACTCCATCAAATCAGTAGCCTTCCTCTACTCAATGGATAAACAGGTGGAGAAAGAAATTAGGGAAACAACACCCTTCACAATAGTACCAAATAATATAAAATATCTTGGTGCAACTAATGAAGCAAGTGAAAAATCTGTATGACACTAGCTTCAAGTTCCTGAAGTAAGAAATTAACAAAGAACTCAGATAATGGAAAGATCTCCCATGCTCATGGATCAGTAGGATTAACTTAGGAAAAATGGACATCCTACCAAAGCAATCTATAGTTTCAATGCAATTCCCATCAAAATTCCAACTCAATTATTCACAGAGACAGAAAGAACAATTCTCACCTTCATATGGGAAAACAAAAAAAACAGGATAGCAAAAACAATTCTCAACAACAAAAGAATTTCTGCAGAAATCACCATCCTTTACCTCAAGCTGTACTACAGAGCAATAGTGATAAAAACCCACATGGTATTGGTACAGAGACAGACAGTTTGATCAATGGAATAGAACCGAAGACCAATAAAATACCCACACACCTATGGACACTTGATCTTTGACAAAGAATCCAAAAACATGCAATGGAAAAAAAGAATGCATCTTCAACAAATGGTGCTGGTCCAACTGGCAGTCTGCTTGTAGAATTATGCAAATTGATCCATATTTATCTCCTTGTACAAACCTCAAGTCCAAGTGGATCAAGGATCTGTTCATAAAACCAGATACTCTGAATCTAGTAGAAGAGAAAGTGGGGAAAAGCCTGTAACACCTGGGCACAGGGGAAATTTTCCTGAACAGAACATCAATAGTTCAGACTCTGAGATCTACAATTGACAAATGGGACCTCATGAAACTGAAAAGTTTCTGCAAGGCAAAGGACACTGTCAATTGGACAAAATGGCAACTTACAGATTGGGAAAAGATCTTTACTAACCCTATGTCTGATAGAGGGTTAATATACAAAGTATACAAAAAACTCAAGAAGTTAAACTCCAGAAAACCAAATAACCCAATTAAAAACTGGGCTATAAAGCTAAACAAAGAATTCTACCTGACTACCCAGCTATACCTGACTATATGTGCAGAAGATGTGACATGGTTATATATAATAGTCAGAAGCTGGAAACAACCCAGATGTCTCTCAATAGAAGAATGGATACAGAAAATGTGGTACATTTACACAATGGAATACTACACACCTATTAAAACCAAGGACAACATGAATTTTGCTGGCAAATGGGAGAAACTAGAACATATCATCCTGATCGAGGTAACCCAGACCCAAAAGACATACATGGTATGTACTCACTGATAAGTGGATATTAGCCAAAAAGTTCAGAATACCCATGATACAACTCACAGACCATATGAAGCTTAACAAAAAGGAAGGCCCAAGTGTGGATGCTTCAATCCCACTTAGAACAGAGAACAAAATAATCATGGGAGGCAGAGAGAGGGAGGGACATGTGTGGAGGATGAGAGGTGAGAGGGGGAGTGGGAAATTGGGAGCAGGATCAGGTATACATAGAGACAGGGGAGAAGCTCAGAGGGTCAGGAGAATGAATAGAAATATGCAGCTCTGTGGGGTGAGGAACGGGGAGAACCATTAGAAGTTCAAGACTCCATGGATGTGGGAGGCTCCTAGGACCCAATGGGGATGACATTAGCCGAAATGCCCAATAGTGGGGAGATAGAACTAGAAGAGACCACCTCCAATAGATAGACACAGTCTCCAGTTGAGGGATGTAGCCATCCACAAGTCTCAAAATTTTTAACCCAGAATTGTTCCTGTGTAAAGGAAATTCAGGGACAAAAATAGAGCTGAGACTGAAGGAAAGGCCATTCAGAGACCACCCAAACTTGGAACCCATCCTGCACAGACACCAAACCCTGACACTACTGTTGATGCCAAAATATGCTTGCTGACAGGAGTCTGGCATGGCTGTCCTTTGAGTGACTCTACCAGCAGCTGACTGAGACAGATGGAGATACTTACAGCCAATCATTGGACTGAGCCCAGGAACTACTATGGAAGAGTTAGGGGAAGGACTGAAAGAGCTGAAAGGGATTGCAACCTCATAGGAAGAATAACAATATCAACTAACTTGACCCTTCAGAACTCCCAAGTAATAAGCCTCCAACCAAAGAGCATACATGGGCTGGTCTGTGATCCCTGTTACATATGTAGCAGAGCACTGTCTTGTCTGGTCTCAGTGGGAGGGGATATGCTTGGTCCTGTGGAGGCTTGATGCCCCAGAGAAGGGGCATACTAGAGGGTTGAGGTGAGAGTGGGTGATTGGGTGGGGGAGCTACATCTTAGAGGCAAAGGGGAAGAGAGATAGGTAAGGGGGCTCATAGAGAGGGAAGCAAGAAGGAGGACAACATTTGAAGTGTAAATAAACAATTAATAAAATTAAAGAATAATAATAATAACAATAAAATACAATTTTAATATTAAGCAAAACAACTTAATAATCATATGCATGACATTAGAAATGGATGTTATTTCTATAAAGCACAGACAAACCAGTGTACTTTGGTTGAAATTTTCAGATATGAAACCTAGAATTGGGCCAGGGCAATGGCTCAACAGTTAGGAGTCCTGACACAGAAGCCTGATGGTCTGGAATTCACATAAATGTAGAAAGAATCAATCCTGCAAGGTAGCCCTTTGACCTCAGAATCCTTCAGCAAAATATATTCTCAAAGAAAATGCAACTAATATTTCACAAAGAAGCTGTGCTCTTATGTGCCTGTAGTTATTAGTAACAATAGCCACAGTAAGTAAAGGAATGCCACTGCCTAGTGACTGGCTGAATAAAGTATTATGGTGCTGGATGGACACATGGAGAGTGTAGGATGTATTCCAGACTTCGAAACGAAGATGTGGGGGCAGGTGAAAGAGCTCAGTGGCAGAGTGGTTTGTGTTTTTCCAGAGGACCTGAATTTCTTCCTAGAATCTATACCCAGCAGTTCACAAACACTTGTAAGTTCATTTCCAGGGTCTCCCATGCCATCTCCTGGCTCTCACAGGGATGAATGTCTCTCTCTCTCTCTCTCTCTCTCTCTCTCTCTCTCTCTCTCTCTCTCTCTCTCTCACACACACACACACACACACACTCATCTTAAAGAAAAAATTAAAGATCTTGTGCTTTCCCAAAAAACATGAATATACCTTAAGGATATTGTATTAAAGGAAATATGCCAGAGATTTCATAAAAATATAGTTCATATCTTATATGTCAAATCTAAGAAATGAAGATTGTATATACAGAGTTCTTAGCTAGCACTCAAAGGCTGAGACAAGGGTAGGGATGACCAGATAATGGGTATGAATATAGAAAGAATAGCTCAAATGACTAGAGTACAGCCTGTTATCTATGGAAAATGACACTGAACAGCAGAAATTAACTAAGAAAAATATTATGTGCTCCTCCAAAAAGGTAATTATATAAGACAAAGCCATTTAACTGCTTTTAGTGGGATAATAATTTATTTATGCATATGTATGGGGTGGCAAGATGGCTCAGTAGAGAAAGGTGCTTACCATCAAGTTGGATGACCTGAGTTCGAACCTCCAGATGCACATGGTAGAGAGAACTGACCACTACATGTACTCACTGTCTCCACTAATAAATAGTAAAAGAAAACAATCATAAAACATTTTAAAACTCTTAAGAACTTTATGTTTACAGACTTGTAAATGCACAAGAATGCTTCAAATCCTCACAAACCATAAACCACCAAAACTCACACAAGATGAGAAAGACCATTGGCAAAAGAAACCAAAGTCAAGTTGTGTGGGTTAGCCTAATGGTATAGCAGCAGCTGGAAGAGCTCCCATACTTGGCAGAAGCACGGAGTGGAGAAAAGTAAACCCATTACCCAGAGTGCCCTTCAGCCAGAAGTAGTCCATTCTCAATGCAAGTGATCCAGTGTACTCAACCTATAGCACCACTGGATAATCTCTCCAAGAAATGATGGAATAGACAGAGTGTGCTCTGATCTCTCAGCTCCAATATTATGGTCATTTTGTTCAGGATCCCAGTAAGGGATGACAGGTGGGTGTGACTGCAGAAATAGGCTGAAGAACAGCCACAAAGAAACAATTAAATTCATCCTGTAATCAGTCACCTTTTGACAAATACTCAAATAACATACATTTCCATGTTTTTGGTGGAGACCTGGAACTTTCTGTCAAACAGATTGATTATTGCTTATTTTTCTCATTTCTGTGACAAAATACCTAGCAAGAAGTACCTTGGACAGATTTAGTCTTCCTCACAGTTCAAAGGGACAGATGTTGTGATGGCCTGAATGAGATAGCTTCCATATTCTCTGACATTGACTGCTTAGTCCTCAGTCATCATACTGGTTGGTGATGCCTAAGAAGTATGACCTTGCTGACAGAGGAATCTCACTGGGGATGACTTTTCAGGTTTCGAGGTCTCATACTGTTCTCAGTTCTATCTCATCTCTGTGTTGTTCCTCTTATAGCTCAATAGTGAGGGCACAATGGATCCACCCAACTAGACCATCACAAGGGCAGAAAGATTTATCAGGGATCAAATGGCCAAAGTCATCTCAGGGAATAGAGAAAAGAAAATGGCGGGAAAGCAATTAACGTTTTTATGGTAGTCTGCAGGGTGGGGATCTGAGTTGATACAGGCTATCTGATTGACTGGAAACTAGGTATTCTTGCCCAGTGCTGTTGATCTTTGGGGGAAGGTTAAGGGAGATTCCCAAAGGATTACTGAGTGGTTCCTAGCAGAAAGGATTCAGTCTTAGGAGATTTGCTTCACTGGCAAACAGAAACTTTTAGAGTTATTTACTCAATAGCAATACTTCTGTTTACCAGGTGAAGTTTTCTGTTTAAGACAAAGTCATCAACACTACCATCTTAGGGGACAACTTGAACACTCATCTCTCTGCTCCAGCCACCATTCCTGCCTGCTGTCATGTGCCTATCATCATGACGACAGACTTTTATGGCATTGGAATTGTAAACCCCAATAAATCATTCTTTTTGTAGGCTGTCTTGGTCATAGTCTTTTATCACAGCAATGGGAAATTAACCAACACACAGTCGATAATAGTGGGGAAGTCTCAGAGGATAGGAGTAGGAGGTTGGCTATCCATAATGTCAGGAAGCAGCGGAAAAACAGGAAGTATTGTTAGGCTATTAAACTTTACAAATCACTCCCAGTGACTTGAAGAAAATCCCAGAAGAAGCCTCTGGTTTTTCAGACGCTCATTTCTAAGTGTGGTCTATACTTTATGGAGCCATCTGTGAACAAGGTCTATAGCTCCTCACCCACAGTCAACTCATTGTAGGACCTTCCTAGTCTGACCACAGGAAGCTGGGAGTGGGAATATCACATGATAGAACAAAGGCATGAGCATCTCAGTGACCTCTAGTGACTGAGTTGTGCTTTTAGTACACTGAGGTTTTTAGATTCATGGCTCAGATATAAAACATTGCATAGTGAGTATGGTATTCAGATTACGTGGAAAATTACTGGCTAGTGATTAATTTCTAGGTTCTCTTCTCCAATTTAAAATAAGGGAAAAACATTTTTGCTGAGAAGGAGATTATAGATATTGACAGAAACCTTTTATAAATTCCTCAGGATCCATACTATGAGTATTCTCAGGCATCAAGACCCATCTCCTCACGGTACTGACGTCAAGTCCTTTTGGATCTGCTCTACTGTGGTATAGTTTGGCTGTCAGAGCAGCCTGGACTTTCTGCAGAGCCTTCTTGTATTCTGGGCCTCACATAACACAGCCTTTGTGTAGCTTTCATAGTACCAGACGGCACTTTCTAGGCTTCTTAGGGGGAAAAGCTACTCACAGTCTTACACAGTGTGAACCAAGCAAGTTACCCTAATGACCCACCTGGCCAGCTATGTCCATTGATACAGCAATGGCACAGATGTGACAAGGTTAAACAACAACTTCCTATTAGACTCAAGGCCTCACTCTACAGAAGGAAAATATGTCTAAGAAACTGTGTTTAGGATCTCATGGGCTCTACTACCATTCATGATTTTGCTAAGAGACATGGTAGTAAAGTGCACTGTCTATGCTTGTGCCTCTAAACATTGGGAAAATATTAACATCTTTTAAAAATAATTTGACAGATAGACCTGAATAAACCATCTGAGGGTAAATCATAATATGTTTGTGTGCTGACTAGTGTTTTGTCAACTTGATACAAACCAGAGTCCTTTCAGAAGAGGAAAGCTCAACTGTGAAAACACCCCCACCAGAATGGCCTGTGGGCAAGCCTGGGATGCATTTCCTCATTTATGATTGTAACAGAAGAGCCCAGCTCACTATGGGAAGTATCATTTCTGGCAGAGTAGTTTTAGGTGCTCTAAACCATCAGACTGTTCACATGGAACCCTTTTCTATTTGTGTCCTCCAAAGTTCTCATTTTATGTTTGTGATAATTGTCAGTGTAATGTATCCTCTTTTCTCATTCCAAATAAATGAACGGCGACTTTGTAAATAAATTCAGAAGAAAAGCAGATCAACTGCAAGGTGCACTGGTGATATAATGGCACGGATGTTATGGGAGTAACCAATCACTTTTAAATTATGTATACTGCCTAGTACATAAGATGGATACTGACACTGCTAAAGTGTCCAAGAACCCAAGGCTAAATAGGTCATAAACCCTAGGGGGAAAGCTACTACCAGTATGGTGCTAAATGAACACAGAAATAATACAACTCCTAATGCCAGATTGTTATGGATTAGTAGTTCATCACTCAGCCTTCACCTTTTAGCACATGGGAATTTACATGCACCTACAACTAGACAGTGTGGAGAGAGTAAGTAACTTTTTAATACTCAGCCCTAAATGGACGTCCTCATGAAACCCTCTCTTCAAGGCTCAGGATATATGCAAAGGAAAGGGAGAGACTGAAAGATCCAGAGGAAACAGTACTGTCCAAAAGCAACAGGACTGGTGGACATGTGAACTCATAGAGGCTGTGACAGTGTACATAAGCCCTGCACAAGTTCAAAGCAGACAAAACCCCAGCAAGGAGAAGGGGAGGGAGGCACAGGGTCTCACTTCTAACCAGCATATCTAGAAGTATATGGTCAATAAAAATGGAATGCTCTTTGTTTATTGCTTTGGTGTTTTGTCATTCTGGTATTTGCTTGTTTTACCTTTGTTTTAAATAAAAGAAGAGAGAGAATCAAAATGTGAAGATGGATGAGTAGGTAAGTGAGGAAATCATAGGAGGAATTATGAAAGGGGAGAGAATATGGTATAAATGTTATATGAAACATTTAAAGAATACATTTTTTAAAAAATATTTAATCTTTTTTACAGTCCAGATGACAGTTTTTTGACTGTTCCACATCCCATACCTCCCACCCCATCTCCACTAAGATGTCCTCACCCTCCCACACCTACCCTATTTTTAAAAGGAAAGAGGTCAAGGTGAACAAGCCTGTAAGAGGCATTCCTTCATGGCTTCTCCTTCAGTTCTTACCTCCAGTTTCCTGTCTTGCTTGAGATACTGGGCTGATTTTCCTCAGTGATGTGCTCTTACTGGGAACTGTGAGCTGAGATAAACCCTTTCCTCCCCAGGGAGTTTTTGGTCTTGTTTTATCATAGCAATAGAAACCCTAAGACACTCCACAGTAATAATAATAAAAATAAGCTTTAGGTGAAGGTCATATGTGTGTTAACTGTAGAAAAGGCAGATGCAACAATTTATCTTTTAACTTACAAAAGGAATTTCATCTTTCCCTCCCCAAACAATTTCATCTTTCCCTCCCTTATAATGGTGATATATTTGAAGTGGAAGTCCCTTGAGCTTTAACCCAGGATACTTTCTCTGAAATGAGTCTCATTAGTAAGTCTACAGCACTTCTTCTTCTTCTTCTTCTTCTTCTTCTTCTTCTTCTTCTTCTTCTTCTTCTTCTTCTTCTTCTTCTTCTTCTTCTTCTTCTTCTTCTTCTTCTTCTTCTTCTTCCTCTTCCTCTTCCTCCTCCTCCTCCTCCTCCTCCTCCTCCTCCTCCTCCTCCTCCTCCTCCTCCTCCTCCTCTTCCTCTTCCTCTTCCTCTTCTTCCTTTTTGTTTTGTTTTTTCAAGACAGGGTTTCTCTGTATAACTCTGGTTGTCCTGGAACTCACTCTGTAGACCAGGCTGGCCTCGAACCCAGAAATCCACCTGCCTCTGCCTCCTGAGTGCTGGGATTAAGGCCTGTGCCACCACTGCCCAGCACTACTTCTATTTTTAAAAACTGTTTATTGATTGTTTGTGAGTTTCACAGTATAAACCCCAGTCCATCTCATCTCTCTATCCTCTCATATTTGCCCTTCACCCTCGCAATCACACCCCCAAAATAAAAAACAAACCACAGAAAATATCTCATCACAGAAGATGTAGTATGTCACAGTGTGTTCCACAGTATAACCCTCTGTCCACACATCTTCACTTGCAATTGTTCGTTGCATTGGTCTGGTTCCATATCTTTGGCTCCTGTGACATCATCAATATTGGATCCTAACCTGGACTCCTCCTGATTACCCTGTTTTTGATCTGTGTCATGGAGATCCTGCTGCTTTGCATCAGTAGGATCAGCCCTTTCACTCGTCCATCCCAAGCATTTGCAGATAATATAGATTTGGGGCGAACCAACTCAGAGCCCTGGATCTGGGCTTGGGTGGTAGCTGAGTTCCTCAGTGCATGTGCTCTCCCTTAAATGTAACACCAGAGTGAGTTCTCTAGAGCTGCTCTGGCTATGCCACACAATGACCCCATCGTCAGGGTCAGCTCTCCTGCCCCTTTGCCCTCCTGCTGGCTCAATTACACCCAGGTCTCTAGAACCAGTTCCAGTATGTTATCCCAAGTGCTGCAGTCTATAAAAGGCTGGACCAGCTCTCCTACTCTCATACACTTGGGACTTGCTCACCCATGCATGTCTTCATCGAGGGCCAGCTTCACTGTGTTGCCCAAGCCAGGCATAGAGTCTTCTTACCCAAGTTCTATAGCCAGTGAGGGAGCAGGGCTAACATTTCAGCTCTCCTGCACTAAGGCCAGTTCTCTGCACTTCCTCAGGTGATGGGGAGAGGAGCATCACTCCTGCACCCATGCCAGCTCAAGGCAGTCGAGTAGTGGGGCTAGCTCTCCCTTGCTCTCACTCTTGTCCCTTAACCTTACCCCTTTGACCAGGGCCAGTACTACTGTGCTGCCGAGACACGATGAAGGGGCCACTCTCCAGCTTAGAGCACTACTTCTTAATCTCTGAGTCACAGCCCTATTTGAGGTTGTATAACTCAATATGGGGGTTAAAAAAATACCAGTTGGAAAAGATTGCTGAAAGCACAGTTACCACAAATTAATTCAAAATCAAATGTGTAGTGAATTTGAAATGTTTCCAGCAGCACGCAGCAGTGTTTGATCACGTGAGTTCACCGCAGTCTTAATTCTGAACATGCAGCATGTGCACTGTGCATTTTGCATGCTATCATGCCACAATGTCATCAAAGCTGCCTGAAACAGTATGATTCAGATGTGAACACATTGCATGTGACAGATCACAGTGTTTTCACCCTGTATGCAAAGGTCTCTGCTCTTACAAAAACATCATACTTTAATTACTGAAAACAAAGACTTTAAATATTTTTATCCTGCCGTTTATCAGTGTGGAAGTATCCAATCCATATATTTGGATTATGTTATGTTAAAATGCTTGATTTTAAAAATGACTAAGTGGTGGACCTCAGTTTCCTAAAATGACTTGAAGTCATTTTGGCTTGAATTAGGACATAGTGTTTAATAACTTCTGAAATAGCCCTAAACAAGCTTCAGCCCTCTTGTCTCATTTTCATATGGAGGCACGTTATCAGCACTGACAGTTATGTCATCAAAATATTGACCACTCTAAAAAGTGTAGAAGATATTCAATTTCCTGCAGTATCAAGCATTCAGCCTTGATTTAATTTGTTATGTATTAATAAAGGAGCATGTCTGCCCCTTAGTATTCAAAGTTTCTTTGTCTTAAATAAGTGATGAAATTGTATGCATAACAAAATTGCTTTAAGATAAATTTCTTTCAAAACTTTTATTATATTTTATTTGGGTTATGTGTGCTACCGTGCTTGTATGGAAGACAGCTTATGGAAAGTAATTCACCAGGTGTGTTTGGGGGTTGAATTTAAGTCATCACGCTGTGCAGTAAAGTCCCTTTATCCACTGAGCTGGTTTGCTGACCCATAGATTTATGAATTTTTCCAAATCCATAATTCCTCTAACTAAACCACTCTAACAGGAATATTTTATTTCAACTCACAGCTCCAGTTTACAGTCCATGTGGCAGGGAAATTGCCTGCAGGATCTTGAGAGAATGTGTCCACACTTAAGGGTAGATGGCAGAGGGTTAATATATATCAGTGCTCAACCAGCTCTTTCCTCTTTCACTCAGTTCTGGATCCAAAGCATAGGGAATGGTGTTGCCCACCCATAGTAAGACAATACACCCTCCCCTTTCACCTTCTATAATTAATACATTCCCTCACAGATATGTATAGAGGCCTTTCTTCTTGGTTATTCTAGGTTATGCCAAGTTTATAATTAAACTAACCATCACAGATGGCTTTTTCAAGAGTGTCCTCTTGATAGAGTTGAAGAAGCCCAGTATCCTCTATTATTCCTTTTAGTTACCCCTATGGAACTAAAAATGTAGTAGCACATAATATTATATTAAGTAGAAACAGGCTCACTATCCACTAGGCCCTTCTTAAAGGAATTCTAGTCTATACCCCAGCAAGCCTGTAAAATTAAGCCTGGAGACACAAGCCAAATGGTTAAGCATTATCAACCCCCCATAACATCCAGTTCCTTTGCATATGGCATCGTACATTAGAAGAAATGGATAAAAATTCCATAAAAAGAGTTATTGTAAGGTTATTGAGGGTCTGATAAGTGATGAATGTCTTAATTAGGCCTGTTAATAGTCTTCTCACCGGTGTGTTATAATAACTGAACAGTCAGGTTGGGATTTAGGGTCACTGTATTAGTTTGCTGAGTGCCAGTAAATGAGGTTTCCTCTTCAGAACCAAATTATAATTTTATAGCTTGCTCATAAACTTAACTCAGTTCAAACACTATTTAAAAGCCTCCGAGAGGTGGTTATTTACCAAGCAGTGAGCCTCTATGCTCTAAGCTTTGAAACTTGAGCTCTAGCTGTTACAATTGCTAGCCCTGACAATAACCTCATATGTTTGTGTATATAAGCGCTCCCCACATGCTTTGATGAGTGTCCATGCACATGAGTGGGAGTGGGTGTGGAGGGCTCAACTTGGTATTGGGTGTCTTCCTGAAAGTATTTCCATATTACATGTTGTGACAGGGTCTCTCTCTAAATCCAGAGCCGTTGCTTTGACAAGTGTTTCTATCCAATTTATTCTGGAGAAGGTCTGTCTCAGCCTACTGATAGCTAGGACTATAAGCAGGCTTCAAATGCCTGTTTTGCTTCTTTGTGAGTTCTGGGTATCTGAACTCTGGGTCTCATACAATGGAGTGTAGGTTAGCCTACATAATCAATATGTAGCTTATGAAGTCATGTCTCATGGAGCTGAGGATGACCCTGAACTCCAGATACTCACACTCACGCCTCTACTTCAAAACTGTTGGGATTGTAGATGTATGCTATCACTCTTGGTTTATTTAGCATTAGGGAGTGACCTGGGACTTTGTGCATACTAGGCAAACACTCTACCGACTGATCTATGGCCTCAGTCCCCAGTCTCAGTCCCTATAACCTATGCATTTGAATACACATATGATAGCTTTCCTCAGACAGGTGCCTTTTCTTTTCCTTTTCTTTCTTTCTTTTCTTTTTAACTTGCATAAAGTAACATTTCTGGGAACCAGGTAATTTGCCAAACAGTGTTTCATTTACTTGTAGCCAAAGGACAAAAATCTTCTTTGATTCTCAGTTAAGTGAGATTTTGCATCGTTTTATATGTGAGAAAATAAAGGCACACAAAGGTTAAGTATTACCTGCAAAAAATACTAGTGATGAGGTGGAGGGGAGCAGAGTTCAAATCGTAATTGAGTTTGAAGCCAAAAGGAAGGCCACAGGCAAATCTCCTATTTACTTGTATTTCTGTTTGTGTCCCCAGCACCTTGAACTTTGACATTACTAACTGAATAAGCAAAGGGAGCTCCGTGTACTGCTAGTCTGACTTCTCACCACTTTTCTCTGCTGAGACCTCAATACATAAAAGACTTTTAAGGTCCCCATATCTCTTTCCACCTCACTCTTCATGCCTGTCTAAACTTGCAATTCAATTATGTGACATCATGAAATAAAAATATTTAAATGGAATCCTTAAGATAGTTATGTCTAGAAAAGTGTGTTAGCGTAGGCAACTTTGCAGTCTCATGGAGTGCCAACAAAATATTAGATTTTTCAATGAAACTTGAAATAAATAACTTAGGAATGGAAAGTATTAATTTACAGAAAAAACACAAGCATTCCATACTGGTTCCATTTCAAAACTAAAACTAAAAACCTTGAAATTAGAACATGTTCAACAGGCAGTCAACCATTGGACTAAGCATGGGGTCCCCAATGGAGGAGTTAGAGAAAGGACTGAAGGAGCTGAAGGGGTTTGCAACCCCACAGGAAGAACAACAATATCAATCAACCAGACACCCCAGAGCTCCCAAGGACTGGACCACCAACCAAAGAGTACAAATGGAGGGACCCATGGCTCCAGCCAAATATGTAGCAGAGGATGGCCTTGTTGGGTATCAGTGGGAGGAGAGGCCCTTGGTCCTGTGGAGGCTCAATGACCCAGTTTAGGGGAATGTGAGGGCACTGGGACAGGAGGGGGTGGGTTGGTGGAGAAGCACCTTCATGGGGGCAGTAGGATGAGAGGGAATAGGGGGTTTAACTGGGAAGGGGGATAGCATTTGATGTGTAGATAGATAACCAATTAAAAACAAACAAACAAAAAATAAAGGGTATGTACTCACTGATAAGTGGATATTAGCCGAAATGTTTGGAATACCCAAGTTTCACTTTACAGTAACAGCTGGACTGAGAGTGAGGTCCCAGATGGAGGAGTTGGAGAAGGGACTGAAAGAGCTGAGGGAGTCTGCAGCCCCATGGAGGGAGCAACAGTGTCAACTGGCCTGACCCCCCCCCCCCCAGTCTTCCTAGAGTTTGGACCACCAACCAAAGAATACACATGGAGTGATCCATGGTTCGGACCACATATGTGGCAGAGGAGGGCCTTGTTGGTCATCAGGGGGAGGAGAGGCCCCAGTAAAGGGGA
>CM052711.1:64252670-64353200 GCA_028551405.1 Uromys caudimaculatus | reverse complement strand
AGATAGTTGCTGTCAACATAAAATTACCATACACCCACACAACAGTACAAGTAACATGACTCCCCATGTCACAGACCAACAAGCATCAGCTGATAAGGAAATGAGAGGGAGCTCATGAATGCTCAGAATATCATTTACTTTGTAATACCCAGAGAATGGGAAGTTCAGGTCTAGGTGAATAGTCAGGTAAGTAGATGATGATGATGATGATGATGATGATGATGATGATGATGATGATAATAATTTCACAAAAAGGACACGCTAGTGCTGAAGTTATGATAGACACAATGAACATTTAACCTGGCTCTCCTAATTGATTTCTGGGACCAGATCTCACACTGTAGGGTACTATACACAAAATGTACCATTAAACGCAAGGGACTGAGAACTCTCCTATTGTTCATTCCTTGAAATCAATGCCTCAAAATGTCAAAACCTACAAATAGTCTGGGGAGGTGACAGCAGATCTTGGAGCTAGCTGGCTAGAGCTATTATGTTTTTTGAACTCTGGGTTCCAATGAGCGGTCCTGACGCGTGAATGAGGTAGAGAAATGTGAACACATGTGCAGCCAACTGTACAAATATTTTATATGCACACACATACAATCATGCAATATCCAGGCTAATTTTCAGTTCCCCTAAAAGGTGCAAACATAATTGTCCATTATGCAGTAACTTTTTAGTGATTCTGGAGTTCCTTGTCATTGTTAAAGGATGCTTCTGTGCTCCTAGTAGAAGGCAGGTAATCATAACTTTGCACAGTGAGTGATCAGAAGGCAGAAGTCTGAACTCCAGCATCACCTAGCAGCTGTCACATCCCTTTAAGGAACTGACTCATTCTCTCATGGATATTTCCCAAGGAAATCTTTGCAAACTGCTCTCACAAAAATTGAGGAAATCAAGAAAATGTTTTCTCTTAGAATTACCATAGATATTCACTTAAACCAAAGCAGTGAGCTTGTCCCTCAGCATTCTGTAAGGATGAAATGTTTCCCTTATATAAGAAATGAACTTGGGTTTTAAAGATTCTATGATGCCTTTTCAGTAGTTGTTTATTCTGTAATTATTTACAGGACATTTTTTAAAGTACTCATGTCCTTTTTATTGTTAATAATCTACTGAGTGCAATTGATGGCACACAACTTTGTGTGTGTGTATGTGTGTGTGAGATATGTGTGCTAATTATTGTGTATTAATCCATAATATACATGTCTGATGCATATTCTGTATGTGTGCATATATGCTGAGTATGGTGTGTACATATGTATACATATGTAAGTGGTATATGTTTATGCAAGGTATAGTGATGTGTGTGTGTGTGCAAGTATATGTGTGGCTGTGTATGTGATATGTGCATGCTTGATGTGTTATGTTCATGTCTGTGATATATGTTGGGGGTTGGTCTGGTGTTTATCATGCAAGTGCTAAGTTTTGAATCCCAGGATCTGGTTGCCCTCCAGAGGAGTATATTCTCATGTACACTGGCCATTGTTGTATAAGCCTTGCTCCTCATTTTAAAGTAGATTGTTAATAATAAAAAACAGCTGGGGGTCAGAGGTCAATCACTGTCAGAGGAGAAGGACCAGGAACAAGTTCCCAGGAGAAGTTCACCCTGAGGACAGGTTGATGAAGCAGAGCCAGTGCAGGCAAGGCTCAAACAGCAAGTAATATGGACTATCTGGTTTGGATATAGGTGAGAATAGCACAGAATCTACCTAGTCTAGGCTTATAACTTATAAATCTCAGGCTTCTGTGTCTTTATACAGGCTAGTTAGAAAAATTGATTCTTTCTAAGATATGTGTGTATGTTGGGTATTGTGTATCCATATGTGCAAGTCTGTGCTATTCTTGGTTACCGACCTGTGCTATTCTTGGTTACCGACCTGACTACATCTGGAATTAACTAAAACCAAAATGGTGGATCACATCTGAGAGGGACTTTTTTTCTTAATTAAAGCATTTGAAGTGGAAAGACCCACTTGTAATTTAGATTTTTGAGATGGGAAGATATATATGTAGTCCAGATGTGAGGTTTAATCTTTTGAGTTGGGAAGATTTACTTTTCGTCTGTGCCACATATTCTGTTGGCAGTCTCTAAAAAGAAAGAAGGAAGCTTGCTCTCTCATTGCCTGCTTATTCTTGCTCTCACTGGCAAGTCAATTCCTTTGGTGGCATTAGAGCCTACTTCTTAGAGCCCAGTATATATTGAAGGCCAGCTGAGACATTCAGTCTGTAGAATGAACAGCTACTGGACTCTTGTGCCTTCTTTTGATAGCTATTGTTGGACTAGCTGGACCCTAGCCTGCAAGTTATTCTAATAAATACCCTTTATAAAAACAGGTGAAGTGGAAATTTCTGGTTTCTTTGGAGACTCAGTTGTGTCATGTGATATTTTTCTGGATACTGTCTTATGAGAGGATATTTTTGTGAAGCAGACACATGGGAGGATGTTGTACTAAGAGCAGACACATGGTACTTTTCTGGAAGGAGTCTGGGAAAAGGGTATGTGATGTTTTACCAGAGTGGATGCTTGAGAAAACATGTGATGTTTGAAAAGATATAAATACAACCCAACAGACAGTGGATGATGCTCTGTGGGATTGATATGCCTTACCATTCTTTGTTGTTCATTGTTTGCCATGACTTCATAGAGAGAAATGCCACCAAAGAACTTCAGGTGGTGTTCCAGCAGCTTTTTGCCACTTCCATGGGCTCAGGCTGATTGGCAGAGCTTTGTGGTTTCTTCTGGATTGACCTGCTGTTGCTGATTAGTGAATGGTGTTTGAGAGTGGATCAAGCTACCTACCACTGTTGATTTGTGGAAATTGAACTGCTGATATCCTGACAATACAGATTAGATTTCAGTTTGTTGATTTGTAGGACAGGATATTTTCTACTTGGCATTAGCCCTCCTGTACGTATACATTAGTCAGAATGAAAAAGGTAAGCAAGCCGGGCAGTGGTGGCGCACACCTTTAATCCCAGTACTTGGGAGGCAGAGGCAGGTGGATTTCTGAGTTCGAGGCCAGCCTGTTCTACAGAGTGAGTTCCAGGACAGTCAGGGCTACACAGAGAAACCCTCAAAAAACCAAACAAACAAACAAAAAAACAAAACAAAAAAACCAACCAAACAAACAAAAAAACCCGAAAAAGGTAAGCAAAACAGAGGTGATAAAATGGTTCATAAATGCTCCCAGAGAAAAGAGATAAAGCTTTGGATTAAATTGTTAGTTAACATCTTTACACAAATTAAAGGTTCCCCTCTTCCCATTTAGCTTGTTCTCATCTTCCACCTCAATCATATTAGCACTCTCTCCACCTACCTGTCCTTCTCCTGATCACTTCACCAAGAAAAATGTTTACCCAGATTGTTTGTGCAAAGTGAGTCATCTTCTGCCAGTAGCAAATAATTCTTCACTTGTTTTTCCTCTGTTGGGTAAATGGCTGCTTAGAGACATGTATCGATTACTTTTATGGTTGTTAAACAAAGGACTAAGCAGGGAGAGCTTGTTGGAGAATGCTTTGTCTCACAGAGCTGTGGCTACAGCCCTTCAAGGAGGAGAAGACATGGAGGCAGTAGTGTTAGTCAGCTGTCCACATGATGTCCATAGTAAGAAAGCAAAGAATGATAAATGCTTGTACTCAGCTTGCTTTCTATTTTGTATTCACTGCAGGAACCCAGATCATGAGTTATTGTTTCTCATTTCCAGGGTAGATCTTACAACCTGTCATAGTTTGAAGTAATGAGTAATGCTCCCCTTAAGGTGATGTATTTGAATATTTTATTTTCTAGTTAGTAGCTCTCTTTGGGGATGGTTATAAAACTATTAGGAGATGGAGTCTTGCTAGAGAATGTGTAGCATTGGGTGCAGGATTTGAGTGTTTATCATTGTGACAGTTTGAATGAGAATGAACTCCATAGCCTCATATGATACCTATTGGTGGAGCTGTTTGGGAAGGATTAGGAGGTGTGGTCTCTTTGGAATGAAGTGTGTCACTGGGGAAGGACTCTGAAGCTTCAAAATCCCAAACCATTCCCAGTAATCTTTTCCGTCCTGCTTGGGATCGACATGTGAGCTTTCAGCTACAGTTCAGTTGCCTGCCACCATGCCTCCCTCAGTCATTATAAATGCTAACTGTCTAGAACCATATACTCAATTAAGCTATTTCTTTTATAGGTTGCCTCAGTCATGAAACTATTATGATCACCTTTCCCCACTTCCTGTTTTCTCTCTCCCTCTCGCTCTCTCTGTCTCCCCTTCCCTTCCCTTCCTCTCCCCTTCACCTCCTCTTCCTCTCTTTTTCTCTCTCTTTTTCCTGGGTATGGATGAAATATGATTGATCACACAGCTTCCTGCTCGTGCTGAGATGCCATGCTTTCCTTACCATGATGACCTCTGCCCCCTGGAACTGTAGCCACAACAAACTCTTCCTTGAGTTGCTTTTGTATGGATGATTTACCACAGCAAAGGAAGAGCAATTGATGTACCATCTCAGTTGGTCTAATCTAGAAAACCTCTCACAAATGCCTTGAGAATTTTTTCCAAGATGATTCTAAATCTCAAGTTGACAACTAAACTTGATCATCTCAGAACAAACAGCATGTGACTCCTCTTGAATCCTCAGAATAGTAACACACTAGGTACATGGCTCTCACTAAATGTAAACTCACTGCTATTTCTCATAGGAGGACAAGTAGCTCTGAATCATAGATGGCCTAATCAGGTCACAAGCCAGTAGGAAAACTCCAAAGGCAAATATTGACTCATTTTAGCCTTTGGTTAACGTTTATTTGGGGAAGAGCTATGGCAGGGAATTTTATTTTATTTTTTAAGAAGTTCTTATTACATGAATTTGTATTGTATTTGTGCTTACATGAATATGTGTGTACCTGCATATGCTCTAAAGAGAACTTGTAGGTGTGAATCCCAAAGATGGCAGAGAAAAGACCACTGACCCAAATCATCACTGCTAAATTAATTAAAGCAAGCAATTGAATAAAGTAAGCTTCTTTTCATTTGTGTATATGGGCGGCCTTCACCTAAGGTAGGCTAAGTCAGCAGTGGATGTGAGGAAAGCAAGGCTTTTATAGCTCAGGGGTAGGGGCATTTCAAATGGGGGATTTAGTGGGCAAAATAACTTAGCTCTAATGACCTCCTGAAACAAAGAAATGGTTACAAGGTGGGCATGAAAACAGTAGTCATAACAAGGTAGTAATAGCAACCATTCTTAAACAGAAGAGTTGTAAGATGGTTATAAACAACCTTTTAAAACAAAGACATGATTGCCATTCCTGGAATAGACAGTACAGAATCATTTGTAGCTCGGGTTACAGGTTAAACCCAGTCCTTAAGAAACAGAGGTTTTGTCATAAATAGAAATGAACCTAGTTTGGCTTTATTATGAGATGAATTTTAACACCTAAATGGAGAAAGGCTGATTCTTCAGTTGGTATCAAGTCTCTTCTTCAATCATGTGGACCTGGCATATCTAACTCAAACCATTAAGTTGGGTAGGAAGCATCCTTAGCAACTGACCCTCGATGGTGTCCTAGGCAGTGATTTTTAAGTGGAATTAGTGGTCAAAAATCACTCTCTAAAGTGTCATGTTCAGTATTGAAAGCCACATGAAGTAGATTTGAGTGAGGAGAGATTTTTGAGTTTTCATAAGAAATCTTCAGGAACGCTGTCTCCCAAACAAATCTAAAATCCTAAAAAGGTGGGCTGTGGTCTACAGGTTCTTCTCTACCCACCCCTGTGAGAAGTGTCTGCAATTAGCTTCCCAGGCATAGTTCTTTTTCATCCGAGCTACTAGGAGTGCCTCAGGAGCTTCTCAACCTCGGGGGCATAGATAACACCCCAGAGAGTGAACTGGCATTTTAAAGGGAAAATCCCAGGCACTCATTTTTTTTTTTTTTTCAAAATTGTCTAGGTGATTATAATAAGTAGCAAAGTCAAGAGTTGTGAACATTGCAATTCTGAAAGTATTTTCACTCACTGCTACAAAGCAACAGGAGCAAACAAACTCTCCCCTTAAACATAACATCATCTCAGGGCTGTGTCTGGCTATTTGCTGTTTGATAATTAGTGGTTGCTCTAGACTTTGAATCTCTTCCTCTTCCTCTTCCACCTCTTATTCCTCTTCCTCTGCATTCTGGAGTGTTATTGTGCGGTGCCATTTTTCTTCAGACATAGTAAGATGCCCTGGTAGCCACAATAACTAGAGAAAGCCATTGTTAATGTTAATGGATCTACTGGTACTCCCTAGGAACTGGAAGGAGGAAAGTTCAGGGGACCCTTACCTGAGATTCCTCCTCCAGCTTCAAGTGATATTGGGTAGCTAGACTCCAAAAATGTAGGAAATTTATAGACAGGAGGGAAGCCATGTTGCAACGTTTGTCATGATAGTATGAGGCCTTGTGGTGGTGCAGCTGTTATGGGGCCAGTCAATCCCTCTCAGTAACCTCTTACCATGTTCTGTAAGTAAGAGCAATGAACCCACTTGTCTCATCATTTGAATTTGGGTAAAAAAAATGTACTTTTTTTCCATTGCTTGGGTCTTTCCAGGAAAAATGAACACTACAAATATATGAAATCTGGATATTTGGCTCTGAGATACTTCCAATACTCTGAGGCTACCTCACATAGACCTTGCCATTTTTACTTCTGACATTTCTTCTGAGGAGAGAGGGGAGAACAGCCTGCCTTCTGTATATCTTCTATGGCTTCTTACATGTGATTGTGTCATTGAATATGGGAGATAATGAAAATTGGCAACCTTAAAAGGCTTTTAAATGTGTAAGGACCAAAAAGTAATCTAACATAAAATATGTAATAATTATGAGCTCTATCTGGAAGAATGGAAGTGCTATGCCCTAGGACATCGTTGGCTTTGGACAGATAGCATGGACACAATGCACTGCGCATGCTCTCATGTTAGTTAGTGCCAATGAATGCTACCTGAAACTCTTCTCCTGGGAGCCCAGACTATGATATGTATGAACTGCAGTATTTTATGGTATATATGAAGTTTTCTGCTCTTGTGGTTTAATGAAAGAAAGAAAGAAAGAAAGAAAGAAAGAAAGAAAGAAAGAAAGAAAGGAAGGAAGGAAGGAAGGAAGGAAGGAAGGAAGGAAGAAAAGAAGAAAGAGATATCATTATCATTCCCACATCAACATAGGAGTATCGAACTACTCTTGATAAATATAAAATGCAGTTTAGAGATGGGGTACCTTGGCCAGTCTGCACTAGTGTGTTCCCCTGAGAAATTACACCACACAGCAGGTCTAGTATAAGATGTTTATTGGGGGAAGGAAGTAAGAGAGAAAGGCCCTCTTGCAGTGAGGACAGGAGGGAGAGACAGAGGTAAACAGCCAGGCAGATAAACAGTCAAACAGGGAGACAGAAAGAGGGAATGAGAGAGACAGAGAGAGACAGAGAGACAGACAGAGACAGAGACAAAGAAACAGAGAGACAGAGAAACACAGAGAGACATACAGAGAGACTGAGAGACACAGAGACTAGAGAGGATGAGGAAAGAGATCTGGGGTGGCTGAGGATCCTTTTATGTATACTACATAACGCATGTGGCACATGTGGGACCTGCAGGTGATGACATAAGCTGCTGCTAGGTTGCAGAGAGCAGGCCATTGGGACCTCCTGCTTGCTAACAACTCTATCTTCACATGGTATTATGTTAGAATGTGTACTTTTTAAAAGATCATTTGTAGTTCCCAAACTGCGTTTCATTTTATGAACTGACATGAGTTTTGATCTGTGGTTAAGAAAGAATTTCCAGTTTTTGAAATGGTATGAAATATACTTGTGCCTTTTTGGCATACCTGTTTATATAAAATGGTGTTCTCAGCACGCCAAACCATTGAATCAAATCACAGAGGCTGAACTGGCTTTATGGAGAAACTCTTTGCCATGCAACGATGACAATCAGAATTCTGATCATGGAACTCAAGTAAATAGCTGGTGGAATTTGTGATTCATCTGTAACCTCAACACTTGGAAGGCAGAGGGAGGAGTTACCTGGCACAACCTGGCTAATTTGGCTAGCCCGAATTTGTGAGCTCTGGCTTTAGCAAGAGGTTCTGACTCAATAAACAAAGTGCAGAAGACTGAGGGAGATACTGACCATCAGCATTGAGCATCCAAATCTATGTACACACACAAGTACTCACACACAAGTGAACAGGCTTACACAAAGATATGCATATCTCACACTCCTACCACATACACAATATTAATGCTGATCTACTGATGAACGTGGAAAATGCTTCTCTCCCTGCAGTATCAAATATTCAATAAATTTGTAATTATTTATCTAAAAATATTAATAGACATTTAGCTCATTAGTGTGCAAATTTGTTTACTATATATATATGGCCAAATTGATTTAAAATTCATTTCTTTGTGCTCTATTGTCAGGAAATTATATTTCTATATTTTGTTTCATATCTCTATATACCTAGAGTTCCATACATGGCTTTTTGGTGTGAACCTATTGATTGGTTATCTCTCTAACTCCTGTGAAATGAGCCAATTGAAATCAGATTAGATTATATAAGAGGCAGGTTTATTGGGAAGCTGCTCTCAGTAGAGTTTACAGTCCCCATGGATTGAGGCCAGGGAAGTCATCCTGTGAATAGAGGTGGGGAACAGAGAAAAAGAGAAAGGTGGGTGAATGTGTAGAGAAAGAAGAGAAGAAGAAAAAGGAGAGAGAGAGAGAGAGAGAGAGAGAGAGAGAGAGAGAGAGAGAGAGAGAAAAGACAAAATATCTGGATTATATAAGGGTAGAGCCTCTGAGGGAAGGGCAGTCCAGCCATGGCCTAGAAAGTTCAAGCTTGGGGGAAGGGTAATCAAGGTAGGGACTGAGGGATGCTGGGAGAACCTTCAGGCCAGGTCTACTTTGATATGCAAACTATGCATCTCAATCCCTTGTCCCAGTACAAAACCAAATTCCTTTGAAATGGCTCAGTGAGGAAAGGTGCTTGGTGTTTGGTTCCAAACATGACTTGCTGAGTTCCAACCTTAGGCCCCACATGGTAGAAAGAGAGAAAAGAGTCCAAGTTGTCATCCAATGTGCACAAAATAACTAATTGAATATAATCCATTTTTTAAACATTTTTTTCAGGGTAACTGTTATTTCCATAATTAGTTTAAGCTGTGATGTTCTATCTCCAACTTCTTTCTGCTTCTCAGTCTGACCCCAGTTTCTCTTGGCATGAAATTGTGAAGATTGTTCTTCAACAATGAAATATTCATAGCTATTAGTTTTAATTTTAGAGACACTGAATCTGAGATTGTTCACGTGTCTTCCCATCCTGTTTGCTTGCACAAACACAGCCAGCCCTCCAGAGCACTACAGGGACTCATGCCTCTGGAAGTCTCATCTTGTTCTTGTGTTATCTGAGATCTGGCCTCTTAGCCCTCAAGCACACTTCAATTCACTGAACACTTAGCTACAAAATTCACTGCCTAAATAAAGACATAAACCCCTATCACTCAGGCAACTCCCAGACCTTGGTTTTACTTTTATTCCTGTGTTCGTTCTAGGCCATTAGACATCTGCCCATTCACAGGTCAGTGTCTTTTTTATCCTAGACTGTTTACTATTATACAAAGGAGCTTGTCCCTCAGCCTGGCTTTCTCCTTTCAATGTTTTTTGCTGTCTATCAGAATGGACAATTGAAGTGTCCTGACCCCTTAGTGGCAGAGAGTATGCTGTGGATCAAGTTCCCAGGATCCCTCTGCTGCTCAAGATTCTGACAGTTTTCTCTCTATAGCCACAGAGGACAGTCATGTTCAGGCAATCTACCTCTGGTATCTATGAAAGATTAGTTCAGTGAGCTGCTATGAAGACCAAAACCCAAGTTTTAGTTCAAATCTCTTATATCAATTGGCACAGAAATGTCATATAAGCTAAACATGTCATATATATATATATACAACTGTGAAAGGCAGCCTGGTTCCTGGTTGAGCTAAGATTTAAAACCATGGAACCCAGTAGTGATAACCTTACAAGGGACAGTAGGCATTATGCCATGCTCCTGGGCCCCAGGCTCCTGACAGGAGGCTGAAGCTCTCCATAGGTCTGTGACCATCAATCAGTAAGGGCAAGGCCCAAGTCCCTCCATAGGTAAAGGTGTGGTCATGGAGCCTCAAGACATTCCCATTTTAATGAGGCACCTAGAGGCTTAGCCAATAAACTCCCCTTCCCAGCCTCTCCTCCCTGCAAAAGGTATTTAAACCTCAGGACTTCCCTGAGATTGTGGGGTATGGATTCACTCATCGCCACTCTCTGCCATGATGATAAATGCCCTAGAACCATGGACTGTCTCTCTTCATCAGGATCCGTGGGTAATGATGGAATAGACCTTTGTCTAAAGAGCTGTGTCTAGTCTTCCACAGAAGGCCTCTCAGTGCTCCCAGCCACAGTCTCCACCAAACCAACCCAGCTAGCCCACAAGGAGCCAAGGATCTAGTCCCCAGCGAGACCCAGCTAGGCTCCTCCCTGCCTTTTCTCCCTCAGTCGGGCTAGATCCAGCCTGTGGGCTCTCACTCCATTCTCAGCTCTTCTGCATCATCCAGCAGTGCCTGGGATGCCTAAGAGTCTGAGAACCAGATGGAGCCGGCTCAGTACAGTCCTGGGACCCCCAGGCCCTGCTGCCCTACCCCCGGGAGGTATCCCCTGGCTTCTCAGAAGCCTGACACCCACCCAGCAGTGCCATGGAGTGAGCATGGTCAAACTTCCTGCATTCCACCACTCCCAGAGTCCTGAACCCTGGGGGAGGATGCAGGACACTCTCCCACTCACCACCATTTAACCAAACACACACACACACACACACACACACACACACACACACACACACACACACACACACACACACGTATATATCAGAACTAGAAAGACGTCTCAGAAAGTACAGGTACTTGCTGTCAAGCCTGACAAACTGAATTCAGTCCCAGGGATCCACATAGTAGAAGGAGAAACATGAATCTTACAATTTGTTCTTTGACTTCCACACATATAATATATAATGCACATATGCATGTGTGCACACACACACACAAATACACACACAGAGAGATTAAACAAAAATGAAATCAAACCGTATTCAGAATATTTATAACACAGAACAGACTATTAATGATCCATAGTTGTTATACTCTAGGGTAGAATGACAGGAAAAGCATCCACATGTGGCCTGTACATATAGCATTTCCTTTTGTCCCATATGGGTACTTAAGTTCTAAAGCAAACAGAAAGAAAACAAACAGCACTGAACATTCTAGAAATCCAGACTGACTGATTAGACCTTCAGTAACTGGAGAGTTGCAGCTCCAGAGTCTAATTAGTTTACCTTAGGCTATCCTTAGCCCCTTAAAAACTATCCATTTTCCACTGTGATATGACCTCACATGCATGTGACTATATGATAAATCTCTTTGGAATATCTTAAGAGATCCTTAGCTTCCATCAACACAAAATATAAGAATGCCATCAGATAGTGTGAGATTCATAGTAGGAATTTTCCAACTTTTCTGGGATTCAGCTATCTACTGTTTCTATTTATGTTTGAAAAGTTCCTTGAATTGTGCTTTTTGTTATTCTGTTGCTAAAACAAAATTATTACCTCATTGGAATGTAACACTTGATGTAATGAATAAACTATCTCTTATTCTCTTTGAGGTGAGAGTTATGTTTTAGTGTTAGCACAAGAAACCTCTCTTCTTGGTGAGCATCATACTATATATTGTCCTAGTGTGAACTGGCTACCTGACACACCAGAGAACCTCTTGAGAAAAACTCTCAGTTGAATAGTAATTTTTGTCATGATTGTTAATTGATATAGTAGAGCCAACCCTCTGTGGGTGGCATCATCCCCTAGTCAGGTGGTCCTCTCATGTATAAGGAAGCTAGCTAGCTAAGGCTCAGCCTAAATAAGCTAGGAAACAGCCTTCTGCCTTCTTTCTGCTTTAAGTTCCTGTTTGATTTCTTGTCCTGACTTCTCTCAATGACAGGCTGTCATCTGAAAAATGTAGGCCAACTAAACCCTTTCTTCCCCAAGTTGCTTTTGGTCAGAGTGTATTATTACAGCAAGAGGAAAGAAAATACAAGACAGGCCAACAGACTTTTTTGAAGTTTAACCTATGCTCACTGGCTCTGTGCCCATCCTGTGATTCTCATTCCTTGCGCTCTTGGTGAATAATCACATACTGCCTAGAGCCTGCTCCAGTCACAAGGCCCACCTCTGCTCTGTCTTCTCTGAATATAAAACACTCCCTTCCGTTCTTGCAGCACTTGTTATTTTCTCCCTTGCACTGTAATTATGTACAGCTTGTCTTCATTAATAGCTTAACCTTTCATTGATATTAGGAATCTTAGTCATTTTTATGCCTCTCCCGCCCTCCTCATAATCACTGGCTCACTGGCCTTGTCCATGGTTGGCTCTGGATAATTAATTATTGAGTTATGCTCAATAACTGACTAATTAATTTTAAAAATTATACCATTGGAGCAGTTTCATTTTGTTTTGTTTTGTTTTTTAAATAGCACTTCTAAGCTTTAAGGTATTTTCATCTGTTTTTCTCTGCTTCAAACACACAGCTGAATGCCAAATCTAGGACTAGACCCCTGGCAGAAAGTCACTGGGAAGCAATGACATAAAGGACAGCTATTTAAACATCCATGTCCGACGGAGTCAAACAGAACTTATGCCCAAGAGAAAATAGATGTGAGGATATTTTCAATAAAAATGTGCATTTGTAAAAGTAATGGAGAGGGGTCTGGGAGATGGCTCAGTGGGTAAAGTGTATACTGTGCCAGCATGAGGATATGAGTTAAATCCCCAGCACCCTTGTAAACATAGGGTGTGGCAGTACCCCCTGTATAACTCCACTGAAAAGAAGGGCAAGAAAAAGCTGGGTCTTGATTGTTCTCCAGTCTATATGATACAATACATTGAACTCCGGGTTCAGTGTAAGACCCAGCCTCTAAACTAAGACAGAGAAGTGCATAAGAAAGACACCGGTAACACAAACGGATACACACACACGGTACCAAACAGATTAAGAATTTTAAATAACATATAAGAACGAGAGATGTATTTTTTGCAGCCAAGTCCTGAGACCCCATGATTTCATCTTGCATTTCATTCCTGTTAGCATTGAATAAACATATTTTGCTTTGTCTTTACTTAGTGTGTATTTTTAGTAGCTGTTTTGCTGGGGCTGATTTTTTAAATTTCGTTCTTTGTCATTGGAAGTCTTCTCCTTGGCACCTGCTGGCTTTAAGCCTTTTTCCCATAGACCATCAACACGCCTCCTTTCTCTTCATAAGAGGAATTTAATAGTATATTGATCTATACTGTTCCTCACTTTATAAGACAGGATCTTAAAGCCCATAGTGATGGCAGAGTATAAAGCCACTTGCCACAGAACCTCACAACCTGAGTTCCATCCCCAGGACCTAGTGAGTAGAAAGAGGGAACCAACCCCAAAACTTATCCTCTAACTTTTGCAATCACATCATGGCATGTTTACAATACCCCAACGTACACACACACACACACACACACACACACACACACACACACACACACTAAGATAGTGGTGATATCTTTGTCTAAAAATACCTTTCACCTTTGAAGACCCTGAACTTTTCTCAGACCTTCCAGCCAGGTTCACAACATATCCTGAGAGCATTCAAGACTATGTGCTTAACCTGCTGCCCTACTGTGTTTAGGTTTAACATATCTTTAAGACAACAATGTAACCAATCTGACTTGCCTTGGATTTCAATGTAATTAACTTTTAATAGCCTAAACCAATACATAGCCTAAATTATTAGCTGTGTATTCTTCCATGTCCCTAAGTTGCCAAGAGAATGAAAGCAACCTTAATCAAAAAATATCTCATATATGTTGGAAGTAGCATGTGGATATAAGTTGGTAATATTCATGTGAGGTTGTGAATGATATGGTGGCCCAGGTGGGGTCAGTAAATTAACATCTTCCCTTGTAAAAGTCTGCTAAAGAACCCTGTGAACAATTTCCCACGCAATGTTTTCTGTGCTATTTAATAAACACAGAGCCAAGCCTGCATTCTGTATTTGTTAGGGACAGGCAACAGAGACAGGCATAGTACACAGGCTCAACACACAGGCCTAATGCATGCAACAGACAGATAGCAAAGGCAGACCATACACAAGAAGTAGGAGACACAGTGACAGAAAGGAATTCTAATGTGTGCTTGCTCTTGGTCAAAGTCTTCTAATATTAACTCTCCTTTTTGGAGTTTTTAATGCAACACAGACACATAAAATAGTCTACAAAATAATCTAAAACATTTTCAATGTAACCAACCTGACTTGCTTTCCTTCTCTTGCTGCTTTCAGCAAATCATCCTTACACACTCATATATATTATTCCAGGTAAGAGGTATTGAAGAATACACAACTAAAAATTAAAGTTATGTGTTGGCTTAGGCTGAAACATTTTCAATGTACGTCCTCTGTGTCATACCATTCATCTCCACTTTCGTTTTTTATATATAATGCTTCCTGGTTTCTAACAATCCCAAGAGATGATATGTCAATGACTCCAAGTTTGAAAATCTTCCCTGAGAGTTATATCCCCCTCCAAAGCTCTGTGGCAAGGAGATTATGTGGTTGGAGAGATCTCAAAGACCAATTCAACATGTCCCTGGAAAGCCAGTGTCTGTTGGTAAAATTGCATTCAACACCACAGTGGACAGTGGTGTATTTAGAACATGGGTCAGTTAAAAAGATGGCTCAGTATATAATGTTGGCCATGCAGCATGCACCAGAACCCTCAGCATTAGGAAGGTGGAGACAGTCACATACCTGGAAATCTTTACCCAGCCAGTCTAAATCAATGAGTTCTGGCCTCAAGGAGAGACCCCGTCTCAAAGCCTAGAAGGAGACCTATTTTAAAAGATACCTGATGTTGACCAATGGCCTGTACAAATGTACACAAACATGCACTCACACATTCAATTACAAATGAAACCCACTATCATACTATAATTTTTATGCAGTGGGTTTTGTGGTGGTTGTTGTTTATTGTTGTTGCCATTGTCCTTTTACTGTTCTTGAGTTACAACTTTCCTGGGTATTTGACTTAAGGCTTAGCATGAGTTACTGTACACAACTTGTAAAAAATGGAGATACCTTAATATAGAGTATTTGTCATCGTAAAATGCTTTTCTGCAGTGGTGTTTTTATCGATTGATTCTCACAAGCCCTGTAGAGCTAAAGAAATATTGACAAACAGAAGACCCCAATTATATCCTCTATTGAAAGTAAAGTAGAGAGAATGTTTTAGGCAGGATGTTATAGTTTGTTTTGTTCCATAAAACCCTTAGGGACTTGGAGAAGCAGTGTAAAAGGTTAGAGACAAACAAACACTGTCCCAACAGGAAGGGAGAAGAAAATCTGCTGAGAATGACAACATATCCTGTCTATTCTAGGGAGAAAGGAAAACATCTTTCATGATGTCTCCTCTCCTAGGTTCTAACCATGGAGCTCTGGAAATTAGAGTAGCCAAGAAATAAGCAAGGAGAAAGCAAATGGGAGATTAGTCACCATTGCATCTCCCTGGCTGTGGGAAAGAGCAGAGAATCACTGAAAAGAGCTGTCAGACTGAGCTGACTCAGAGAACAAAACAAAGATACATTCTTCTAAAAGAGAAAAGAACTTTAAGCTCCTGGGTGCAAGAAACTGCCAACCCATTTGACATGCTATGTAATTTTACTAATTAGCATATGTATATATATATATAAATCCTTGTATATTTATGTATGTATAAATATTTATGCACATTGTATATATGTGTGTGTTCATATATCCATCTAAGACACACATACACAGAGAGAGAGAGAGAGCACAGGCCATTCTCTTTCACTGTTAAGCATCCAGAGATATCTGTAGTAATTGACACCTATTCATAACTTTTCATTGTGACTAGCTTTCTAATTGCAAATGTTTTAAAGCACTGCGAGATTCAAAATTACCCAATATAAACCTCCAGGGATCTCTATGAGGTAGAGAAACCATTTCTACACCTTCACAGCCATATGGTAGCCATGGCACTTCAGTATACTTTAAAGTAGACTCTGAATAGGAAAATCACAACAATTGCAATTAAACAAGGCTTCCTAGCTCTATGCGGAAGTACAGGCCTATCATCCAAGCAGAAGCAGGAGAATTGTGAGTTCAAGGACAGCCAATCCTATATGAAGAAACCATGACTCACATAAATTAAATAAATACAATATTCCTCTTTTCCCTACTGATTACTAACATGAAGATGAAAGAATGCCCTGCCAGCTGTTTTGAGGAAGAGGGTTTATTCTACAAGATCTCATATTGACAATATATAAACACCCCTGTTGGGGATTGATTGTAGTGCTTTGATTTCATTGGGAATCTGCATGTCCAAACGCTGAAGGTCCTTGTTCCCAATTGGTTTTTGATTGATCAATAAAAATACTCACAGCCAATGGCTGAGCAAAGGGTATGGGGCAGGACCCTTAGATTTGTGAGAGCTAGAACTCTAGAGAGAGGAGGAGAGAGGCGATTTGCCGTGTTCCGAGGAGGGAGACAGATCAGATTTAGAGCTGCAGAAGGAATATCATCCAAAATGTAGATGAGAAGGAATGCAGTCTCCAAAAGTGCTGCCCAGAAGCCTCTTGGACAGCAAAGACTAGGGGGCCTCCTGGAAGGAACAGCACAGCAAAGACAGGTCATAGATTTAGAGGGTGTTGCGTCAGGAGGACTGGAGGGAAATAAATGATAGCTGGGCAGAGGATTAGAACTGCCCAGCCTTGGAGCTAGCCAATGCATTTTGAAAACAAACTAAGGTGTCTTTCATTTGCAGATCCAAAGAATTCATGGGCAGTGGCTGGAAGAACACAACCCTCCTGGAGCACAAAGCAGTGTAAGCAACTACTGCTACATACCCCTTCTTTATTTTATTGACACTGTGCACCTACCTATACAGTGTCAAACCATGTCCTAGAACCAACAGAATTCATTATATACTTTTTTAAGATGTCAAGGAGTAAGTTGGGACAAATCTGAGAATCTTCATGCTGACAGGGAGACTTAATTGAAGGGAAGAGTAGGAAGTCTAAAAACATGGTTCTGGAATGTAGCTCTGGCTGACCTGGAGTGCACTCTTATCCTGCCTCAGCTACCCAGATGTTGTGATTAAAGGAGTGTGCCATTATACCCTGGTGATATGACTTAATTCTGAAATGTGAACAACTTATTTTGGAAGTGAAATGAATGACCCATTGTGATGTTGCTTGTTGTATAGAAATCCCCTTTGAAATGTCCCACAAGCCTTGAGTGTTCTACAGTAGCAATTGTGTTTTATGATTTTTGAATCTAAGGACTGTTCAGTCAAGCACCATGACAGTTAACAGATATATCGGGTTACGTCACCTTTACCATCTTCCCAGCTCAGATCTGGCTGTATCCAAATTTGAAATCACATGTAAAATTTCAGGTTTAAAGTGTTTTCTCTGTCCCTCTCTTTTTTTTAATTTCAAAATGTAAAATTATCTTTATAGTTTTATGTTGACTGATGATAAATTTAAGAGAACAATCACCACGGCCTCAATGTCTGTCTCCATATTACTAATCGTCACCATAGCCTGCACTCATGAAAGCGCTGAACTTGAATCTAGAAGGGGTTAAGGAGGCAGATGAGATACAAAGAAACGAAGGCAAGGCTTTACAGAAATATTCTGTCAAACAAGACACACAGAGCTGGAAGCCGCCAGAGAATCTAGAGACTGCTGACCAGGTTCCCGTTTAGGCTCCTCATGCATGGTAGGCATTCAGGTGTGTTCTACTCTAACCCAGCAGAATTGCAACTCCACTGGAGACAGCCCACTGGCATCACCTTGGACCCTAACAGTCAGGCCAATGTTTTAGAAAATGCACTCCTGTTTGTATCTGTGTTAGTAAGATACAGTGACACCTGATGCAGATGTGTGCCCTGGGTCCCCATTGTGTGTGAGTTTGTTTGCTTATTGTTTTTCCTTTGTTCTAGATCCCTCCCCAGAATCAGCACATTTTAATTCCCTTCCTGAGTGATTCACAGCTTCTCAAGGGAATTTCCCACTTGGTACAGCAGCCACAGCCTGACAGCCTTATGTCCTTACACCCACCACTCAAGATCCTCTCTTTGCTTTGCTACAGCAGTGGTTTCTGAGTTATCCATCACCAAACCGCTCATATAGAGATAGCAGCCAGTAAATAAGAGAATGCAATTCTCATATAAATTACATTGCGAACTGAATACGGCAGCACACATCTGTAATCCTAGCACTTGGGAGACAGAGGCAGGAGGACTATCACAAGTTCAAAGCCTGCCTGAACTGTATAGTGAGGCCCAGTCTACCTCTGCACTACCCTGTCAAACACTGGCTCATAAAGCCAACGAATAGTCAGCGTGTTGGAGAGCGCCTTTACTCCAAGCACTTACTTGCAAAGGATCTTTGTGAGTTCAAAGCCAGCCTGATCTAAATCATGAGCTCCAGGCCAGCTAGAGCTACATCAGGAGATCTATCTCAAAACAAACAAACAACAGTAATAACAAAAAGGATGCATTTTAACCCTAGCTCTAGGTGGGTGGATGTCTGGGACTTGCTGGGTTTCTCATTGAGTTCTAAGTTAATGGCAGGCCCTGTTTCAGAAACATGAGAAAGGTACATAGCACCTAAGGGATGACACTCAAAACTGTCTTCTGGTCTAAACACAACACAACACACACACACACACACACACACACACACACACACACACACACACACACACACACACCTCTCTGTACCCACACAAATATGAGCGTTCACATCAGCACGAATGCCTTCACACACCAGCAAGTACATATATGCATTTAAGTTGCATTCTATAAACTGACTAGCTCACTGATTTTTCAGGTTAGCACAGCCTCTGTAGAGTTACACCTTAGACAAGCTTCTTTTGCAAATTGTTAATATTTTTTAAAGATTGAAAAAAGAATCACTTGTTAAGAGATGGGGACAGAAAGGCACATTACCTAGACAGCTACCTCTGCTGTGAAGTTTTGCCTTGCCTAGGGAACTTCTCCAAGCTAGTGTGAAGGTCATGCTCCCAAGCAACCTACCCAATGACCAAGAAGGGTGGTATATTGTTTCTTTAACTCCCTTTATCAGTCAGGCACTCGAGAGGCCCTGATTCCTGAGCACACATGGTCCTGTGCTCAGGTCCCTTGAAGTCTGCTTATTAGAAGGGAAGGCTGCAGGCAGGGTAATATGGTTTCCTGCAGTTAGAAGTCAAGTAAGCTTGTTGCCAGTCTTAGAAAGATGAGCGGATGCGAGCAGAGCCCTTAGGTGGTTTTGCTGTGCAATTTGCAGTCAGACCCTTTTGGGCAAGGTAAAGAATGTGCTGTGTTAGCCTAGGTGTTGTGTCTAATGTAGAGACCAATTAAGGGAGCAATTTGCCACAGGTGTCTCCACATACCCAGTTCTTTTGGTTTGGCCTCTCTCTCTGCTTGTCTGCCCAGGAAACATATGGATTTAATTTCTCCATCCCTTTTAAAAACTACATTTCACTGTATGCCTCTCTAATTTCTCCTGATAAAATTAACTTTTAGAATCAGATTCAAACTTACTAGCAAAATTCATACTTATAGCCAGTGATAATATGTCATATATATATTCTCCTTGACTGAGCCAACCATAAATATTTTGGCCACAACTCTTTCTTTTACCAATATTTATAAATTTATCTTCCTCAGAGTCTTCTATATAATTGATTTAAAGCATCACATTCGGGCCAGCGACATGGCTCAGCAGATAAAAATACTTGCTGTCAAGCTTGAAGACCTAAGTTCAAGTCTCGGGTCCCACATGGTAAAAGGAGAGAACTGACTACAGAAAGCTGTTCTTTATCCTACACACACACACACGCACACGCACACGCACACGCACATGCACACGCACACACACACTGTGGTGTTTTGAATATACTTGGCCTACGGAGTGGCACTATAAGGAGGTGTGGCCTTGTTGGAGGAAGTAAGGCCTTGTGGGAGGGGCAGTGAGATGCACCTCCTAACCACACGGAAGCCACTCTTCTCCTAGTGGCTTTCTGCACAATAGGTAGAACTCCCAGCTCCTGCCGCACCATGCCGGCCTGGATGCTGCCATGCTCCTGCCTTGATGATACTGGACTGAACTTCTGAACCTGTAAGCTAGTCCCAGTTAAATGTTGTTCTTTATAAGAGTTGCCTTTGTCATAGTGTCTCTTCATAGCAATGGAAACCCTAACTAAGAAACACACACACACACACACACACACACACACACACACACACACTCACATACATACAATCTCCTCTCTAAATATATTTTAAAACCAACATTTTACATGAAACTGGTATAACAGTTCACAGGCTCCTCCCTTGATAGTCCTGCACTGAGCTGGCCTGCATTTTCAAGAAACTAACTTATCCATGACATAGTTTAGCAGTTAAACTGGAAGGGCAACACACAAAGGCAGACAGAGTTTCTAGATCACCTTTCAGGTTATGTTACTTACATGCCTTTCTCCTGTTAGACACCAAGATATATTTCTTTCATCGGCTCTTCTCAAGCTTGCTTGAGTATGACCTTGTTGTGTCTGCTGCTCACTGTTTCCCGTGCATATTACCACTCTCCAACTCCTCAATGGGCTTCTTCGAAAATTCAATTAGAACACTGCTTCCCACATAAAAATCATTTCTCTTTTGGATTCCTTTTTCAAAATGATTTATGGCTCAATTTTGGAAGCCTCATGTTGAGTTAAGATAGGGAGAAGTTGATAGGTGTAGAATGCTTTGATACAGATTAAGCCGAAGGAATGCAACATGGGAAAAGGCTGCTATCTCATTTATTTCATGTGTAGGTGGCCCAAGTGCTCGCTCTGTAAACAAGGCAATCATGATGTGTTCAACTGTGCTTCCCCATGCTGAATGTCTTCACTGAATAATACTGGTCATGGGCTGAATTTAAGAAAATTGATGAGAGGAATAATGAATACATCTACACAGAAGCCCTTTCTCTGTGTCTTTTAAGCTCTGATTTAGATAGAATGTCATTTTATTGGACTCTATGAGGACTGTTGTGTGTCTCTCAAACAAGGTTCCCACAGATGCCTCAAGGCTGCAGCAGGACAGTCCCCAGGACTCAAAGTTAAATGTCTGTGTCTCCCGTATTGAGTGTTGCGTGAAGAAAGCATGAAGAATCACAACCAGGGATTCTTTTTGTTTGGAATACAAGACTGGTTGATTTCAGTAATATGGGAAGCAGTGGTTGTATTCATGATTTTCAAAAAGATTGTGTTTAATTGTGTGTGTGTATGTGTGTGTGTGTGTGTGTGTGTGTGTGTGTGTGTGTGTGTGAATTTGTGCTTGTGCTCACCCATGCCCATAAGATAGAGGACACGTTCAATTAGAGTTCAATTTGCTGGAGGTAGTTCCCCCCATCCACTCTGTGGGTTCCAGACACTGACAAAGGTTGTCACTCTTGGCGGCAACTGCCTTTCCCCCATTGAACTGTGAAGCCCAACCAACTGTGTTTTTGAGAGTGCACGACATCCACTTGAGTAAACATCCTATGGCAACTCCCCCTTAGCAACAGCCAGTCAGGCTGCAGCAGCTGGGTCCAAGTCCATATAGATAAACTAAGATATCCCACAGAAAAGAGGTAACATAGCCATCCTGCTTGTCAGGTGACTTTCCCCCATGTTTGGTTCCTACAGATTATGCCAAAGATGCACTTTTAAAATTATTAATTTGCTGACTCATGTGGAAATTCCTCAAGCTTGCTGTAACCACAATAAATATCCTGCATCCCTAGACTGCAGGCTCTCCCTTCTGACTGGCTATGACGGTGATGGTGAGAGTCCTTGCTTGCGAGCTTGTAATAAAACCCTTTTGTGTTTGCATACTTTGGGGTCCTTGAGACTTGGGCATAACAGAACCATTTACTGACCCTGTATTCATAATTTCTCAAACATTTTTTCCTAGACACAACACTGGCCAACTTCCTGAGGTAGTACCTTCTGAAGACCACTGTTAATGTCTCCTGAGCAATGAAATCCCTCAGGAATCTTCTAAATTTACTATGTTGATCTTTTCACAACACACACAAACTCCTCCAGATGAATATATAGGTTTTTTACAGATGTAAAGCCTAGAAAATAGACATATAAGAGAACATTTTCTGTTGTGCATTGCTCTGAAGTCCACATTGTGCTTCAGAAGCAGAAAAACTTCATGTTGGAAAGCCCACAACTTAGACCTGGATATAGCAAGTGAGCTCTCTGGATATCGACTGATAGCCAGATAAATAAGAGGCATGGAGACACACCTGACAAGCCTCCATTGGATCAGGGACCCCTACTGGAGAGGAATGCCAGAGGGGTTAACTATGGTTGCTGCAAGCTCACAGTGAACAGCAATGAGACATAGGCATTCTACCCTCTGCTGCCCCTGTCCCAGCAGGCACCAGGCCTTGGTCAATGTTATTTCTACAGCTTGGCACATTTTCTGTCAATACAAAAGTAAAAGAAAAAAAAAAGTCCTTATGCTTCCTGCTGGGAATAGGGGGAAAGACTCATTTTAAGAGCTCTGAGCATTGCTCTTAAGCAGGTGCACCCTCGGGAGAAGAAAATGAACACAAGTCTAAAGTCTTGGGAAGCTCATTTACATAAGCCTAAGCTATGCGGGTTTATCAGGATATGACTGACCTGGGAACAAGCAAATGCCAAACTCCAGTTGCTCTAGCTGCATATACAAAAGACGGAAGTAGCCAACTCCATCTCTCCGAAGTGATGGAACAAACACTGCCTGAAAGTTTTCTCAGTACCTAGGTATCGCAGTTCCAGACTGACATACTCAGGGACTGCAGCATCAGGCCCCACTTCACCACACAACCAAAGTCTACTTAAATTAGCTTTATTTCCTCATTATTGTTAGGCAGCTGGACCAGCCCTAGTGACTTAGAGGCAGTACAAGGACTTCTTCAGAACCAGCTTTTGTTCCTGCCCACAACTTCTCCAGTAAACCGAGAAAAGGACACCACATCCTACAGACAAACACAACCAAAATCAATGCCAATCAACTGACGCACACTGAGATGCTCCTCAGCCTGCAGTATCAAGTATTCAGCCAACCCGTCATTCTTTATCTAAAAGTATTTAAGCACAATTCATTTCTTTAGCTCAGAGATTTACTTTTGTCTAAAATAACGGGAAAAAAAAAGTATATATGTATGCTACTGAATTGACTAAAATATATTTTCTTATGTGTTTTTTAAATGTTCTATTGGGAAATGATTCATTTGTATAATAGTTTTATAGCCCTATAGAACTGGAGTTATTTTAAAGGTTTTTGGATGTAGACCTGTGAGATGCTCAGTGTGTAAAGGTGCTTTCTGCCAAACCTGACATCCTGAGTTCAATGCTTAGGACCCATATCATGGAAGATGGAACTGAATCTCAAGGTTTGTCCTCTGCTCTCCATATGTACACCATGGTAAGTTCTTATACACACACACACACACACACACACACATACACACACACACACACACACACACACACACACACTAATATGGTTTAGATTTTTGTATATAGTATATAGTTGGGTGAATTCAGGAACAAAGGGTGCAGCAGGCCAGCTAAGACACCAGGCATGCTGTGCTTACCTTCAGGGTGAAGAGCTAGACCATCTTGAGATCCACACCTGTGAAAGACAATATTGTTTTTCCAGGTGACAAAGAGGATTAGAGATGAGATGGTCATTCAAAGGGGACTCTTCTGAGCAAAGTCTGCTACTTATATAGAAAGAACATGATCAAGATTCAGTAATAAATCTTTGATTGGCCATCTTTAGCCAAATGCTTAGTTCTTCTCACGTCTATTGAGACCAGAGAATTATGTGCTGTGATTGAATTTCCATTTGAAAGGCAGGAAATAAAAAAAGAGAGACATCAGCCAGAAGTGATCAGCTTCTATTTTCTTGATATTTGAAATACAATGACCCTTTAGGGTGAGAAAGAGTTGTAAATGAATTTAAAGCACTATCAGAACCCTAGCAGAGTTTCTTCAATGACCCTACTGAGTGGCACTCTTATAGTTGCAATCTAGGGGCCTGGGTGGTGGCTCACAAGATAAGAGCACACAGTGTGCATGCATGAGAACAGAGAGAGATCTGGGAAACTCATTGTCCTTTCAGAAGAGCGGAAACTGCAAACTTCAAGGGAGAGATTGTCTCAAGGGAATAAGGCAGAGAGCAACTCAGAACAGCCCATTGTCCCTTTGTCTTCCTCTAGACTATGCATGCACAGGCAGAGGTGCATACACTCCACACTCAGACAGTTGTGCCATACACAACTCCACCACTACCACACCGTGCGTGTGCACACACACACATACACTATACACACACAAACATAGAAATAAAATAAAAAATATTTAAATGACAATCTACGTTTGTTGGAACTGATGTGTCTTTATATCTTGTTATTAGCAATAATGGGAATTAATATTTGTTTAGTCCTGTTATTTTTCAGGTGCCTTCTCAGAATTTTTTAAATCAATTTTTATTTGTTTTCAAAGAGTCTCATTGATTTCTCACAAATCCTCTGATATAGCTACGGACACTGCCAATCAAATTTTACGGAATAAGAAAAGAGACAGATACAATGAAAACTGTGACCAAGGTTACATAGCTAGTGGTGTTTCAGCTACGAATTAAGCTTCTGAAGAACATCATAAACATCCGCCATTCATGGGAAGACATGTTTAACTCACCAAGGTTTGTGAATAGAAGTCTCTGCCGTCTCTACTTGATGCCACCTAGTCTTGACATGTGCATGTGCATGTGGGAATGCATGTGTGTATGTTCCCAGTGTTCTCTCATTGGGTAGTTCATATGCTAATAGAAATTTAAAATATCTTTAAAGCTTTATCATTGAAAATGCGGCAACACACCTTTTATGTAAGTCGTGACATTTTGTGACATATCCAGTGGATATATTCTCAGTCTCAGCAAGTGCTCAAATGATGCATGATTTTAAAATAAATGATGACAAATTGGTAAGCAGTCTAGCAAACCACACTTACAGCCACTGTTTGAGCGACAGAGTCTCTGTATTTCTTCACTCAGCATTGGCTGTCATTAATGAGTACACACATGGTTAGTGTTTTCACACTCTTCATGTCTTTTGTTTGCTTATTTGCATTTCTCTAATGACTCACTCATTGGCAAGAATGCTGCTAGTGGAAGTAAGCAACTTGTGTGGTAGACCCTACTCTTCTGGGAAGAGTTAAGAGTTCTCAGAAAAAAAATGGTTTGAGACCTAACAATGAAAAGCAAACTAAAAAACTACAGATATGCAAACTACAGAATCACGCATGATCTCCAGAACCCATGAGAAGGCCAGGAATGATGGCACACACCTCCAACTTTAGTGGTGTCAGAGACAGTGGCAAGATGGGATTGCAGGGCCTGTAGGCTAGCCTGTGCAATCAGTGAGCTCTGGGGTCAATGAGATGACATTTGTTAAAAAGTAAGGTGGATCTAAATCTCATAAGGACCGTAGTGTTGGATTCAGAGGAAATTAGGTGCCATGACTAATGGTGTATTAACAAACAGGTAGTCAGCAAGTACACATCAGAACACAAAGATAGAAAATGTAATCTTTATCATGCTAAAACTTCCTGTTGTAGAACTTTGTAGGATGAAGACAGGGAGAAAGGTCATTAATTCAGGAGGTGTTATCAATCTAAATTGTAGTGAAATAAAGAGAGCTGCTAATTGACAAGGGCTGCAAGAATGGACCAGTATATCATAGAGAGCTAAGGATGAATCCCTGGGACTTGAGTACTGCGAAGTCTCCAACATGTTCCTTTTACAGCGCTCGTCAAGAATGTCATGGGTTCCTGTGACTATGATAATTAGACTGAAATTTGGGGGAAAATCTTTCTTAATTCAGTCAATTTATACCTACTCTGAACTGAAGGTCTCGGGAAGAAAATTCAGGAGGAGGGTAGGAGGGCTGGGACAGGGGAGGGAGAGAGGAGAGACAGGAGAGGAAGCAGAACTTGTGTTAAATATTCGACAAGGACAAGTGACGAAGATTATGGACTGATAAACTATTCTAGAAGAGAGCCAAGTTATCTACCAGGAGTCGTTTTAAGTCTCTTTGGAAGCTGTCATGGCCCGCCTATGTTTCTGCCCAAACTTCCTGGTGACTATCAACGCTCACCGTGTATCCATAGAAAACCACAACTTTAACCATGTAAAACATCAGAACATTAGCAGCTAACCTCTGAAATGTGTAGCAAAGTGTTTTGGGTCTGTGTCCCAACCCCTGCTGTAAATGGACTCTGGCCCCAACCACTGCATTTGATAAACATGTTGATTTGTGCTTTCCTTTCTTATGTAACTAAAAGAAACTCAAGTTATCACCTGCACAGTGAAACACAGTATTTGGGAAGAGTCTGTGTTCGTAGGCCACAATCATTCATCTTTTGCTTCAGAAAAAACTATGTCTTTCCTTTGGGTTCAGAATGGTGGTTTTAACCCTGTCTTGAAAAACCAAAAACAAACAAACAAACAAAAACAGAATGGTGGTCTTGTGTCCAGGGTACACAGTAAAATCCCCCTAATAAGTTTCCATGGTTTATCTAAGGGAAATATGTACTTAGTAAAAGTCAATTGACAGGAATAATTACTGAAAGTTCCACACGCAATCCTGTCTACCAGATGGGTATTTGCTTTCAAATGCTTACTGGTTGATTTCTGTGTATGTGCTTTGTATCCTGGTTTTTACAAAGAAAAAAAAAAGATACATAATCTGATGGATAACTATACAGTACTATGTGCATATAACTGTGGCTGGAAAAACAAAACAAAACAAAACAAAACAAAAAAATTGTTCTTTTTCCACCTGTGGGTGACTCCCTTAGAGCAAAGGATAAGAATGTGGGGCAGTTGCTTGAGGGATTACTGAGTCATTTGTAAAACGGAAACCTCAATTTAAAAAAAATGCCCCCTAGATTGGTCTTTGTGGGACTTTATTGATTAATGATTGATATGGGTGGTCCCAGCTCAGTGGGTCAGTTCTATTTCTGGGCGCATGGTATTAGGATACATAATAAAGTAGAGGGAGCAAGCCCTGAGGAACAAGACAGTAATCAGCACTTCTACACAGCCTTTGCATTAATCATTGCCTCCAAATTCCTGCACTGAGTTCCTGTCCTGATTTCCCTGAATTGCATACTACAAGCTATAAGATGAACTAAACTCTTTCCTACTCAAGCTGCTTTGGCCATGTTGTTTCATCAGAGCAATGGGAACTCTAATCATGACAGTTTATATAACTCATGCAAGCCATTAATCTGAGGAATGTGTCCTACTAATAATTTAGACTATCTGTTTTGATCCATTTTAATTCAAATCCTTCTGGAGAGGCTAACTGAGAACAATGACCATCTAGTGTGGAGGAAAAATGACCAGATGGAGCAAGCCAATATCTGCTTCTAGATTAGAAGAATTTACACTCCACTAAGGAAAGTATTTTTCTGCCATGTCAATTGAGGTAATGATGGATTATTGGATAAATAGGTTCTGTGACAACATCTCACTTCAAACTCAAGTATGCACTGCACACCCACAGAAAGAAAGAAAGAAAGAAAGAAAGAAAGAAAGAAAGAAAGAAAGAAAGAAAGAAAGAAAAGAAAGAAAAGAAAGTGAGCTGCCAACTATAGCGGTAAATGCATATAAGCTCAGAACTGGAGTGGCAACTACAGGAAAATACCCAAATACCCAAGGGTCATGGGGGCCATGATCATACAAGCAAACCTGATTGAATGAACACACACACGCACACACACACACACACACACACACACACACACACACACACACAAGTGTGTGTGTGTGTGCGCGCGTATGTGCATACTTGTATAGAAAAGGTCATACACTATGCTTACCTATTATGTCCTAGACTGTGGGTTTGATTGACAGCACTGTGAATATCATATAAAAATATTATAAAGAGTATCAAGGACTTTCATGAACCCTGATCTCTGCCTTTCAGAAATGTCAGGTTAGATATAAGCCAAATACTGAGAAAGGTCTTGAAACATAGGACACCAAAAGAAATGACAGAACTATGACATTAGCCAATGTCAAAAATTCAGTGAGTGTACAATGTGATACATACATACACATGCACATACACATACACATACACTTACACATACATATACGTGTGTATGTGTGTTCATGATTCCCTAGGCTCCATTGTCTAACCCACAGTTCTCCACACCATTGTGAAGAACCTTGCAGGAGTGGGACAATAGAAATATCCTGTTTCATAAGGAGGCATATGGGGGACCCAGGAATATCCAGCTTAGACCCTTCTTGCACCAATCCCCTATTAGTTGGGTCTACCTGGGGCCCAGCCAGCAGAGGAGTCCTACAGGCATCAGGAACATCCAGCCAATACCAAGAACTACCAGGTGGCTAAAGGATAGGTAAGAATACAAACACCAAGATTTAGGGAGATATGGCATCACCAGAGGCCAGCTATCCTGACACAGAAATCCATGGATATTCTAGCAAAGCCAAAGCACAAGATGATGATCTTAAATTAAATAAAGATTGTAGTGGACTCTAAAGAGGAAATGAATAAATCCCTTAAAGAAATACGGGAAAATATATTCAAACAGGTGAAGGAAATAAATAAAACTGTCCAAGAACTTAAAATGGTAATAGAAGCATTAAAGAAAACACAAAATGAGGTAATCTTGGAAATGGAAAACCTGGAGAAGAAAACGGAAACTACAACAGATACAAGCATCACCAACAGAATACAAGAGACGGGATAATGAGTGTCAGGCATGGAAGATACTATTGAAGAAATTGATGTATCAGTATATCAGTCACTGTTATAGAAGCAGGGGAGAGGATGGGATAGAGAGGTTCTGCTGAGGAAACTGCAAAAGGGAATAACATTTGAAATGTAAATACATAAAATATTCAATAAAACAATCAAACAAAAGAGTCTTGCTAAATCTAAACATTCATGACATAAATCATCCAAGAAATCTGGGACACTATGAAAAGACCAAACCTAAAAATAATAGGAATAGAAGAAGGACAAGATTCCAAGCTACAAGGCTCAGAAAATTTCACCAAAACCACAGAAGAAAATATTCCCAACTTACAGAAAGATAAGCATACATATACATATATATGCATATATATACATATACATATACATGCATAAATATATATATATCTTGCTTAACACCAAATAGAATGGACCAGAAAATAAAATCCTCCTACCACATAATAATCAAAACACTAAATGTACAGAAAAAAGAAAAGATATTACAATCGTCAAGGAAAACAAGCCAAGTAACATATATAGGCAGATCTATCAGAGTTACGTATAACTTAACATAGACACTAAAAGCCATAAGGGCATGAATATGTCTTGCATACCCTAAACAACCACAGATGTCAGCTCAGACTACTATACCCAGCAAAACTTTTAATCACTATAGATGGAGAAAACAAGATATTCTATGACAAAAACAAAGGTAAACAATATGGATCCACATGTCCAGCTCTATAAAAGATACTAAATGGAAAGCTCCAATGGAAGGATACCAACTATGCCCAAGAAAACACAGGAAGTAAATAAATCCACACCAGGAAACCAAAGGAAGGGAAACACACGCACATGCACACACATTCTTAACATTAATAAACTCAACTCAAAACCTAGACTATATAATGAATGCAAAACAGGTTCTTTCATTTTGCTGTACTCAAGAAACATAGCCCAGCAATAAAGAAAGATGTAACCTAAAAGCAAAGGGCTGGGAAAGGTTTTTCTAAGCAAATGGATCCAAGAAGGAATTTGGAGTAGCCATTCTAATATCTACTAATATAGATTTTCAACCTAACTGAGTCAAAAGAGATGGAGAAGGACACTTCATATTCATCAAAGGAAAAACTCATCAAGATGACATCTCATTTCTGAACATCTATGCTCCAAATGCAAAGGCACCCAAATTCATAAAACAAGCATTACTAAAATTTAAAACACATATCAAACTGCACACATTAATAGTGGGAAACTTGAACACTCCACTTTCACTAATGGAAAGGTCATCAAGGCAGATACTAAACAAAGAAATAATGAAATTAACTAACTTTATGATTCAAATGGACCTACTAGATATCTAAAGAATATTTCACCCAAACACAAAAGAATATACCTTCTTCTCAGCACCTCACAATACCTTTTCCAAAATTGTCTATATAGTCTGTCACAAAGCAAGCCTTAGCAGATATAAGAAGATTGAAATAACTCCTTGCATCATATCAGACCACTGTGGATTAAAGTAGGAATTCAGCAAACAACAGAAATAAAGGATAGCCTACAAACTTATGGAAACTGAAGAACTCACTATTGAATAGCCACTGGGTTAGGGAAGAAGTAAGAAAAGAAATTTAAAACTTTCAATAATTCTATGAAAATGAAGGCACAACATACCTAAACTTCTGTAACACAATGAAAACAGGGCTAAGAGGAAAGTTCATAGCATTAAATGCTTTCATAAAGAAATTGGAGAAATCTCATGCTAGTCATTTAAATACAAACATGAAAACTCTAAAACAAAAAGAAGCAAACACACCCAAGGGAGTAGATGCCAGAAAATAATCAAACTCAAGGACTGAAATCAATAAATTAAAAACAAAGAGAACAATACAAAGAGTCAACTAAACCAATATCTGGTTCTTTGAGAAATCCAAGATAGACAGACCATTATCCAAACTAACAAAAGGCAGAGAGAGAGAGAGAGAGAGAGAGAGAGAGAGAGAGAGAGAGAGAGAGAGAGAGATTAGAGACAGAGAGACAGAGAGACAGAGAGAATACAAAGTGAACAAACAAACAATAAAAAGATTGAAAAAGTGAAAAGAGATACATAACAACAGACACTGAGGAAATGCAAAGAATCATTGGATCTTAATTCAAACCCTGTATTACACAAAATTGTAAATATCTAAACAAAATGAATGATTTTCTTGATAGGTACCACTTACCAAAATTAAATCAAGATCAGAAAAATTATTTTAAAATTCTTATAACCCTTGAGGAAATAGAAGTAGTCATTAAAAGTCTCACAACAAGCCAGGCAGTGGGGGCGCACGCCTTTAATCCCAGCACTTGGGAGGCAGAGGCAGGTGGATTTCTGAGTTCGAGGCCAGCGTGGTCTACAGAGGGAGTTCCAAGACAGCCAGGGCTACACAGAGAAACTCTGTCTCCAAAAACCAAAAAAAAAAAAAAAAAGTTTCACAACAGAGATGAATGCTCGTAGCCAACCATTGGACTGAGTGGAGGTCCCAAATGGAGGAGTTGGAGAAGGGACTGAAGGAGCTGAGGAGGTTTGCAGCCCCATGGAGGGAACAACAGTGTCAACTGGCAAGACCCCCCAGAGCTCCTGGAGGCTGGACCACCAACCAAAGAATACACATGGAGGGACCCATGGTGCTGGCTGCATATGTGACAGAGGAGGGCCTTGTTGGCCATCAGGGGGAGGAGAGGCCCTTGGGCCTGAGGCTGTAAGATGCACCAGTGTAGGGGAATGCCAGGGAGGGAAGAGGGGGAGTGGATGAAGAAGCACCCTCATAGAGGCAGGGGGCGGGGGAATGGAATAGGGGAAAACATTTGAAATGTATATAAAGTAAATAAAAATATAAAAAGTACTCACAACGAAAAAAAAACCCAGGACAAGATTGTCTTAGTGCAGAATTCTACTAGACATTCAAAGAAAAGCTTATACCAATGTTCAAGTGATTCCATGAAATAGAAACAGAAGGAACTCTGCCAACCTCATTCTATGAAGCCACAGTCACCCTAGTGTATAAACCATGCAAAGACTCAACAAAGAAAGAGAACTTCAGTCCAATTTCACTTATCATCATTGATGCAAAAATTCTTAAAAAAATACTAGCAAACTGAATTTAAGAACACATCAAAAAGATCCCTCAGGGGAGCAGGGATGGTTCAACAAACAAACATTCATCAACACAATCCACCATATAGACAAACTGAAAAAACAAAAACTACATGACAATCATGATAGATGCCTTTGAAAAAATATAGCACCCCTTCATATAAAAAGTCTTAGAAAGATCAGGGATACAAAGTACGTACCTTAACAATATACAGCAAACCAATAGCCAACATCAAATTAAGTGGTAGAAAACTTAAAATCATTACACTAAAATCAGGGACAAACAAGGCTGCCCACTCTCTCTGTATCTATTCAAGATAACACTTTAGGTTTTTTTTTTTTTTTTTTGAGACAGGGTTTCTCTGTGTAGCTCTGGTTGTCCTGGAACTCACTGGGTAGACCAGGCTGGCCTTGAACTCAGAAATCCGCCTGTCTCTGCCTCCTGAGTGCTGGGATTAAAGGCGTGTGCCACCACCGCCCGGCTTCAAGATAACACTTTAAATTCTAGCACAGCAGTAGGACAACTAAGGAAGGTAATGGAGATATAAATTGGAAAGGAAGAAGTCAAACTATTGCTATTCACAGATGATATGATTGTGACTTCAAAAATCTACAAGAGAACTTACACAGCTGAAAAACACCTTTGGCAGAATGGCTGGTTCCAAAATCAAGTCAAAAAATATTAGTCCTCATTTATACAAACAATAAATTGGCTAAGAGAATTTTTGAAAACAATATCCTTTAAAATAGCCTCAAATAATATAAAATATCTTGATGTAACTCTAACCAAGCAAGTAAAAAACCTGTATGAAAAGAACTTCAAGTATCTGAGGGAAGAAATTGAGGAAAATATCAGAAGGTGGAAAGATTTTCCATGCTCATGGATCATCAGGTATAACACAGTAAAAAGGACCATATTACCAAAAGCAATCAGATTCAGTGCAATCCTCATCAAAATTCCAGCACAATTTTTAGAGACCTTGGAAACAAAATTCTCAAGTCCATTTGGAAAAACAGAAAACACAGGAAAGTTAAAACAATCTTGTACAATAAAAGAACTTCTGGAAGCATAACCATCCCTGATTTTAGGTTGTACTAGAAAGAAATAGTAATAAAACCCACATGTTATTCACGTAAAAACAGACAAGATGATAAATGGAATAGAACTGAGGACCCAGTAGTAAGCCCAAACACCTACGAACAATTGATTTTGGACAAAGAAATAAAAAATATGCAATGGAAAGACAGGAAGCATCTTCATCAAATGGTGCTGGCCTAACAGGATGTCTGCATGTAGAAGAATGCAAATAGACCCATATTTACCACCCTACACAAAATTCAAGTCCAAGTGAACAAAGACCTCAACATAAAACTGTACACACAAAACCTAATAGAAGAGGAATTGGGGAACTGCCTTGAACACATTGGCACAGGAGACAAGTTTCTGAAGAGAACACCAATAGCTCAGGTACTAAAATCAACAATTAGTAAAAGAGACCTCAATAAACTGAAAAGCTTCTGCAGAGCTAAATACAGCAGTTTATAGAATGAGAAAGATCATCACCAAGCCTATATTCAACATAGGACCAATATCGAAAATATATAAAGAATTCAAGAAATTAGACATCAACAAACCAAATAACCCAAAATGGACGACAGAACTAAACAGAGAATTCCCAACAGAGTGGATTCTAATAGCCAAGAAGCACTGAAAGAAATGTTCAGTGTCCTTACAGGCAAATACAAATCAAAATGACTCTAAAATTCCTTCATACATCTGCCAGAATGGTTGAGATAAAAAACTCAAGTGACAGCACATTCATGCTGGTGAAGATGAGGAGCATGGGAAATACTTCTCCATTGCTGGTGGCAGTGCAAATTAGGATAAACACTTTGGAAATCAACTGGGAAGTTTCTTAGAAAATTGGGAACATTTCTACTCTAAGACCCAGCTATGCTGGGGTTAGCCTGGTGCCTCTCTGTATTCAAATGCTAAATTCTGTACCCCAAGAACTGGATTCTCCAAGACAAGTGAGTCCTCACATGCCCCAGCCTGTTTTGTGTAAACTTGGCTCCCCAATGTAAAACTACTGGTTAAATGAAACTTGCAACAGCCAATTGCTGTGGAGAATAGAGAGAGGTGGAATTTGAATTATTGGGCTGGGGGGTCACTGGTAGGAATGAGAGAGACAGAAAGAGAAGGAACACAGAAGAGTACATGGAGAGAAAAAGAGGTATCCATTAGTCATGATGGGACAGCAACACATGTTGGAGTCAAATTCCGCACTCCCAGGACTGCTGGTGCAGAAATATCCCAGGAAGATTTATTTGGGGTATACAGCTGGGGAAGTAGACATTCCAGCCCTTAGAAAAATAGATTAAGGATAACCCCCAACAATTGCCACAAACTAAATAAATAAACCATAGTCTGAGCCTCATTCATTTGTAAACTCAGTGGGGATAAGGTTAATTTCTGTTATTTTAAACATCCATACAAATCCAGAGCATATACTCAAAATATGCCCCACCAAATACAACAAGGACACTTGCTCAATTATTCTCAAAGCAGCTTTATTCGTAATAGCCAGTAAGTAGAAACAACTTAGATGTCCCTCAACTGAAGAATGGATAAAGAAAATGTGATACATCTACACAATGTAAAACTACTTAGCTATTAAAAACAAAGACATCATGAAATTCTCAGGTAAATGGATGGTACTAGAAAATAGCTTCCCGAGAGATATAATTTGGAACCAGAAAGACAGGCATGTTATGTACTCACTTATAAGTGGACATTAGCCATAAAGTACAGAATAACCATGCCGCAATCCACAGATTCAAAGAAATAAGTAATAAGAAGGGCACAAGGGAGGATGTGAATCTCACTCAGTAGGGAAAATAAATACACATCGGAGGCAGATAGAGGGAGGGGACTAGTGGGAGAGGGTGTGGAGAGGAACAGAGATGGGGATCAGGCTTGAGGGGGTGCTGGAAAGGGCTGGGAGAGAGAGTGGTCTGTGAGGCGCATCTCTGGGACTAGCTAGAGACATGTGACTGGGGAGGATCCCAGGAGTCTATGGGGTGACCCCAGCTGAGAATTCTCATAGAGGGGGATATGGAAACTGAAGTGGTCACCTCCTATAGCCAGGAGGATCGACCGGGGAGGGAGCAGGATATCAACCCACCCACTGCCAAAGACCAGCTTTGACAACAGGGGGTAATCTGAGGAAGGCAGCTGATGATGGTACTGGTCTAGATACTGACAAGGGCTGCCCATGATTAAAGAAAGTACTCAGCAGACTTCTCTGAGTGAACAAATTTTAATTTATTGAGGCTGTCACTTCTTGTGGCCAGCAAAAATCTCTGAACTATATTCACTCTTTGGGGCCAGCAAGAAAGTAAAATAAAATAGAGAGAAAATTCACACCCACACACCCACCCACCTACCCCTACACACCCACCCCCACACACCCCCCCCCACACACTGAATAGACAAAACTAAACCAGAAGCCAATAACTTCATACACATCAGTAAATACATACATGCATACATTAATACACACATACATAATATATGTATATAAGCATGCTTACAGACCTACAGACAGACATATACATATTTATACATTAAATGGCTAGGGCACAGCTCTGCAAATAAACTCCAAGTATTTTACACATATGCATATATGGGTATATACATATATATATATATATATGCATATATATATATATGTGTGTGTGTGTGTGTGTGTGTGTGTGTGTATCCACACATATATGGTGGATGGAGCAAGCTCCAACACACAACCAGGAAAACTTTACATATACGTACATATTGGATGGACAGAACAACATTCCAAGCCACTCTCACATAAACCTTAGACATATATATGTACATCCACATAGCTGATGGATGGAAAGAACAGTGTTCCAACCCCCACGATTTAATTTTTCTTCCATAGCATATATATCCCAGTGAAATCTTTCAAGCAGTATAAAATTACAACGTGATTACATTTTAGTTATCTTCTAGTGAATGATTGTGAAAAAAACAGCTTGTTCCCCAATATGTTTACAAGAAATAACATTACTTAGTACAGGTAAAGAAACAAATTATTCCCAAGAACCCACATTTATTCGTAACTAAGCAACTTGGTATAGATTAACGAAGTGTAAGCAAGCAATATAGTTTTCTCAGCCAGCTTCTCTTATCAGCAGGCAGCAGTTTGGAGTTACAAAGAAAAGAGTAATTATTTTATTATTTATCTTTAAAAGTAATCTTGTAAAAATCTTAAAAGAACCACAAATCTAAACTTTTATATAAAAATCAGTTATATCTACCTTAAATCCTCAAAATGCATATCTACTCATCAGCAATTCTTTTTTTTTTTGTTTGTTTGTTTTGTTTTTTTTGTTTTTTCGAGACAGGGTTTCTCTGTGTAGCCCTGGCTGTCAGCAATTCTTAATAAATCATATCAGGAAGTTGAGGGCAAAAATGGGTATAAGAAATCAATCATCATCAGTCTGCAGCGAGAGTCATGTCAGCCATTGTCATTGTTCCCCGACCATAAAAGGTCCCTCACTTACCTAACTAGTAAGAGTGTGCCTTTATGAACTTCAAATTATTCCATAAGATTTTTTTACATCACAGGCAGTAGTAAAAACATCTCACCCTAACTTCATTAACAATTTTATTTTTCCAAATGATTTCTAAGTGTGGTGGTCAACCTTAATTTTTTTCCTAGGGTAGTGACTGAATTATTAATGTGCTCCAGCAGCAATGTCTGAAAGAGATCAAGAATTATTATTTTGAGTGCCAGAGATACTGTCCAGTGAGGGACTGGAAGCCCCTTTAAAGTTTTCATATAATTCTTAGATGAAGAGGGGTGTGAGGGCAGCAAGCAGAGTAGGACTTCAATAACAGTATGAAATCCTCAGGAAACATGGTCTTGGTATCTTGGCATACTGAGGCTTACCCATTGTAGCTGTGGTAACCAGTGGGTCACATTCCATGAGTTCTAAAGCCTTTTTTCATTTCTCCTGCATGGGCCTTGGCCACCCACAAAACCTTGCACCCCAGATTTGTCCTGCCTTCAGGACAAGCAAGGATAAAGATGAAGCAGAGATTGAGGGGAGAATCAACCAATGTCGAATCCAACTTGAGACCCACCCCATGTGAGATGGCCAGTCCCTGACAGCTATTAATGATGCTCTGCTATGCTTGCAGACAGGTGCCTAGCATAACTGTCTCCTGAGAGGCTTCATCTAGCAGCAGATGGAACCAGAAGCAGAGACGCACAGCCAAATATCAGACTGAACTGGGAGAGTTTTGTGGAAGAACAGGGGATATGACTGAATGAGCCAGAGAGGTTAAGAACACTACCAGAAGACACACAGAGTCAACTAACCTAGGCCCTTGGGAGCTCACAGGGACTGAACCATCAACCAAAGACCATGCAATGGCAGGAACTAGATCCCCTACACACTTGTAGCAGATGTGCAGCTTGGTCTTCATGGGCTCCCCTAACAATTGCAGCAGGATCTATCTCTGACTGGTGTCTGCCATTAGATCCCTTTCCCCTAAATGGACTGCCTGGTTAGACATAGGTGGAATAGGATCTACTTAGTCTTGTTTCATTCAACTTGATGTCTCAGGGCAGAGGGAATGTGGGGGGTTCCCTTCTTTTTCTTTAAGAAGAAGGGGGATTAGTAATAGAAAGAGTGATTTGTAAGGCTGAGATTGGGTGGAGGAATGAGGGTTAAGTTTTGACCAGGATGTAATGTGAATAAATAATTAAATTAGTGAAGAAAAAAAAAACTGGAGAAAAATAAATAAATATAAGACAGGAAAATGTAGTAGAATTTAGCAATATCATATCTTACAGAATGATTGCTGCTTGTTCAGTGGATTTTTATTCTCATGAGTGGCTTATAATATGTGCTATAATTCTATATATTTAACAAATAAATAATAAATAAATGTATAAAAAAGAGGTAGAGAAGTCTTTTGGAGAGGAAGATGACATATAATTTATAATTCTTTTCAGACAGGAGATGTATTAGAAGAAGTGGAGATCAGGACTGTAATTGGGCCTCACGGTGGGAGGGGAGAGCATTACAAAGAACCAATATGATGTATAGAGAGTGAGGCATGATGGTGTTTAAGGGAAGGAGAGGCTTCCATTTAATTCCTGCAAGGGAGCTTCATTAACAGTGAGAATGAAAGGGAAATACACAGAGATACGCACACACACACACACACACACACAGAGAGAGAGAGAGAGAGAGAGAGAGACAGAGACAGAGACAGAGACAGAGACAGACAGACAGACAGATATAGAGAAGGAGAGATATGAATGTGTGTTTCTTAGAATGTAAGCGATGTCCTTACTATTTTAGTAAGTGGATGTTACATTGACTAGAAAGATAGAGAAGAATAACGAAGTTCTTCTACCTTTCTTGAATTTATTCTTTCCAGTATTTCATACATATTGATCTAGGCCATTCTGAGTACTGTCATAGGCCACCACCTCCTCTCTCTTCTGCCCACATCGCACTCCATCTTCAAATTCCTTTCCCACATTCTTGTTTCTGACCCTCTGTGTTTAACCAGACAAGTCAGTATGACCACAGATTGATAGCTCTCCACTGGAGCCTGGGGGGCTCATCTTTAGGGTCTTTAGTGAAGACAATGCATGTTCCTCCCTGAGGGGGGTACAAGTAACTGAACCCAAGTTATTTATAAGACCAGCAAGTGTTCTTAACCACTGATCAATCTCTGCAGTTCAAATTATTATTTTAATTTATGTATGTGTTTGCATGTATCATGGTACATAACTGTTGGTTCCCATAGAGGCCAGTAAAGGGCACTAAGCCCTTAGAGCTGGAGTGACAGGCAGTTGTGAGATGCAGGACCTGAATCGAGGGAACTGAATTTTAGTCCTCACATAAGCAGCAAAGTACTACTCATTGCAGAGCCCTCTTTCTAGTCCTTTGACATATTATTTTAAAATAGACTTAGTATGAGATGATTTTGCCTAGGTGTAGGATAATGTGTTTTGTGACTATTATGTAGGTTAGGCTAAGTTACCATGTTCAATGTGATATATGTGTGTGTGTGTGTGTGTGTGTGTGTGTGTGTGTGTGTATGTGTGTGTGTGTGTGTGTGTGTGTGTGTGTGTATATATGTAAAACCATTCTCATGATATTTTCAATTTATAGAGTCCAGGATATATGCTCCACTATATGTTGAGCAGTTTTTGTAGATAATTATTAGCTTTAATAAAATTGGAGGATAATACCATCTAAGCACACATGACCTTCTAAGCTGAGAAGCTGATGTCAAGTCACCTTGGGAGGTAAACCATAGACACACTACACATAACTTCTAGTATATATCTGTCCAAAAATAACAATATTTTCTTGGGAATAAAATGTGGTGGTTCATTTTTAATACAGACGTGCCTTCGGCTTTGGCTTACAAACTGCAAAGTTACAGGTGAGCAGGATGCAGTAGACTTTGTCTGTCTAGTCCTCCTTGCCACAAAACACACAAACAGGAACTTTATCCTAGGATGAAGAATCACTGGCAATATGTGTACTTGACCAAGTCTATGCTCCTGGGAGGCCCCTAAATAAAAAGATATCAGGAGAGGAAGAAGCCAGCAGAGAAGTCTCCGTTGTAGATTTTATGTGAACGGATAGGATGAATATCCTATAAAGCAATAATAAAACTTAGATGATGTCTAGGTAAGGTTCTGCACCTGGAGCACTCAGTTAATTAGGAACTCTAGGCAGGGGGTGAACCTGTATGGCAGGAGATACATGGCTGCAACTGACCTGCATACCTAACACGTCTATACTAGACTCTTGTTCTTGCAAGACCATCAGTCGAAATCTCCCTTTCTATGACTGTTCTCTTTTGTCTTCATGACTGTTGTTTTATTTTGAGGAGACACATTTGTCGCTTACGTATTTCACAAAAGAATTTAAAACTATTTCAACAAAAAAAATCTCATGCTATCTGAGATGCTTTGAACTCTTTAAATCTTAAAAGCATTTTCAAGTGAACTCTTTCCTCATGCCGACTTCACAATGCTCTAAGGTAGATACTGTTCTTATTCTGCTTTTACAAGTGAAAGTAATGGGAGGCTGGAGAGGTGGCTCAGAGGTTTAGAGCACTGACTGCTCTTCCAGAGGTCCTGAGTTCAATTCCCAGCAACCAGAGGCTGGCTCACAAGCATCTGTAATGGGATCCGATGCTGTCTTCTGGTGGGTCTGAAGAGAGTAACGGTGTACTCACATACATAATATGAATAAATAAATATTTAAAACAAACAAATGAAAATAATAGAGGACAGGGTGTCTGTGGAATACGAATCTCACAGTAAGTTCACATGTGCGACTTCAGGAGTTGATCAAATTGATTAATTCAGTGATTTCAGGACAACTGAGCTGTTTCGTTATGATTTTTGTGTACTTCCTCATATGGTAACATGAAGGCTGCTAGGGCTATGCCAATTAAGTTGTTGTCAATTATTAAAAGGGCCATGAAGGGCTGTAGCTAGACAATAAAGTTCTTGGGTTCCATTCATGAGGCTCCAGGATCCATTCCCATAACAATCAGAAAATACAAATTTTTAAAAGGTCATGAAATAACTTGAAGACAGTAGTAATATGGGGCTCATCAGTACAAGTTTTAAAATTGCATTTACTTATTTTCTTCATGCATGCAATGTCACAGCTGTCCACAAGTAGAGATCAGAGGTCAATTGCGGGAGTCCATTTTTTCTTCCCACTTGTAGTCCTAGTGATTGAATGCAAGCCATCAAGCTTGACAGTAAGTGCCTTTCCCACAGAGCCATTGGGCTAGCCTTAATCTATTTATTTGAAACAAGTAGAAACGGTTTACCTAGAAATTTGTAAGCACTTCCCCCTTTCATTTTATTTAGGGTAATCTTTATTATGACAGTCTCTAAAACTCACTAGAGACAGAGATTAGCATTAACATAACTAATTGGTATCAATTAGAATATATTCCCTAGAAATGGGTACTTTCTTGTCTGATTCTTGACAATCTCTCGGCTATTTCAGCAAATAGGAAGATTAAACATCTGTCAGTTTGGAAACCAGTGCTTCTGCCTCACTTACACACAAATACATTCAACTGAGAAATTAAATAAAGTCAACAATGAGCTTCACTTGTCATTAAAATGCTTAGTCTGGCTTGTTTTTTTAATTTTATCTTATTTTAATTATTATTGTATTTTTACATTTTTTAAATTTTCTAATGAGAGAAAGAAAGAAAGAGTATGGATTTGGGTGGGTGTGAGGTGGGGAAAAGCTGGAAAAAGTAGGAAGAGGGAAAAATCATAATATGTTTCTTGAAAGAAAACTATTTTCGATAAAAATTGTTGAATATTGACATCTAAGAAAAGATATCTGTAACAGTATAATAAATGAAAGCAAACTTATAGTAAATTCAAATTTAATAAAATTTTAGTTTGTTTAAGAAGAGCACATCTTTTGATGTTCATAGCTTTAAAACAGGTTTATGAAAATCACGAAAAGTCTTGAAATAAATGTTTATGATGCAATGTAATTGGTTAACATTTCCCATACCTATAAAAATGAATTTGATTAAAGACATATGTGAATTCGTGATGGGTAGATTCACTTTGATATTTTCAGAAGATAATATGGTTTTAAGATTGCCAGATATTTACTAAATAGACAACCTACTATGTCAGAATACTTATCAATAAAATTGTAGAAGATAAATAATGTTAACTGTAAATTAAACACAAATTATAAATAGGCAAAATCAAACTAAAATATTGAAAGCAACATTAGCAATTTGCATTAAAATTTTGGAGATGGGTGGGTGGCCCCATCCCTCTTCTTAATGTCTTTATAAATTTTGGATAGTAGCCCTATGTGAGATGTAGGGTTGGTGAAGATCCTTTTTCCAATCTGTATGTTGCCATTTTGTCTTATTGATGAGTCCTTTGACTTACAGAAGCTTTTCCGTTTCATGAAGTCCCATTTATCAACTGTTGATCTTACAGACTGAGCCCTTGGTGTTCTGTTCAGGAATTTGTCTCTTGTACCAGTGAATTCAAGGCTATTCCTCACTTTATGTTCTTTTAGGTTTTGTGTGTCCGATTTTATGTTGAAGTCTTTGATCCATTTGGACATAAGTTTTGTGCAGGGTGATAGATATGGATCTATTTGCATTCTTCTACATGCAGACATCTAGTTAGGCAAGCAGCATTTGTTGAAAATGCTATTTTTTTCACTGTCTTGTTTTGCCTTCTTTGTCCATAGGTGTCTAGTTTTATATCAGGGGGTACCCATGGCTGCAGCTAGATATGTAACAGAGGATTACCTTATCTAGCATCACTGGAAGGGAAGCCCCTTGTTCCAGTGGAGGCTTGATGACCCAGAATAGGGGAATGCTAGGCCACTGAGGCAGGAGAGGGTCAGGGGATAGGGGAGTACCCTCATAGAGGCAGGGGGAGGCAGGAGGAGATAGGAGGCTTGTGTAAGGGAAACTGGGAAAGGGGATAACATTTGAAATGTGAATAAATAAAATAACCAATAAAAATTTTTTAAAAAGGGAGTGTTTAAAATGAACAGAAAACAAAAACGAAATTAGGCACCAATAATCCAAGCAACCCAATTAAAAAATCAGGTATAGATCAAAATGTAATTCTCAACACAGGAATCTAGAATGGCTTAAAGAGATGTTCAATGTCCTTAGTCATCAAGGAAATGCAAGTGAAAATGGCCCTGAGATTCCATCTTATAGCTGTCAGAATGGCTAAAGTTGAAACCTCAAGTGATAGCACACGCTGGTAAGGATGAGGAGCAAGGAAAATCCTCTTCCATTGCTGCTGGGAGTGAAAAATTGTACAACCGCTTTGGAAAACAATTTGGCAAATGCTAGGAAAAGTGGGAATAGTTCTACTTCAAGACTCAGTTATACCACTCCTGGGCATATACCCAAAATATAGCCCACTATACCCACTATACCACACTTGCCCGTCTATGTTTATAGCAGCTTTATTCATAATGGCCAGAAATTGGAAGCAACCTAGATACCTCTCAACTGAAAAATGGATAAAGAATATGTGGTACATCTACACAATTGAATACTATTCAGCTATTAAAAACAAAGACACCATAAATTTTGTAAGCAAATGGATGGAACTTGAAAACATCATCCTGTGTGAGGTAACCAGAGCCAGAAAGACACATAGAGCATGTACTCACATTTAAGTGACAGTTAGCCATAAAGTGTAGGATAGCCACACGACTATCCAGAGACCTAAAGAAATTGGGTAATAAGGAAGGTCTCAAGGGAGGAAGCATAAATCTCATGTAGAAAGGAAAACTAAATAGTTGTCAGAGATGGATGAAGAGAGAGAGCTGTGTAGGAGAGAAGGTGAGGAGGAGAACTGGTGAGACCATCAGGTGTGAGGAGAGAGGGAGGCAAGGGAGGGCTTAGAGTGAGAATGGAAATTGGTGGGGATTGGCACCTCTTGTGACTAGCTAGAGGGTGGGAGAAAGTACAGGGAGTCTATGAGGGTGACCTTAGCTTAGATTCCTTCCACAGGAGGATATAGATACTGAAGTGCCCACCTCCTGTAGCCAGAGAGGACTTCCAGAGGAAGGAGGGCCTCATCAGTCTACCCACAAATTTTTCAACCGCAAATTTGTTTTGCCTACCAAATGTGCTGGGATAAAGATGGAGCAGAGACTGGAGGAACAGCCAGCTAATGACCTCCCCAAATGTAGACCCATCCCGTGTGGGAGAGCCAACCCTAAGATTATTAATGATACTCTGATATGCTTGTAGACAGGAACCTAAAATAACTGTCTCATGAGCGGCTTCATCCAGCAGTAGATGAAAGTAGATAGAGAACCAAGTAGAGCCTGTGAGTCTTAAGGGAGATTGGGGGATAGAAGCAAGCAAGTTGGAGGCATCAAGGATATCACAATAAGACCCACAGAGTCAACTAACCTGAGACCATGGTCTCACCGATGCTGAGCCTCTAACCAGGAATCATGGGAGAGCCAGAACTAGACACCACACACATTTGTAGCAAATGTACAGGTTGGTTTTCATGTGGGTCTCCTAAAGTGGAACAGTGGCTGTCTCTGACTCTGTCACCTGCCATTAGATCCTCTTCCCCATGACTTGGACTGCATTGTTGCTCATCCGTGGGAGAGGATGTGCCTAGACCTGCTGGGACTCGGTGTCCCAGGGTGGGGTTGTTCTCATTGGGAATCATCGTCTCTGAGGAGAAGGATAGGGGTAATGGGGTAGGGATTTATAAGGGTGAGACTGGGAAGAGAGGAAGGAGGGGTGCTGTAATCTGGATGTAAGGTGAAAGCAGAAAGATGGAGATACTGCGTGATGCTGGAATCCTGGAGCATCCTCAGTGCTGAGCCCAGCTTGTCAGTGCTGGTTAGAGGCTGCCTATATCAATCTTCAGCAGGTATTAGAAATTGAAAAAGACTTAGAAGAAGCTGAGGGACATAAAGAAACATGTATAGCACAGGATTCAGTAAAGTTAGAAACCTGAAATATTTTTGTACATGGTGTTTTTTCGTATTAAGTCATTGGTTCCATTCTAAGACTCATTATTTTTGGCCACTTTTGTGTGTTTAGTAAAGTGGGACCATGGTTCTTTTGAGCCTGTTGCCTATCGTTTTTCTTTGCATAACTTAATATGTCAAATAAATGAGTTCCTCTAATAAAATTGTTTGTTTCATTCTTTAAAAGCAGAAATTGAGTATATCACTTTTCAAATTTTAAAAACATGACATATTCAACCCGAGCTTCATGAATTAATGTAGCAATAAGCAAAACTCTACAGACAGAATGTTTATTGGAAAAGAAAACAGGCATATTCCATTTGATAGTTTTCTGTGGATGATTTTGGTTCAGTAGTGCTTAAGGCAGCACGGAAGAACTGGTGTGTGACTTTGCTTTGTTTATTAAAAAATGATACAAGAATTCTGGACAAAGTTCAGTTGGTAGTACACTTGTCTTTGATTCACAGAGCCCTCGTGAGTTTGAGAGTTTGATGCATAGAACTGAATAAACTGTGTATGTGGTAAAGCATGCCCTAATGCCCCCGCTCAGGAATCTCGGGGTGAGGCTCAGAAGTTCCGAGTCACCCCCAGCTATGTAGAAAGTTTGATAACAGGAAGGATGGAGAGAGGGATAAAAGGATGGAGGAAGGGAAGCAAGGAAGGAGATAGCAAGAGAAAAGAGGAGGGAAACAAGCATAGGCTAAGGCGTGGAGGCAGACAAACAAAACCACAGAAAGAGAAGAAAAGAAAGGAAGTGAACATGGGAAGGGATGGGAGTGAAGGGAGGGGAGAGGGAGAGAGGAGGAGAGGGGATGGGATGGCATGGGGAGGAGAGAAAAGGAACATGGATTAAAGCAACAAAGCAAAGCAAAGAATCACATGAGCAGCATTTTGAATATTGAGTAAGCATGTTGTGCCTCACCAACAGTCCAGAGCTGTGGTAACTGATAAGGAGACTTATTCAGGCATTAAAGCAGGAACCCAGCAGATGAAAAAGAACAGCACAGTAGATTTCTAGTTAATCCTGCTATCTAGAAACATTAGTTCAGTTCTGAGCATGCATCTGATCCTTTTACGTTCTTCTCCAATCTCATGTCTGTGGAGTGACAAGACACTTAGTCTGGACACAGCTAGAGAACAACTTTAGGCCTCTGAAGAACACATGTCTGGGAACTTCTATTCAAGGCCAACATCAAAATAATATGTAGCTCTCTAAAGCAGTTTAATTATATGGCCTGAATTGGTAAACTCAAGCAAAGAAGAACCATCTCAGAAGCCTCTGGGTCTACCTTTAGGGTGTTGAGCAACCAATGCCTCTAATTTGGATGTGGATTGATTTACCTGGACACTGACATGTATCTGACCATGTTATTTCCAGTGATGTCCACGAAGAACTATGGCCAATTTATCTTTCAGGATGGTGATATCACAATGCCTTGGCTCTGAGCACACTATGGACTGTGCATGACAGCACACCATGTAATACTAATGACCACTGCAGAAAAGACTTTTTATCAGATTACAGACATTTACACATTATGAATTCTAATTCTTTTATTTAATTTACTACTATATGTACAAAGTTTTCTACTCTTCTAGTAATGGTGACTTCCTGTTGGAAAACAAAACCTTTTGATGTTTTTTCATCATCCCTCGGTATATAAATACTAACTCACCTACTTCAGGATTATATTGTATTAGAATATTTGGTTTTTTTTTTTTTTTTTTTTTTTTTTTTTTTTTGGTTTTTCGAGACAGGGTTTCTCTGTGTAGCCCTGGCTGTTCTGAAACTCACTCTGTAGACCAGGCTGGCCTTGAACTCAGAAATCTGCCTGCCTCCGCCTCCCAAGTGCTGGGATTAAAGGTGTGTGCCACCACTGCCCGAAGAACATTTGGTTTTTAAAATGTCCTGTGCTTGTGTGACCATGACTATGCAGAGAGAGAGAGAGAGAGAGAGAGAGAGAGAGAGAGAGAGAGAGAGAGAGAGAGAAGTGTGAATATAAGAATATAAGAGCTTGAATGGTAAATAGGGTGATTAGAGAGGGAGACACTGAGATTACATCTAAAGAAAGGCTTAAAGGAGATGAGATTCTGGGCCAGATAGAAAGACAAAGGAAAAGCATTCAAAGCAAAGGAAAGCAAGGGTTGTTTCAATCTCTGAGACGGGCTGGAGAGATGGCTTGGTGGTTAAGAACACTTGGTGCTCTTTCAGACAGCCTGAGTTCAGTATACATGTGGGGAGATTCACAACAGTCTACAACTAAATCTCGGGAACATAAGTGCCATCTTCTGTTCTCTACAGCACCAGTGCATGCACGCACAAGCAAGAAGGCATGGTTTTATTTATGTAACACAAGAAGTTTGGTCTTATTGTAAGAGAGGTGTATGAGTTCATGGTTTCTTGCTATGATAAAGCAACTTACAAAAGAGTTTATCATGGCTTATGACTTTAGAGGAGTTAGAATCCATCACGGTGGTAGGCATGGTAGCAAGAAGTAGGCTTGTTGGCAGTAGCAGGAAGCTGAGAGTTTTCAACTTCGTTCACCAAAAGCAGCAGAGTGAACTGGAAGTGTTACTTCAAGAATCTCAAAGCCTTCCTCCATTGCTACTCTTCTGACAGTAAGACTGTACCAACTGAACCTCCCTAAGCAGCCCTGCCAACTAAGGAACAACTATTCAAATGCCCAAGGCAATGGAGGACATTTTTCATTCAAATCACTACCAAGGGATTCAGGGGGAAAACATTACACAGAGAACAAAAAAATAAACAAGGAATAATTGTGTAGAAAATTTTAAGCCACAGTAATGACATTTTTTACATTTTAGTAGATAAATTATAATTATTTATGGGACACAATGTAATACTATAATTAATATAATGGATAATTAAACCAAGTTCATTAATTTTTTAAATGATGTTTGAGTTTCTGACTTAAATTTTATTACAAGAACATTAAATGAAATTTATCCTGGATTAAGTTAAACATTCCAAAAATTTCCAAAATGTCTTTAAAAGTTCTTCTGCCACTTTGTATTACTTATTTATTCAAAATGAAAATTAAGAGTTGAGGATTAGAAAATCAGAATATTAACTCTGAAAAATGCTAAATATATTCTATGTTTCAATAACTCAGTTATTGCCTAACTATCTTTTGTAACAAAAAACAAGTAAAATCCATCTCATTAGTGTGAAATTCGGTTTTGGGTCTTGAACAAATGGTGACATTTTATGTATATCAAACAATTATTTTAAAATAAACTTTTTTGTGATTAACAGTAAATATTTAATTTATTTTATTGATTAGAGTTTCTGTTGCTGTAATAAAACACCATGACCAAAAGCAACTTGGAAGGATTTATTTCTGCTTTTAACACTCAGGTCACACTGCAGCACTAAGGGAAGTCAACACTAGAACCTGGAGGGAGAAACTGAAGCATTGACCATACAGAGTGCTGTTTACACCTTTGCTCCTCATGGCTTGCTTCACTTGTTTTCTTGTAAGCCCTAAGGCCACCTGCTTATGGTGACACAGCTCACACTGGCCTGGGTCCTCCAACATCAATTTATTAATTAAGAAAATGGCCTAAAGATTTGCCTACAAGCAAACTTGATGGAGGCATTTCCTTGTGTCCAGTGACAGAAAATAGTAATGCAACCAGGACATTTATATATGGTATATAGTTATATGCTCAGGGTTAGGCTAAGTTATCTCAAGAAAAAGAGGTCCAAGTAGAGAATTTAAGACCCCCGACAAAAAGAGAGATTATGCAGTGAAGGATATTCAGCTGATAATAAGTAAGATTTGTCTTTTTTTTTTTTTTTTCAGGGTTTCAATCACAGAGCGTAGGAGAATTTTAATCCAGCAACATGGCTACTCTGGATGGAGCACAAACATTACCTTAATACACATTATTAATCCCTGACAATGTAGGTAAAGTTAGTATGTAAAAGGAAGTAGACATGTTGGATAGTAATGTCTAATCGAGGAACAAACAAAGTGACAAATCAGAGAAAGATTTAACAGATATGGCCAATATTTAAGTTAACAGCACAGGACACAGAGGTGAGTTAAGAGTATAGTGCAGAGAGAGAGAGAGAGAGAGAGAGAGAGAGAGAGAGAGAGAGAGAGAAGATTAGAACAGATTTTCAGAGTTAGTTCAAGGCAAAGCAGAGCAATTCAGGTAGATGCCAAAAGAGAAGCCACTTTGAATCAGTCAAGTTTGGCCCAGAGCAGCTGAGTTGAACCAACCAGCCAAAGTTCAGAAAGCTAGAAAGAATGAGCTTATTTATCAGTAAGCTTCCAAGATGATAATTATATCAGGTGAATTAAAGTAACTTTTTCAACAGAGTATTAGTTCTGTGATTCTGCCAATTGGCCATCTAGACCTTTCTTTTACATTCTTATGTAATATTTGTCACAAAAGAAGAGATGACAAGCACGAAGTCATATGAAGTATACCATGCTGGTAAGAGTTTTAGATGGACAAATCTAAAGAAAATAAATGCTTTGACAGCTAAACTGTAGGTTGTATGGGACAAAGTAAAATGCATGGCTTGAGGAAAGTGATTTTGATCGATTCTCTGGGTCAGGATTTCCAAGTGCAGTGGATGCAATAGCTTAGAGATATTCCTGGTGCTGGATTCTGACACTGGTCACTGTAACCATACCTTTCTGGGCTATGATGGAATAAACAGCCTTAGATTCCACATAGCACATGATGATTTCCGCGTACTACAAGGCTTTACTCAGTGCAGCCGAGGACCATGAATTGAGTCCTCTAGTATCTTTTGCCAACATAGACATTTTTCACTTTAAGTACATTTTTCTCAGGTATTTTGGTCACAGATATGCAAAAGGGAGTAATTCATAGATCTGCTCATATAAAATGTGCTGCTTACTATTCAGTGCCATTCTTCCTTGACAAGTAACTTAAGTCATTTTGAATAATCTATACCCAAATGGCCTTTATAATGTCTCTCCTCAGAGACTTTCATAGGAACTGCATTTAACACTTAAACTGAAGCAAACAGAAGTAATATGAAATTCAGAAATTAGGTAATTTCCATTTTATTATTATTACAGATGTCATGATTTTCATTCGACAACAACTTAAAAATTAGATGAATTTTGTGAGAGACAGCAAGAAGAAAGTTATGTTGGGTAAGAAAAGAAATAGGAGATGTGAAGAGAGGGAAGATAAAAGGAAGTTCTTTTAAAAAGATTTCATTTATAAGTGTGTGTGTGTGTGTGTGTGTGTGTGTGTGTGTTTGTGTGTGTGTGTTGGCAGTGTGTGAGGATGAATATGAGTGCAGTTCCCATGGAGGCAGGAAGAGGGCATCAGAGTCCCTGGGGTTGGAGCTACAGGCAGTTCTATGTCATGGTCAAGGATACTGCAAATGGAACTCATGGAAGAGCAATAGTGGTCTTAACTGATGAGCCATCTCTCCTAACCTACTTTTCCCCCCTTTACAACAATGATCAACCAGTAAATATGCTATCTAGAAATTATGTATTACATTGATCAATTACAATGGCGTGGACTGATTCCATATCATACAAAGCAGAACACTAACTTAGCTAATATGCAGAATCTGCTGCAGCTTATTTCTCAGCTACTGCACAACAGATGTCTAATATACAGAGTAAGATGGCAACTAATGCAGTTAGATAAGAAAAACCCAGGGAATTTATAATTCGAAGCTGATTTATAAGTTAACTTGAAATTTTGCCAGATTTCAATTATTGTTGCATTATTAAGGAAAATTTCAACTTAATTGGAGTGGGTGTTACCTCAAGGATGACTCCTTACACAGCTGAACCAAGATTCAGAAGAAGAGGACACTTCGTTTTATCCAGGATACTGGTCTTAAAGTATAAGTAAACAGCCCCCTTGATAATATATATTGATCTCAAGAGAAAGACTTAGGAGGCTCAAGAGAGCCTCACACGAGCCACTTATACAAATTAAGATTTCTAATAAAGAAACAAGAAGACTTATAAAGAGCACCTATCATGAAGGATTTGGGTGTGATGCACAGACGATGTTGTCAAATTTTTGGATATGACCAACTCGGGAAATATGAGAAATACTAAATATTTAGAGTTTAGTTTTAGTACAGTGGAAAGATAGAAAGCATATTTCACAGGCATTCGAAGGTGAGTAGATACCAAACCATTTAGACAGTGAGTTTGAAGAGCATGTTGCAAACAGAGTATCATGTCAGAATAAGACTCTTCATGGAACATTTAGGTAACACAAATGACCAGACATGGGTATCAGGACTGCTCATGTTCCTCAGACCACTGAAGTCAACTCTTTATTATTATTAAATTTTTTTTCTGGAAACAAGGACATGAAAACTGCCACAGCGCTCATACCAGAAACAAAGGAAACAAACAAGAATACCCTGAGGGCATCATTGCCTTGGATTTCCTCTTGACACCAAGAGCTTTCTCTTCTGATCAATAAATTCTCCTTGCATGGCAGAAAACAAGAGAAAACAATAACCCTTGGACTCCTGGGCTAATTTCCAAAATGCTGCCAGGGCTTTCCTCTCTGGGCTTCTCAAATGACTCTGAGAATCTCAGAGTCCAACAGCTAAAAGTGAAGCCTCAACTCAGAACAGGAAGAAGGATAGAGAGGAGGCGGGAAAGAAGACAGAAGGATGAATATGATCAAAGGGCACTAATCTATGGAAATATGATAAACATATAATTTTATACAACAAACAGTTATTAATAAAAAATGCAACAAAGTCAGGCCACAGCAAGCATAATAGAATTCTCTAATTAAAAGATGAGGAAAATTTAAAAGGAAGTAGGGGAGAGGGAGAGTTGTTTTACTCACTTTTGAGGTAGAACAAGCTCATAAAATGTAACCATGGTTTTGAAAAGGAGAATAGAATAAATACCTATTAGTCTACGCTGGGATAAACAACTGAACAGAGAGACTTAGATAAATGGATACTTAGCAGGTAAATAGACCAATGATAAACATTGCTTGTGCCGGAAATTTAAAACAATCCAGGTAGATATATTGCTGTTAATGGTCTTAGATTCATTGCATTTTGTTATCTCTGAGACAGAATACATGTCAATACAGCTCAAGGGAGGGATTTGTTCTGTACATAGCTCAGGCAATCGGTGTTCCAAGCTAGGTACTCACGGAGGCTAGGCATGCTGGGTGGCTAGGTCTCTGGTGATGGAAACCTGTGTGGTATGACATGTTACATCTAAGTGGATGCTGGAGAGATCTGGGTAGAAGGGGAGCTAGTCTATCTCAAGATATACTCTTAGGTTCTTACATCTATCCTATTTAAAAAAAAAATCCACAGCTTTCCAAAATAATGCCAGCTACTGGTGACCAAAGTTCTAATACATTAGCCTGAAAGAACCTTTAAATACCCAGCAGTGACAAAGAAGAAATGCACAGTCAGTAAGCATGGACTATGCTTAGCAACTTCTTTACAAAGATTGCAATGCAGAAAGGGGAGAGGAAGAGAAGCCATTGAAACCAGCCAGGTCAACAACACACTGAGGCATACTGTAGTGGGTATATCACCTCTGCAATCAATGTTCCCTACCCCACATTAGTCAGAGACAGACATCAGAGAAATCCAAAATGAGAAATGTGATACAAGGTGCTAGAGAGACACTTGGAGGATTATGAGTACCTGCTGCTCCTGCAGAGGATCTAAGTTTAGTTGCCTATATCTATGTTATTAAGCTCACAACTGCCTTTAACTCTGGCTCTAGGAAATCTGACATCCTTCCTTTCCCTCCATGAGCACCCATGGGCATGCGTGCATACACACACACACACACACACACACACACGCACGCACACGCACACATACATATGCACATATAAAACATGCAAATATATATATAATGCTTACAATTGTAAAAAGTACTGGTCAGATATTTTATGCTGTATTTCTCTTTTTAATTTTATTTTTATTATTTGTGTGTGTATGTGTGTGTGTGCGCGCATAGTGTTAGAAATGACCACACTCAAGAAGCCCCTAAGGAAACATGATAGGTGAAAGGTGTTATAGAACAGAAAAACGATATTTAAAAAAAATAACTGAAGCAATATATAGACTTAATTTAACTATTTGTTACAAACTCATCTGAATATGTGAGATGATAATAGTCCAGGTAAGTGTTATGGAGTGTATGAAGACTGTGCTTTAGCTTCACAACTTTTTGCTAAACCAATCCTCTCTTTCTTTAATTATTCTTAATAGTTTTTATTTGCATATTCCATACATTTATGGAAGTTATACTGATCATATCTTCCCATCATTATCTGTCTTCAACTCCTCTCAGAGCCTCCAACTCTATGCTTCAGGTCTTTTTTTTTATTTTTTGTTTGTTTTTATGATTAATAATCTCCTGAGCCCAATTAGTGATGTCCTTATGTGTATGTGGCCATCAATTGGGTCATGGACAGCATACCAGTTGTCACATCCCCATCAGAATGTGTCACATGTCACATCAGAAACTCTCCCTCCCTTAGCAACCATCAACTGTAGCTCCTTTGGATAGCAGGATTCCATGCTGTGATGCTGACTGACTTGGTCCGGTGCAGGAATTCACAGTTGTTGTGAGCTGATGCATCAAAGTCATGTTATATCTAGAAGTCTGCATTTCACAGCTCCACTCCCCATTCACGAGCACTTAAGGAAAATTTCCTTTTACAGTATGAAAGAAAAGAGATGAGAAGTTGGATCAGTGGTTAAAACACTTGTGTTACAAACCATAGGACCAGAGCTCTAATCCCCCGAACACTCCTAAAATGCCAGGTAGGATTGTCAATCTATCTGTGATTCTCATACTCAGAAGGTTGAGGTAGAGATATCTGGAGTGTGCTCTTGGTTCAATTCAGAGACCGTTCACAATTGAGTAAAGTAGTACACCACCGAGGAAAGCTCCAGATGCCAACTTTGGTGCTCCACACTTATGCACACACATAACACACACACACACACACACACACACACACACACACACACACACACACACGAGAGAAAGAGAGAGAGAGGGAGAGAGTAAAACATAGAACAAGATGGGAAAGGTGGCATTGAAAAGGACTAAGACCATAGGAGGAAAGAAAACAAGCCTGGGAGTGAAGTTCTGCTTCTTTCAGTTCAGCACACAAAATGTCGGTGCAAGGAAAGAAGCGAAATGAATTGTGAGCAGAATATGTGTTTTCCCAGTGGAATGACAGGATGCAGCAAAGATGGTGTAGAGAATATAGGAGTTTGGAATGTCCACAAAAGTAGGAACAAGGAGAAAACAAAAGAAAAGGAGGGTAGGGTCAGCACCATGTGTATAGACTTGTCTAATGAACATGAGAATAATTGTGTGTGTGTGTGTGTGTGTGTGTGTGTGTGTGTGTATTTACTTATATGCAAATGATGCACGTTTGAAGGACTATTGGCTGAAACCTCAGAAACCCTATAAGCCAAAACAAATGCTTTAGTGGACAGGCAAGATGAGTTAGCAGATAGAGGCACTTGCTGTCAAGCTTGATGACACTGAGCAACCCACACAGTGTAGAGAAACAGCTGAATCTCAGCAGATTGTATGATGGGTATCACATTACCTGAGAATAACACACACACACACACACACACACACACACACACACACACATGCATGAACGCACACGTGCATGCATACAATATACATTTTTCCCTCTCTTTAAATAGATCCTCTTATATATTTTGCAAGAGGGATGAAAAGTTTAACAATCACAGACTAAAATCCTACATATCATTACCCAGCACAGGTCACAGAGGTGATCCACATGTCCTTATATAGCACAGTCACAGTAGGTGACCCACATGTTCCTATACAGCACAGGTCACAGGGGTGAGCCACATGCCATTACACAGTACAGGTCACAGGGTGTGACCCACATGCCATTACACAGTACAGGTCACAGGATGTGACCCACATGTCCTCACACAGCACAGGTCACAGAATGTGATCCACACATCCTCACACAGCACAGGTCATAGGATGTGACCCACATGTCCTCACACAGTGCAGGTTATAGAAGGTGACCCTTGCAAAATAATCCATTCTTTTCCTTTTTTTGTCTCTTTGTTCCACTTTACCTGGGAGGGAAATTTTAAATTTAAAACTGCCTTTTGGTTTTTGTTGGTTTGACTCTGCTTTCTTCGGACCTTTCTGTCTAAAACCAGATTCCTCTGTTCAGCTCATCAGAATGCACTCTATCTGAGGCATAATGTTCTGTCTGATTCTAATCTTGAAAAGAAGCGCAATTAAAATCTTCAACAGAAACCAGAGTCCTTCTCAGAGATAAGATATCTGAATACTGTGACTATTTCATGCCCTTTCTCCTCCTGGCCAATAACAAAAAAGAAAGCAAAAGAAACTTGGAGTTACAGACTGATAGGAGGAAGAGTCCAAGAGGAGAAGGAAAGAGAAGAAAACCTGGTAAAAATAAGTAAAAGGCTAAAAATCACAGGTCCATCTTCTTTGTTAAGCATAACAAACAGGAGTGATAAAACTAGTATCAGAAGCTAAAAAATATAGCGGTACAGATAATGCAATATAATAATATTAGGTAACATTACGTTCTGTGGCAAATTAGATGGCTCAAGCTATGTCAGTGAACTTCAGCTCTGGAAAAATAGCTTGACTAAAACAAGAACTGGGCAGTTCTCTGAACAGACCACATTGAGGCTTCAGGCATGGCTTACATTCTTTCCTAAGTGTCTGTCTTGTAGTATCACGCTTGGACCAATATGAAAATATTTTCTAAGATTTATTTTTTAAATTTTATGTGTATGACCATTCTGCCTGCATGTATACAGATACACAATGTGAGTTCCTAGTATATCTAGGAACCAACAGTTGCCATTAGCTTCTCAGTAACTGGGGTGGAAAAGAAAGACAGGAGAAGCCTTCTCAATTTAAAATGTTGCAATTTAAGAAAATCTCATTTTTAACAGCCCCAAATGGAATATTCATAAAAGAACGGTCCTGAGAAACAGTGTCTATCAAAAACTTCAAATTGCTAAAAAAAAAAAAAAAAAAAAGAAAAAAAGAAAAAAAAAAAAGAAAGAAAGAAAGAAAGAAAACCTGCCCAAAAGAAAAAGCTCAGTTTAAGAACCAGATCCGGCACCAACTTATTTCTTTCAGTCTACAAACTGATTAGGGAAAGGGACCTGAAAAGGATGGAGTTCTTTTCATCCATTACGTGCAAACAAAGGACCTTCTATTAAATATTTAATGAGTGAGAAAGAAAAGGGGATGCTAAAAACTGAAACTCTTCATGAGAAATGTGTTTGTAGAAGGATCAAGATTTTGATTCTGGGTATAAGACATACATGAAATACACAAGCAACAATAGGGAGAACATTGTAAAGTCTTATCTAAAAGGGTCACCATGTTAAAGAAGACTGGAACCAAGTCTTTACAAAACACAGTGAGCAGAGAAAGTTATATAGCATCCAAGGAAAGTTAGTATATCAAAGCCAATGCCCTAGTAGTTGGTACTAGGTGCCAACTCAGCATGGTCTAGAGTCACCTAAGAAGGAAGTCTACTGAGAGCTTATGTGGATAAGATTAGCCTGTGGATATGCCAGTGAGGGGTTTCCCTCATTTTTCATTGATGTATGAGGGCCCACTCCACTGTGGGCAGCTCCATTCCCTGGGCAGGTTGTCCTGTGCTGAATTAGAAAGCTAGCTGGACATGATGAGCCTATGAGTGTGTTGGGAAGCAATGTTGCCCCATGATTACTGCCTTTGTTCCTGAGTGAGAGTGTTCCTTTCCTATCTTCTTTCAATAATGTACTGGGACCTTTGCTTTTCTGAGTTGCTTTTGGTCAGAGTATTTTCCCACAGCAACAGAGGAAAACTAGGATGAGGAATAATCTTTTTTTTTTTTTCTTTAGATTTATTTGAGGAAGTAATCCTTGAGATGAGAAACCAAATTCCTAGTCAGCAGTCTCTATAGAGAGAGGTAACACAATGTCTGCCTGGCAAGTTTTCAGACTCTAGATGACCCTCCCTTGGTTCTAGAGAAAGGTCATTATTTTTTACTATTTCAATTTATTAGCAAAAGATTTGGCTGAATACATTCTTTTTCTTAGGTTAACTAATTTCAAGTCAATGTGAATACAATACAATACAATGTGATGACTCATATTGACTGTAAATCTTACAGGATCTAGATTCACTATGGAGACAAAGTTCTTGGCTTATCTATGAGGCTGTTTCTAGATCGGTTTAACGAAGAAAGAAACACTAGCACTGACTGTAAAGACCACCATCCCTTGGGGTGGAGTCTGTTGCTGTACTCTCTCACATTGGGGGAAGCGCAGGCGCAGGCAGGTCCCCCAGCTCCGGTGTTGGGTCCGAGTGCCCTGGGCTTCAAGGCTCACCGCAGTGGCCCTTCTCATCTAGGCATAGCGTCCGCGGGGCCTGACACCTCGACCCCGATGCAGGGGCATCTGCCCACTCGGTGCCCAAGCCACAGCCACTGTGCGCTGCGGAAGTCACAGCTGTAGCTTGGCCACGGTGTAGGGAGGAGGCGTGGATAGAGACCAGCCTCGAGCACTCTTGCCCCGCGGTGCCCAGTGCCCGCTGCTGTATCGTGGTAATTAATTGCTCCTCTACCAGTATATTCACCTAATGATAGTGTGATGTGATTTCAAAAAAAATATAGAGTATTCACGAAAAAAAAAAAGAGCACTCTGCTCGCCGCAGAGCCGGCATCCTCAAGAACCCAAGAGTCACAGCTCCCTTAGACAAATGTTCTCCTACGCCAAAATAGTTTTTATCTTTATTCGTTCTGGATGGCAGGCAGCGCTCCTGGGGCAGGCGGTGGAGAAGGAAGGGAGAGAGAGAGCTACTTGGGTCAAGGTGCTCTATTTATAGTTCTGAGGGGAGGAGATGGGTTTGGTAGTTGATACTTTCCATTGGCCAGCTTGGGGGCCCTGTTTGTTGCCTCATTTGCCTTGCCCAGGACTCAGGGTTGCTTTCTACACAAGTTTCACACGCCAGGCCTCTCTCTATACAGGAGTCATGATTGCTGTGGGGAATCTCCCAGGATCGTTGGCCAGAAGCATGAATTCTGGTCCCTGGTGTAGGTTCCACTGTTTGTAGAATTTTTCACCAGGTCTCCCAGGGCTTCTAGCCTATGCTCAACCGGGCATTAGACTGCCTGACATAAATCACTGCCCCACAGTCTGACACTGAAGAAAAAGAACGAGCTGAACATCAGCATTCATCTCTCTGATTCTTGACTGCAGATGCAGAGTGACCAGCTGCCTCATGCTCCTGCTGCCTTAACTTTCCGACTATGGTGGACTGTCCCTGAAATCTAGAATAAAAGCTTCTATAAATTGTTTCTGTTAGGCAATTTGGCACACAAATGAGACAAGTATCTAGTATACCTGACATCTTAAACTTGAAGTTGAACTGTCATTTCTTATCTCCCAAGGTTTATGGAAGGGGTTGGAAGTAAGGGTGCAGAGTGGCTAACTATGGTAGAAAGAGAATTTTTGCCTTTCATTTTATTTGACATTGATCTACTGTTTTAAAAATTGAGGAGTGGTGGAGGTTACATCCAATACTGTGCTAGGAAAATGGACTTGAGACATTTATTAGTTGAGTTAAAACAAGTCATTACAGCCTAATTTCTCTAACACAGACTAGTTAAGAAATCTTTTTAACCTTTAGGATTTAATAGGTATTTCTTGTTTTATTGGCTTGATTTTTTGTTTGTTTGTTTGTTTGTTTTAAGCAAAGTCTCATTCAGCCAATGCAGGCCTTGAACTTGCTATGTAGCTGTCCTAGTTAGGGTTTCCATTGATGCAAGGAACACCATGACCAAAAAGCAAGTTGAGGAGGAAAGAATTAATTCACCTTACACTTCCACTTTGCTATTCATTAGTGAAGGAAGACAGAAACTCAAACAGGCCAGGAACCTGTTGGTAAAGAGGCCATGGAGAGGTACTGTTTACTGGCTTGCTTCCTCTAGCTTATTCAGCCTGATTTCTTATATAGCTGAGAACCACCAGTCCAAGGATGGTACCACCCACAGTGGCAGGGCCATCCCCTGTTGATCACTAATTGAGAAAATTCCTTACAGCTGGATCTCATGGAGGTATCTCCTCAGCTGAGGCTCCTTTCTCTCTGATGACTCTAGCTTGTGTCAAGTTGACACACAAAACTAGCCAGTACAGTAGCTCAGGATGACTTTGAACTTCTGATCATCCTGCCTCTACCTCCTGAGTGCTGCATTTACAAGAATGCAGCACCCATGCACAGTTAGAGTTGTGGGTTGAACAAGGCCTAGTTCATGTGAGTGAGCACTCTACCAACTAACTTACATTTACAACCCAGTTGATAAATACTTTGTTTTAGCTGTATATGGCCAATACTAAGTAAGCATATGCCTTATAGACTATTTCCGATGTAGACAAATCAGTACTAATGCTAATCACATACACATACTTATAGATTTTCACTCTACACATCTGGTACTCAAGAGAGAGCTTTGAGCTGAACATAATGAATTGATGAACTATCAGCATTAGTTTAAAAGCTTTAGATTGGAATGTATGGTCATTAAGATTATAGGAAACAAGCACTTACTATACCACTGTTATAGGGTACAATTGGAAGTGATAAAATGAACGCATTAAGTAAAAATGTTACTTTGCATTGGTAATGCAGTTTATAATTTTTCAATGGTTAGCCACAGCAATATCTGGTCCTTTTAAGTTGTCATCTTCTAACATAAAGAGATTTGAAGATCAATTCTTCTTTTTTAAAGAAAAGATTTCTTTATATGTATATGTGCTATGTGCATGCAGTACTTGTGGAGGCCAGAAGAGGGCATTGGCTCCCCTGTACCCTGGAATTGCAGTTACTGGTGTTTGTGAGGTAACTGCTAAGAATGGAATCCATGTCTACAAAAATGGTAAATGCTTAAAACAGCCAAGCCACCTCTCATGCTCAAATGCCAATGGTTAGAGAGAGCTACACAAATCTGGGACAGCTTTTAGATTTTCTTCATAAACCATACTTTCTTCCTGTATATATTATACTTACAGAAAGGCTGACTGTAGGGGGTCAAGACTTTATTCACCCTCTATAAAACTGAGATGCATATTTCTTATTCATAACATTTTCTGCTAAGGGTTATGAAGCTGAAATAGGAAAGAAATTTGTGTTTTTCATCATAGATGATGGTTTCTGTAAGGAAATGATGCCCAGTTATGATGTTCTTCAGAAGGTGTGATATTTGCTGAGGTATTAGACAACAAACTGAGCTGATCTTGTGTTTCTCTCTAAAACTAATTGACCACAAGCACATATTAAAAGACCTTTCTCTCTTTGCCAATGGCAACATCAGCTCCTGTCATATTTACACAGATGATATCAAGTCAGATGGTCAAGAACCAGGTAAAATTGTCATCCAAGACACAACCGAGACATTCTAGAAAAATGGTATGAAAATTTTGCCATAGATAAGATTGCCTCCCAGATACAAACTGACGAAGTCTACAGAAATGGTGTGAACTTAGACTTTTTCTTTAAACCTTTCTTTTCATATTTTTTCTTTTACTTTACCATTTTTTAGAAAGTATTTGTACTTTGAGAATTTTAGCTGTGAATACAATGTATTTTTACCATGTTTTATGTTTATCATATTTTCTCCTCACCACTGCCATACAACTCAGATTCCCATCCCTTTCTGAACTCAATGTCTTCTTACATATATATATGTGTGTGTGTGTGTGTGTGTGTGTGTGTGTGTGTGTATTATATATTTATGTATCTGTGTACTTATATATGTTATAATATGCATATATGTACATAAATACACACACACACATATACATATATATATATATATGTACCACACTGACTTCCCAAGCTTCTTCCTTTCTGTCTGGGGAGTCCGTTTTACCATACTTAACTCAGTATTTGCTCTTATTCACATCGTGTCCATCAACCACAATACAAGCTTAGTTACTAAATATAAACAGTTGAGTGTAATGCAATTTTGATTAGCACTAAAGTATTATGAATATAGTATTTAGATTTTAAAATGTTATGGACATAGGGTTTGTAATGGTCATCATTTGTTTTGATTATATATTGGTATTTTAAACTTTGCTCCTGTTGTTTTAAAAACATCTATATCATGTTGATTATTAATTGTATGTGTGTTTATTATTTTCCAGATATTCTTTGCACATTATACTGGATATATTTAGCATATGACATTTATAAGATTTTAAATGTACTGAGGTACTATGAACACATATCTTGGTCAAAAAAGAAAATATTCTTTACTTATCAATGTTCATGAATTAAGATTCATTTTCCCTGGTATTTTGATATTGTTATAAATCTAAATATATCATGAAATAGGTATTTATATTGGAAAAATAAAATTTACTATTAAGAATGTAGTCTAATGAGAGAAAAATATCGATGTGGATTTGGGTGAGTAAGGAAGTGAGAATCTAGGAAGAATTGCAGGATGGGAAACCATAATCAAAATATAATGTGAGAAATATCTAAAAGAAAGTATGCCACTATTCTATAATAAATTACTTAATGAGTCACAGATACAAAAGTTAGAAATATTAGTCTACTTAGGCCATAGAGTCCATGCTAGACCATTCAAAATCTTGAAAGAATTCTTCACAGGAGAAAATTTTTCAAAATTCCAAATGCAAATATGATTTAAAAGATTGAAGATACCATACTGAGTGACTTATAATTGTATCATATTGCTGTAATAATTCAAAACCTTTTGTACTAGAACTAAAGCAAACATAGAGATAAAGAGTAAAACAAAACACAGAGGCCAAAAATAAAATCAAAGTTATACAATAAACTAATTTTTGAACAGGGTATCATAATACATAATGGGAAAATGACAGTCATTCTGATAAATATTCACAAGGTAGGAGAAAAACCCACATCCTTGATAGCTTGCTTGAAAAAGAATGAAATTAGACTATTACCTTAAAACATGTACATGACAGATAAAATACCCAAATAAAAGCAGTGAAACTACAGAAATACTAGATGAAATCTATGGAATCATTCCTTTACTTTGGTCTTGGCAATGAGCACTTGGTCATCACACCAAAGGTGTGAACTACAAAAACAGAAATAAACAAATGAAGGTTATATCAATGTAAGAAACTCCTGCAGAGCAGAGCAAATGAGCAAAGTGTGAACAGGTTCTAAAGTACTTGAGGCTTATCTCAGATACAGGCTTAATTTCCATTTCCAACACCTGTAAAGAACTGATACAACTTAGTATCAAGTAGTAATCTATCCCGGCAAGGCTAGGAGAGGTAAGAAAAGGCAATCAAGATGGGACCCTCAGACTCATACCTTCTTGCCGAGGTGGTAATTTGTCACTTGGTGACCACCTCCTGATAATCAACAGCTGGAGACATCCTGCTTCCTAGAAAAATCACAGAGGCAGGCTGTCAACTCTATTAATTGGCAGATTCTGTATACTCTTCATATAGCCCCTCAAAAGACTGGACAAGGGCAGCTTCTCTTGGGCAGTGCTCATGGCTGTTGACCTAGGTCAAATTATCTTTACACTGGTAATGGGAATGCTTTCCTTCTACTCCCTTTAGTGTTCAAGGGAAGTCTTTGGCCTTTGGACTTATACATCGTCTGCCAGATTCATTCAGTGGACTTATGAGATACAAATCTAGCTTTGGTATTTGTGGTTGGGAGCTCTGCTAACCACTGACCATTTGAACATGGACACACCTTACAACCTACTATCTGCTAAAGACTCTGTTGAACAGAATATGACCATTTGCACTGGTTTAAAACAAGCAAAGTCTTGAATAGATGTTTGTACAAAATGACATAAACCTGGTCAGAATGGACCTGAAAAGTCATTTAATATCAGGAATTTGGACCTGAAAAGGCATCTAACATCAAGAATTATGCCAAAAAATGTGAATGAAACCTGGTATGAAATGACACCTCCTGCCTCTAGAAGAATAACAAACAGTCAAAGTCTAAACCATCTGACAGAATCAGAAGCATGATTTGGGTGAGGGAATGAAGAAATGGAAACCCTGTAAGCTGTCAGCTACAACATAGATTGGTACAGCCAGTACCAAAAAAATGTTTGGACTATAATTAAACTTCAAGCAGCAATACACCTTCAGCTGGAAATCTCTCCTTTTGATACATACTCAAAAGAAATAAAACAACCACCTCATACAAATATATACCCTCTCCTGATAACCAATGAATTATTTACATTACCGAAGACATTGATAAAACTTAAGTGTCAACTGATAGATGAGAAAAAACATGTATTACACACAAACACACACACCACAAGGAATGAGAGAGGGGTAGTGGGATAGGGAAAGAGATGATAGATAGATAGATAGATAGATAGATAGATAGATAGATAGATAGGCAGATAGACAGAGATTGCAATATTATTTAGCTTAGAAAAGAAAACATCCTGTCATTGACCATTGCATGATAAACCTGGAGACATTGTGCTAAGTGAAATGCATGAGACCCTGGAAGATGATAAGGTAAAATGTGAAGTATATATGGATTTCAAGAAAAAGACAAAAGGTCAAATATAAAGAAGTGGTCTTATTTTTTTGTGGGCTTTGTGTGTGTGTGTGTATGTGCGTGTGTGTGTGTGTGTGTGTGTGTGTGTGTGTGTGTGTGTGTGTGTGTGTGTGTGTTTTGTAGAGGGTGGAAGAAAAGGGAGAGACAAATCAACACAGACTAAGAAGCAAAAACATAGAATGAATAAAGCCAGGGTTCCAGCGCACATTTAGAGTGCAGTTCCGAGCAGCATATGGAACTGGGAATTCCGACCAAATGGGTAGGAGACAGCTGTTCTTTCCAGTGGAAAGAAAAAGGAATGACTTTGTGAGATGGCCAGTCTGTCAACTTTCTCTACCTTAAGGATCATTTTATTATGGATTACATCTTTAATATTGTGCTGTATTGCTTAAGTACACACAATAAAATTTGCTCTTGTAAAAAAGTAAATAAATATGTTCAGGTATGGTGCAGAGCCATTTAAAAATTATATTTTATCCCTCAAGGCTAGTGATATTTAGATTGCAGGACTCTAAAATTATAGTGAACAACTTATCTATATACGTTTTAGCTTCAACTCATTTTTTATTATATTAAACACCAATATTATAGTGTAGAATACTCACTGTTTCATATAAAATTCATTAATAAGATAATAGGTAGAAAATGTAATTACAAGCCCTAGGAAATTTGTTATGATGGAGGAGTTGGCTCATGGGCAGGAAAATACTTACAAAGTAGCCACAAATATTAATAATGAAGCAGAGGTTAAGAAAGGAGTCAGCAGCTCTCAGTTGTGGGTGAGGGTTAGTGAATGCATAAGCACAGATGAAGAAATATGACTCCACTGCTTTCTGCTAGAGCAGATGGATGGACAGATGAACACACACACACACACACACACCCACACACACACACACACACGCACACACACACACACACACACGCACACACGCACACACATGTCTTCAATGTCAGAGCACTGTAAGACCCTGGGCATTTGCAGAGTCCACAACACTCTACTTCTTTTGGGTGTCATAGAGTTATTAACTAGTACCAAGCAGGGCTTTAATGCTCACGAAGACTAGTTCTACTAGAATGGTCTACTCTTCCTTCCTATTCCTCCTCTATTTCTTTTCCACATTAACCCTTTCACTTTAATTTAAATCTGTTGTACTGTATTCTCAAACTCATTTCAGTGTAGGAGATTCACACATCATGCCCTTATCTTAATGAATACTTTCAGTGGGAAGAATATTAACCACCCTTCCAGGAAGAAGAGCCATTTTCTTCAGAGCAGTATAGGGAAACTTAAAACATATCTGAGAGTCATTCATTCCATCTGCTTTCAGCTCCAAACTCTAAGAGAATACCTAGAATACACAGATAGCATTCTATAGACTCCAAGCAACTGTGATGTTTAATATTGTCAGCATATCAGGGTCTGGGGTCATGTAGGAGACAATTCTCTGGGCATATCTGTGAGGAATTTTCTAAGTTAGATTAAATGGGGTGAGAAAGCCTACTGTAACTATGGACAAACCACTTCATGGGCTGGTGTCCCAGACTAAATAGAAAGGAGAAAGTCAGTTGAACACCAGCACCTATCTCTTTCTGCTTCCTGACTGTGGATCAAATGTGACGAGGCCTTCCATGCTTCTGCCTCTGAAAACTCACTGCTGTGGGAAGATGGTACCATTAAAGTGTGACATAAAATAAGCCTCTCTCCTTAGGTTGCTCTTGTCAGACATTTTATTATGGCAATCATATTCAATGATTATCCAAGTGCAGTCTCAATTAAAACACGTGAACATGTTTGACATAATCCAGCATGAGCACTGGCTTGGAGGACTGTCCTTCTTTTTATCATACCAAACTCTCTTTCACATGCACCTGAAAAAGATGACTACAATCTTGGGAAACTCCTTTGCCATTCCAGACGACACACTTTAGCAGTCTACATTAATAATTGGTCTCTGGGCTAGCGACACAAGAAGAAAAATACTATTGAACTTAGTCTGTACACTTGGTCTGGCTTTTCAAGATCCAAATAAAATCAAATTTTAAAATAAGATACATTGAAATAAAACTCTTTTTGAAATTTTATATACTTTGTATTTATGTGTATGTGTGTATGTTTGTAAGAATATATGGCATATGATGCAGTGCCCATGACAACCAGATGAGGGTGTTAGAATCCCTGGAACTGGAGATGCAGATGGTTGTGAGCTACCCAGTATGGGTGCTGAGAACCAAACATGGATCCTTTGGAAGTGTAGTGTATGCTCTTAACCACTGGGCCAACTCTCCAATCCATTTTTTGTTTTGTTTTGTTTTGGTTTTGGTTTTTAAACAAACAAACAAAAATATCTTAAGAAATAAAACTTAGAAATCACAATGAAGAATCCCACTACTTCTAAAAAAAAGTGTATTCTTTAAAATTAGTCTTCAATACCATGCAGTTTTTGTCACTATTGCTCTGTAGTACAACTTGAGGTCAGGAATGGTGATTCCACTAGAAGTTTTTTATTGTTGAGAATAGTTTTTGCTATCTTGGGTTTTGGTTATTCCAAATGAATTTGAGAATTGCTTTTCTTACTCTATGAAGAATTGAGTTCAAATTTCAATGGGATTGCATTGAATCTATAGAATTCTTTTGGCAAGATAGCCAATTTTATTATATTAATCCCCAATCCATGAGATGGGAGATCTTTCTATTCTCTGCGATCTCCTTTAATTTCTTTCTTCAGAGACTTGAGGTTCTTGTCATACAAATCTTCTACTTGCTTGATTAGAGTCACACCAAAGATATTTTATATTATTTGTGACTATTGTGAAGGGTGTCATTTCCCTGATTTCTTTCTCAGTCCATTTATCCTTTGAAAAGTTGAAGGCTACTGATTTGTTTGAGTTAATTTTATATCGGGCCACTTTGCTGAAGTTGTTCATCAGCTGTAGGAGTTCTCTGGTGGAGTTTTTGGAGTCACTTAAGTATACTATCATATCATCTGTAAATAGTGATATTTTGCCTTTTTCCTATCCAATTTGTATCCCTTTGACCTCCTTTTGTTGTCTAATTGCTCTGGCTAGAACCTCAAGTACTATATTGAATAGATAGAGGGCAGCCTTATCTAGTCCCTGATTTTAGTGGGATTGCTTCAAGTTTCTCTCCATTTAGTTTGATGCTGGCTATTGGCTTGCTGTATATTGTTTTTACTATGCTTAGATATGGAGCATGAATTCTTGATCCTTCCAACACTTCAGCATCTAATGAGATGATTATGTGGTTTTTTATTTGAGATTGTTTATATAGTGGATTACTTTGATGGATTTCCATATATTGAACCGTCCCTGCATCCCTGGAATGAAGCCCACTTGATTGTTTTGAAGAATCATTTTGATGTGTTCTTGGATTTGGTTTGCAAGAATTTTATTGAGTATATTTGCATCAATGTTCATAAGGGAAATTGGTCTGACGTTCTCTTTCTTTTTTGGTTCTTTGTGGGGTTTAGGTATCAGCATAAATGTGGCTTTATAGAATGAATGGGGTAATTTTCCTTCTGTTTTTTGTGGATTTTGTGGAATTTTGTGTATTTTGTGGAATAGTTTGAAGAGTATTGGTATTAGGTCTTCTTCAAAGGTCTGATAGAATTCTGTACTAAAACCATCTGTTATGGGACTGTTTAAATGGTTTATATGATACTGATTTAACATTGAAACCTGGTATCTGTCTAGAAAATTGTCCATTTCATCCAGATTTTCCAGTTTGGTTGAGTATAAGCTTTTGTAGTAAGATCTGAAGACTTTTTTTTAATTTCCTGGGTTTCTATTATTATTTGTCCCTTTTCATTCCTGATTTTGGTATTTTGATACTGTCTCTGTGCCCTCTTGTTAGTCTGGCTAAGGGTTTATGTAGCTTCTCAGCAGATGCTGTCGAGGATGTGGAGAAAGAAGAACACTTCTCCATTTCTGGTGGGATTGCAAGCTGGAACAACCTCTCTCGAAATTAACCTGGTGGTTCCTCAGAAAATTGGACATAGTACTATCTGAGTACCTATATATACCACTCCTGGGCATATACTCAAATGATTCTCCAACATATAACAAGGACATATGCTCCACTATGTTCATAGGAACCTTATTTATTATAACCAGAAGCTGGAAACAATCCAGATGTCCCTCAACAGAGGAATCGACACAGAAAATTTTGGTACATTTACATAATGGAGTACTACTCAGCTATTAAAAACAATAACTTCATGAAATTCACAAGCAAATGAATGGAACTAGAAAATAACATCTTGAGTGAGGTAATCCAGTCACAAAAGAACACACATGGTATGTACTCACTGATAAGTGGACATTAGGCAAAAAGCATGGGATACCCACTATACAACTCACAGACCATGTGAATGTCAAGAAGATGGAAGATGAAAGTGAGGCTTCTTCAGTCCTACTTAGAAAGGGGAACAAAATCATCTCAGGAGGTAGAGCATGGGAGAGACTTGGGAGGAAGAGATGTGGGGGAGGGAAATAAAGGAGGGCAGGATCAGGTATGGGAGGAGAGGGGGAAGATGGACAGAGGTTCAGGAAACTGAACAGAGTTGTGCAGCAATAGGGGATGGGGAGCTGAGGGTAGCCACCAGAAAGACCCAGATGCCAGGAAACAAGAATTTCCCAGGATTCAATGGGGTGGCATTCGCTGAAATATCCAACAAAGGGGAGAGAGAACCGTTAAAGATCATATCCAGAGGTTAGGCATGGCCCCTGGTTGAGGGATGGGGCCACCCACCCATGTCCAAAATTTTAACCTAGATTTGCTCCTGTCTAAAGGAAATACGGGGACAAAGTGTGGAGCAGAGGCAGAAGGAAAGGCCAGTCAGAGACTGCCCCACCTGGGGAATCCATCCCATATGCAGACACCAAACCCAGACACTGTTGCAGATACCAAAAATTACTTCTGAGAGGAGCCTGATATAGCTGTCTCCTGAGATGCTCTGTCAGAGCTTGACCAATACAGATGCAGATGCTCACAGCTAACCGTTGGACTGAGCATGGGAATCGCAATGGAGGAGTTAGTGGAAGAACTGAATAGGCTGAAGGGGTTTGCAACCCATAGGAAATACAATAATATCAACCAATAAAACCCCCTAGAGCTCCCAGAGACTTAACCACCAATCAAAGAGTGTATACACATGGAGGAATCTGTGGCTCCAGCTGCATATGTAGCAGAGGATGGACTTATCTGGCATCAATGAGAGGGGAGGCCTTTGATTCTGTGAAGGCTTAGTGTCTCAGTGTTGGGGAATGCTAGGACAGTGAGGCAGGAGTGGGTTGGTGGGTGGAGGAGCACCCTCATGGAAGCAGGGCGAGGGAATAGGATAGGGGACTTGCAGAAGCGAAAGCAGGAAGAGGGATAACATTTGAAATGTAAATAAATAAAATAACCAATTGAAAATACAAAAAATAGTCTTCAAAACATCTCTTTGGAAACAAGTTAAAACACAACTAAATATTATCACTTTTTATACCTAAAAATGATGCATTTGTCACTGAAACTTTGGAGAAAAAATTCTGTGGTGATTTCCTTTCAAGAAATAAAAAGGAAAGAGAAAAAGAAAACAAACAAATAAACAAACAACAACAACAAAAATCTAAACTTTACTCCAGATAATTTTTATGACAATGCATTAAAATATAGAGAATGTCAAACTCAGACCTTGGCCATTTTTCCTTCATTCAGTATTTTTAAGAGCTTGGCTAGTCTGAGACTTTTTTTAAAGGCATATATGGGCAGGTGTGTGTATAGGAGCCCATACCTTTGCACAGAACCTGTTTATGGCTTGCTCTGTCACTCTCTGTCTTATCTTCTAGGTCCAGGAGCTCTCAGTGAATCTGGAGTAGTTTGGCAGCAAACAAGTCTAAATGATCCTTCTATTTCTGCCTACTATAGAGTCACACTATAGGGACACTGGTGTGTTTGTGACTCATGCCTGAATTCTATGGGATGCTAGGGATTTGAAGTAAGTTCTTAATGCTTTCACAGAAAACTCTTTTATCTCTGATCCATCTCCCAGCACCCTCTGAGATTTTGTCTGTCATTTTTTTCTTGTTTCTCTTTTACAGCTGAATTTCCTTCAGCATCCATATTTTCTTTCACTTATTAATATATGAGTCCTTCATATTAAATATCCAAAATTTACTCTTAGTTCATTTGCCAATATATTTTCTATAAAAATATCCTATTATTCTTGAATCTCTCTGTTTTCCTCCCTGTGTGTCATACTTTCCCCAAAGCTGAGACATCCCATTCTAGAACTTGACCAAAGTTACTTAAGGCTGAATACTTCTCTAAATTAAACTTTTCCCTCCAGAGAGGAAGGTGAACACTAGCAGAAGAAAACAATTCACTTAGGAATGCTTAAGGAATTCCCAGAGCTAGCAAGAAGATAATCCTCCAATGGTGTAGAAGCAACGAATAAACGCTGGGGGAGGAGACTTTCTGATTGGCTGGATTGCCTAGGAGAACACCCCCTCACCTGTAAAGATACATTCAGGGATACAGCTCTGGGGAGTCTTCATGTTTTAGCCTTTGCGGTGATACAATTGTCTTTGAAGCATCCCTGCTCCTGTGTGACTTCAATAAACTCATTTGTTTGTCAAGTTGGACTTTGGTGTAATGGTGGCTGGGGACTCTACTTCCTTCTCGATATGAAGCCAGCGAATATATGTAAATATAGGAAAACTCTCTTCTCCCTTCTGTATTCCCCTCTCTGTTTTGTCTCCACTCTCCTTCCTTTTCTTCCACCCTGTTCTAATTACCTTTTCTTCTTTCTCGTTCCCTTCTTTCCTTTTCCCTTACCTTGCCTTCTCTTTCTTTTTGTTCATTCTCCCTTCTTTTCTTTCTCTTTTTCATTTCATACTTTGTACTTTAAAGTTTAGGCATGTGGAAGTACACACGACATCGGTGGGGTACAGGTGCAACTAGATGTTCCTAATGAAATCCATTTTCCTTTTTTGTTGTTTTAGATTCCAAGGAAAGATTTGTTTTTATAGAAGATTGAACTTACAGAATTGCCTTCAATAGCTCATTTTTTTCATGTAAATTCCATGTATTTACTGATCCATGTTTCACAAGAAAGATTGCTCACACTACAAGTCTTTTTTCCAGCTGAAATCGTTCGATCTGGAGATAAGTCAGAGTAACATTCCATTGTTATACGTACTTCAGTCAGTGAGCTCTACTATATTTTAATGACATTTTTAGGATATGAGATGAGACTCCACTTTTACATGTTACAATTTCACTGCATTTTAAGTGCTCAACTACATGGAAAATTATAAATTATATTCTCAGTCTATGTATTTCAATGCTCTTTGAAGTAATTGAAGTAGATCTTTCATTTCAGGAAGTCAAAACACATTCCTGGGGTATCTCCTAAATGACAATCTCCACAAGCTCTCAACAGAGAAAAGATTTATGAAGTTCAAGTTTTCACTCAAGAATCTCAGGGAATGTATTTGCATACACAAGTTTATTTTGATCCCATGGTTAATAAAAATGGCCTCATAAGTTAAGACACATTATGAAATTGAGTAAGGCTGTTGACTTCATAATGCCATTTTTAAAGCAACTATTCTTACTTGTGTATAGAAATCTAACAAAAAGAAAATCCACGAAGAATTCAATTTCATTAACAATGAAGGATATTCAGATTTGCATATAGCAAAATATCAGTCATATATAACCTTCAAATCCCTTCTTCAAGGCTTTTTTGGAAAATTAAGCTCAATGATGTATAAATTAATCATTGTATTGGATCAAATTTTCTATGACTAACATGAAAATTATTTAATCATATTTAAGAGAAATTCACCAAGGATTTAGTCCTTACTTCTAACTGAAGATGCAGATAGCTTTTATCTGAATACATAGTGCTAGAAGTAAGTCTCATCTGTAGCTGTGGCCTAGTTTGAGGCCAATATCCAATGAACATTGGGCTACTGAGGCATCATTCATAGACTCAAGCTGCAGTCCTGTAGCACAGACTGTTTTTCGACTAGATAGTACTTTGGAAAAGACAGTTTTGTCAAGATGGTAATAAGATAATTTTAGAATATTTATCTATGACCATTTGCCTAAAACAAACATATTTGTTATGAAAGCAAGAGAATAAATATGTGGGTAAAATGTATGAAAAACTTAAGTGATAAGCTTGACCCTGTTTCCCAAATTCAAGTTCTGTGCCATTGGTTTGATTTGTAAAACGCAGTTACTTCATCAATTTCCTGTTATCATGAATATCAATACAGGCAATCTTGATATACAGAGGGATGATACGTAGGATCATATTTTGGGTGTATAAGACATATTATCTATATACTCTAAAATAAAACTAGTACTTGTTTTATATATATATGAAATATACTTCATAATATAACAAACAATATGGATGAATTCATAAATGATTAGCATTTCATACTTTGTACTAATAATATTTATGGATAAACATTCACACGAAAGAAAGCATCTAAAATTACTGTAGCCAGTGCTGCAACTCAAAATTAATATAAGAAAATAAAAAATTTATACCAAGACCACAATATATTTCTAAGACATGCTAGGACATTAAAATGGTGAGAGAAAAAATAAAACTAGAACATATAGTAGAATTTAATAAACTTAGAAATGGATGAAAAAATGTAAAGGAGTAGAATGATTTAGAATACTAAAAGAAGTTAGAAAAGTCCTCAAGACTAAAGATAAATCAAGCCAGATAAACATTCCAATATGGAGGATGAGAGATCCCCAAGCCCCACCCTTACTGAGGATCTATTAGCAGTTGGTAGCTGTTTAGGGAAGGGCACTTATTTTTCCTCTGTGAGGGTAGCCACTAGTTTGTTATTGGCAGCACTAATTGGAATTGGGGAGTTATTAATAACAATAAAAATGACCAAGTGGGAGGGAGATGGAGTGGGAGGCCCTAGGGGGAGTGGGGTGAGGTAATGGTAGATTAGACATGATAAAAATAGTCTGGATAAATGTTTAAAAATTATAAGGAATAAATTTTAAATATTGTTGAAAAAGAAACTTCAGAAGCAAAAGTTGAGGTTAATAAAACATAAAAGAGAATAAGCAATATGAATAATTCTTTTTTTTTTTTTTTTTTGGTTTTTCGAGACAGGGTTTCTCTTTGTAGCCCTGGATGTCCTGGAATTCACTCTGTAGACCAGTCTAGCCTCGAACTCAGAAATCCACCTGCCTCTGCCTCCCAAGTGCTGGGACTAAAAGCGTGCACCACCACTGCCCAGCGGGAATAATTCTTAAAATACACACAAAGGGCATTTTGAATGAAATGTTTAAAAATTATAATATAAAGAAGACTCAATTTTTACTTATAACAATCCAGGAAGAGAAAAAATAACCTCATGCAATGGAAATCATTCAACTTTATAGTGTAACTATTGAAGTTTGGAAAACTGTCCATAAATTTAAGGGAGGAATAAAAATTTCTGATCTGAACTGCATGTCAGAGTGGCCAAGGCAGTTATGGATTTTTATAAAATTATAGAACTCTGTGTATGTGTGTGTGTGTGTGTGTGTGTGTGTGTGTGTGTGTGTGTTTGTGTGTGTGTGTGTGTATGCGTGCATGCATGATTAGTTCTCATTATGTAGCCCTGGCTAGACTAGAACTTACAATGCATACCAGACTAGCATTGAACTAGTGTGGACACAGTCACAGACAAGCCAAAAAACAGAGAGATGAACAGAGAGACAAACAGACACAGGACAACTTGCCCGAGTATGTTCTTGCAGGAATTCATCCTGTCTTTCTACCATATGGGTCATGGAAACTGAACTCAGTTGTTAGGCTCTGTGGCAAGTGCTTTCGCTCACTAAACCACTTTGTCAGGCCACTTATTTTATATTTTTAAAATGTATTTTATGGTTCTGTGTGCCAGAAAATCAAATAACAGCAACAATAACAACCAGCCAGCCAGCCAGCTGTACCAAGGACCCCTATTGCTCAAATTATATCACACTTATATTATTTCCCAGTGTGAGAAAACAGAGGTTCAACTACGAGGCAAGACTTACAATGTAGGCACAACGTATTTTGTCATACCACAAAGAAAGGAATTTGCAGCAAATAGCCAGATTAATCAAAAGAGACAAAATATCTTCAGCAAAATAAGAGTAGACTGGGCTTGGGAGATGGCTCAGTTGATCAAATGCTTGGTAAATAGGTGAGAGGACCTGAGTTCCAATTAAGAAACACACATACAACACACACACAGAGAGAGAGAGAGAGAGAGAGAGAGAGAGAGAGAGAGAGAGAGAGAGAGAGGAATGCATGTACACACCCATATACACATAGCCAGATATAAATATACAAGTAAGTAAAATCAAACAATGGATAAAGAGAATTATACACCCTATCTACATAGATTCAATTGAGAGGGGTATATAAGGTTTACACAAATATCAAACCAGTAATCAATAAAACCCCTCACTTCAATATGAGTAAAGGGTCTCATCTTTCTTCTAGACAGAGGTTAAAAGCTGCAGAAAGTCTCCACACATTCAGTCGTCTGTGGTAGACCAGGAAATTATACTCATGCCTCTGAAGGATGAACGATAACCTTGAGCCTAACTCTTCTAACAAGTCAGCCATGTTTAAAAGAGAATAGTTCTATTTCCTTTAAAAATATTCTTGGGATGAAGAGAAGCCCCAGTCACAAAAGTAATTGTTGCAAGCATGAAGACCTGTGTTTGATGCTCAGAGCCCATGGGTACTGGTGTGCTGGGGGCAAGCTTTACAGTGTTAATCTCCAGCCCCACCACTGGTGGTATTGAGGCAAACTGATACTGGGATCTCACCCAGGCAAGTCAGCCTAGTGAAATCAGTGAGCTTCCGGTTCAGTGAGAGATCATGCCTAAAAATTAAAGTGGACAGTGACTGAGGAGAAATGATGCCTACCTATTGCTTCCATGTGCAAATTCACACATATCCATGCACACGTACCTTCACACAAAACATACACACACACTCACACACAGACACACACACACACACAAACACACAGACACACACTCCCCCTGGGCTTCAATGTCATGTTCCTGTAGTCTTCAATGTGGGCCTACTTCCTGCACTCCCTTATTAGCTTCTTTGTCTCCTACATATGTTCTACATAGGGAAGAGATTTGACTTCTTCACCAGCACATCCCCCTCTGTCTTTATCTATATCCTAGGAAGCATTATGTAGTCTCCAGTCAAGATGCAATCTGTACGCTGATGATTGTCAAACTGAAAGATTAAGCCACAACATCTCAAATCTGATGGGCCCATTTACATACTTTAAACTTTTGTCTGCATTTTCAAAGGACCAGTTCATTTGAAGCTGGACATCTCCAAGGAGAACACCTGATATCTCCGTTTGCCCTGGTCAATATGTTTCCTTCCTTATTTTAATCTATTCCTCAAAGTAGCAGTTTTCTTCACTGCATTAGTCAGGATTTCTAGAGGAACAGAACCAATACAGTACAATACAATACAATACAGTACAATACAATACAATACAATACAATACAATACAATACAATACAATACACACACACAGACACACACACACATATATACTCATAATAAGAATTTATTATGTCAACTTTAAATAATAACAGCTGAATCACATCTGAGAACAACAACCCAGTAGATGCTTGGACTTTGAGGCTGGATGCCTCAAGTGTCTGGTAGTTCATACATAGCTGTCTTTCACTGGAAGCTTAGTGGGGCAGGACACCCTGTAGTTACTCAGTCTACAGGGCAGGATGTCTCAGTAGTCTGTGTTTGATCTCAGAAACACAGAAGGTTTCTGAAGAGAAGCTGGTCCCTTGTCCATAATCAAGCTTGGGGATGATGGTTCTGTTATCAGGGAATAAACCAGCAGCATCGGAAATCGACTGTCAGCCAGTGAGCAAAGAAGAGATGATCTTTCTGTCGCACCTTTGCACCTAGTCAGAAGGTCCACCCTCAGTGAGGCATCAATATCAGTTAAGGCAATCAGGATAGCTTTTCAGGGGACACTCCCTGCAGAGGAGGTGATTGCAATTTTGTAGTAAGTTGAGACTAAAACGAACCATGATCTTTATTTACCTAATCGATTAAATCAAACCCCTAAGCAATATCCTCAAGTCAACATTTGTCGTCTTCCTTTGGGTCTGCAAGTTCTTGCCTTCAATATGAAGTAAATTCTTAATTTATCCCCTTAGATTAAAGCCTCTGCCAATATTTTAGTTCAGTCACCAATATATTTTCGGTGCAGAGGGTTACAGATTTCAAATTGTTCTTTCATATTCTGAACTCATTTTCCTCAAGACTGATGCATCCACGTTATTAAACACAAACAGAAGCATATTGGCATCACATCTATTCAGTTTTCAATGAGCTTCTGGACTCCTGAATGTTTACAATTCCAAGTCTCAGCACAGAGAGATAACTTAGAGAATAAGGTGCTGCTGCCAAGCCTGGTGGTCGGGGTTTTTTCCGGTGAGACCCACATGAGAGAAGGAAAAATACCTACTTTGGCAAGTTGACCTTGGACCTACATAAATGCATACATATACCTGTGCACACCCATAATAAGAAAATAAAAATAAGATTATAAACAAATAACTAAAGCCCTGCTCCATGGAGCCTTCTCCAGCTCCACTACATAATGTTCTCCCTTTGTGCACACGACCCGAATCATAAAGCTTTCCAGTTTCTAGAAAATTCTAAACTTCACCCTGCCCTGGGATCCCTCAACTAGCAAAGAGGAAGATGCATTTATGTTAGAGATTAAACATTTTAATTGATCAGTAGTAAATAGTTATTAAACAACAGAATAGTCAACACATGGCTCCCTGAAAATATTATTAGCATATATAGGCCTTTAGTCAGATGGATCAATAAGGAAGAGAAGAATCGATTTTTAAAGAGAAGGGGCTGGTGAGATGGCACAGCAGGTAAAGGACCTTTGCTTCCTAGCCTGACAACCTGGCTGTGGAATCATGTTTAGTGGTGAGGTTTAGAAGAGTTTTCCTTGAGACCAGGAACAGGACAGTGCTGTCCCCTCTTACGAGTTCTGTTAACATTTGCAGGCTCTGATCAGTGTAGCCAGACAAGAAACAGAAATGAAAAATGTCCACATGGAAAATAGGAGAGCAATGAGATGAAACCAAATGAAGTAGACTCACTGATGATTGTTTTGCACATAAGAAAAGTAAAACATTTAAATGATTGTCACTATATAGACCAACCTAGACTGGCACTCACAGAGATCTACCTCCCTCTGCCTCTGAGTTAAGCATGTGTTCGATCAAATTAGTCTTCATATTCAAAGTCTTAAAACTGCTTTAAAATCTTCCCAAGCTAACAGATGAGTTCAGCAAATCTTTTGTACATGCTATCACTGTCATCATAGGAAATCCATTTTTATATGAGAGTTCTGGGCCTTCTGGGATGGAATTTAAAAGCTGGACATGAGGTCATATGCATGTGATAGAATGCCAGCACTTTGAGGCTGAGGCAGGAGAATTCTGAGGTTCTAGCCAACCAAAGCTTCATAGCAAGAACCTGTTACAACAGGGGAGGGGAGGGGGCATGAAAGGGAAAAGAAAGAAGCGAGGGAGGAACGGGTTGGGAGGGAGAAAAGAAGGAAGGAATTGAAGAGGGAAATGCACAAATGGAAAGAAGTACTAGTAAAAAGGCAGAAAAATAAATTTTATTTAAATTAGCATTGCAAACAGTAAAACTCATAAAATGTTAGACACAAATTTAACAAAGTGTTTGAAAGAATTATATAGTGAAAAATTCACAATATTGTTGAAAAGAGTTTTAAGAAGTCCAAACAAATGGAAACATTCTGCCTTCTTGGTTTAGATAAGAATATTCACCAAAATCATCTATTTTGTCAGCAGGCTGTCTTCCAAGTTCCATATACCTTTTTTGGTAGGTTATAAGAGCGTGATCTTAAATCTCACATGGAGAACTCAAAGGACCCACTGGGACAGTTAAGCAACTATGAAACCAATAGTTGATTTGAAGGATACACACTTTCCAGTTTCCAAACTTACAACCAACATCTGGACATATATGTTGATAGATAAAACCAATTGAGAATCCAAAAAATAGACAAATGCAATTTATATGTAAGGGAACAAGGAAAATTTAGAAAGGAACAAAAAAAGTGGACACAACTTGGTATAAGATGCCAATGAATGACATAGTGTGTCACCATCGTGCTGTGTACAAAGGTTATCTTGAAACATTAAATGAGTCTACAAAGGTAGGAGCATCTGCACATGCATGAACGTGCACATTGGACACAGAGGAAAACCGGATCAGAGGCTTATGCATAAGAACTAGAATTCACAAAACTTTCAGAACTGAATAGAGACCTTTGCTTTGATGTCCTTGGCACTAAGCGATGGATCTTTAGATGCCATTGCGAAGACATGCATATGACAAGTAGATACCCACACTCCCAAAAATATTAATGTACTGACCAACAAAAAAATCAATAAAATGAAAAGTTCTACATAGTATTAAAACTTATTTGCAGCTCATGTATCAGACACAGATTTAGTATCAAGTATATTTAAAAAAATGTTCCAACACAGGACAACCCAACTGAAATTGGGCAGATTTTGATTAGACATTTTCCCAAAGAAGGCATAAAAGTGAATGGAGAATGTTGAAAAGATGTCTCTCTCTATTCAGGAGGGAAATGGAGTTAAAGTCAGTAAGACATGTCGATTGTGTTTAGCAGGAGGGTTCTTATAGAGGAAATAAATAAAATAACATGTTGAACAGATGGAAACTGATGGGGATGCCTATACAGGAGAGTTGCTTTCTGGAACAGTTTCTCAGCTCCTAGAACACTGAAGACAGAGTTAGCATATGAGCAAGCAGCCCCTCTAAGTCCAAACACTCTTGTCCAAGATTATCCACTGCAGCCCAAGAGAGCCCCACATGGCAGAACAACAGATGGATTTCAGTGATGATTTTTTGCTTTGTTTGTCTTGATTGCTGAAGACTGAACTCAGGGCCTTACACTTGCCAGGCAGGCACTGAATTATATCCACCATCCTTCACCCAATGATGCTGGAATAAATGAGATATATCTATATGAGGGGAAGTTATTTCACCATAAAAATAAACTACTAATACAAACTGTTGCATTACTCTTTCTGGAGAGACATGAACAAACACCTGCTCACTTACATATGACACCAACTACAGGTCAAGGTTAATGGTTCCATCAAAGGCCAGCTCATTGAACCAATTTTATAATTCACCCTATTTATACTAAATGTACAGAATTGACAAGTCTTTAGAAACAATAGTAGTTAACTGGTTGTCATCACTTGAGGGTAGGACTGCATAAAATTTGTCAGAACCAAAACTGTAGTCATGTGGATCAAATCTGACAGAAAGTTAGAACTGGAAGGTAGAAAGCAGAGCGCTTCCCTTTGGCTGGATAAAATCTTTCATAGAAGACCGTAATAACAGCCATCCTATAAGCATCCACAGACATTCCTTTCACTAACACACACACACACACACACACACACACACACACACACACACACACACACACACACACACAGAAAGAGAGAGAGAGAGACAGAAACAGAGACAGAGAATGAATCTCTGGAAGGATTCTCGTCTACAGCAAAAATTGCTGATCCAGTCTCAGACTCCAGGCAGCTTAGGTATTGTTATAACCAAGGAGAATTGTGTCAAAATCAATTACGTAACCAGTTTTGCCTTACCTTTAAATGTCCTTTTCTTCCTGGGGTTCTTGGGATGCACACTTGTATGCATTCCCACTGCCGTGCTCATTTCTGAAGAAATATATTTGTCTTTGGGTATCTGTGTTGGTATTAAGGGGACAGAGGCATAGAAGGTGACTTTCAATACATAATGGTTTCACAGAGCAGAGTTTAAAAATGTAGTGGTAATTTGTGTGTGTGTGTGTGTGTGTGAAGCTTTGTGAATGTATTAGAAACCATGGAAAGTGCATTTGAAGATGGGACTCCTAAGGTTTGCTAATTATATTTCATCGAAAAGTAAAGTTCTGTGGGGAGCAAAGGTCGAGACCAGAGCAGACAGAGGGCTAAGAAGGCAATCCACTTGGATTCAGACTACCCAGAGGGATGTGCAGGAGCTAGAGAGACAGCTCAAAAAGACAAGTCTGGCTGCTGTGGTTCTCTATCACTCCCATAATCTCCACCCCCATGAAATGGGCAAGTTAAATTCACAAATGTACCTCCTACCAAGGCTCGTGCAGGTCAAGGCTTTCATGGATGCTGCCTTAAGAAACAACTGACTCACTAACTCAGGGGCTAGCAGGAACATTGCAATTGTTTTCCTGGATCTTTAAACACATGACTCTGCAGGAAAGGAGATAGTTCCTGAGCCTACTGAAGCAGATGTTCTGAACAGGTGCTCATTTGGACCAAGCAATCACCCTTGCAAACAGGCACCACCTCCTTCGGGGCATAGGAGACCATATTGAATTCTGTTTACTCACTCAAATTTCCTTTTTTTTTTTTTCAGGCAGTTAAATAAAATGCACTTACATATTGGGTTTTTCCCCCCGATTTTTGCTATTAAAGTTTGAAATTCTAAATGAATTGTAATGCATTGACTTAGGAATTGAATTTAATTATGCTATTGTAGGAATATCAATAGAAGCTTCCAGTTTCCAGCCCAAAATAACATTAAGGCAAGCTCTCAGTGTTCAGGTTGGAGAAGTATTCTGAAATATATGTGTACAGTTGGCTTCACATGAAAGTTAAGAGAGACAGGGGGCTTATGCCAAGTAGTAGCGGGTACCTTATGGCTCAGAGTAGCAGCAGAAGAAAGCTGTGGGAAGAGGAAGTGTGAGGAGTTTGTGATGTAGACTGCATCATGAACTTAGGAAGAGGTCCCATGTGAATGAGGACACAGAGGACTTTTGTAGCAGTCTGGGCAGAGAGAGTTGATGCTATCAGCTCTGTAAAGAGGGAGAGTTTACCCTCCCCCTATCCAGCAGTTAATGAGTCCGAAAGTACATGCTTCATCAGGAGTGAATTTTTCTTTCGAAAATGAGGGTTCAGTCAGTACCGAGCTTGTCTTGCATGCATGAGGACCAGAATACAAAACCCTGAAGTGTGTGCTTATAAACTCAATACTAGAGAGGGGAAGACAGGAGGCTTCCTGGAGAAAGAAGAGACCTATGCCTGAGGAATGATGCCACATGAGGTCCCCCGGTTTCCATATGCACCAACACATGCACACACTGTGGCACATACATATGCATACATGTACCAAAAAGAAAGGAAATGGGGAGAAAGGGCATTCTCAAGACAGAAATCAAGGCAAAGGATGAGAGGAAACAAGGAAAAGGCTTCCCTTGAAGACATGAAAAGGAGGAATGGGTGAGAAAGGACATCAGGCATCCTGTTAGCAGCTTGGAATGGCCATGTTCCCGACCTCAAACGTGTGATAAGAGCATGTTACCTGCTCAAGGACATTTTTTCACTCTCATCAGGCTGAGGTAAGAAAGTGCATCACTTTGAGCAATTATTGAAATAGAGGAAAATGGCTACTGCAACAGGAATGTATAATAAAAGAAAAAGATAAACCTTAGGAACAAGCTTTAAATGTCAGTGACCTCACTTCGCCAAACTTCAGAAATGGCAGCTATTGATCATAAATAGAAATTAGCAAGGTTACATGATGTCATAACAAGTTCCTTGGGACAGGAAGGGATGCTCAGATTGAAGTTGCCCTTCTTTTTCTATATATAGTGTTAAATAGCAGCCCATGCCTGAAAGAAACTTCCATACAGTAAGCAAGAACCGGGGATGAAACAGTCCAAGTAAAGTGTGGACCCCACTTCTTCAGAGGGGATCCTACATCCAAGGGTGTCTTTGGTGGAGGCAGGAATGCCAGGATGGAGTTTTGGTTCCTGTTTCTTTGTTGTCTCCTGTGACTAAGTGACTGAAAATAAAAGGAGGCACCTGGATACTTGGTTGGGCCAATTGGACTGACCACATTTCTCCTCTCCTCTCCTCTCCTCTCCTCTCCTCTCCTCTCCTCTCCTCTCCTCTCCTCTCCTCTCCTCTCCTCTCCTCTCCTCTCCTCTCCTCTCCTCTGCTCTCCTCCCTCTCCCCCTCCTCCCTCTCCTCCCTCCTCCCTCTCCCCTCCTCCCTCTTCTTCTTCTCCTCCCCTTCTTCCCCTCCTTCCTCTCCTCCCCCTCCTTTTCCTCCTCCTTCTTCTCTTCTTCTCCTCCTCCTCCTCCTCCTCCTCCTCCTCCTCCTCCTCCTCCTCCTCCTCCTCCTTCTTCTTCTTCTTCTTCTTCTTCTTCTTCCTCTCCCCCTCTCTCTCTTTCTCTCCTTCCTTCTGTCCTCTTCTCTTAGGTTTCCACTTATAAACTTGCAATGGACTCTCCTAAATCCACCCTCTGTGGTTCATGAATTTTATTTTTTAAATTCAAACTACAAGAAAGGAAAGTCACTGGCTTGTGCAGAGTGGTAGTTTGAATATACTTGACCCAGGAAGTGGCACTATTTGGAGGTGCTGCCTTGTTATAGGAAGTGTGTCCCTGTAGGAATGAGCTTTGAGACCCTCCTCCTAGCTGTCTAGAAGACAGAAAGCAGTCTTCTGTTTGCATTTGGATCAAGATATAGAAGTTCAGGTTCCTCCAGTCTCAGGTTTGCCTGGACACTGTCATGCTTCCCACCTTGATGGTAACAGACTGAGCCTCTGAACCTGTAAGGTGGCCCCAATTAAATGTTCTTTATAAGAGTTGCTTTGGTCTCTCTTTGCTTTCCATTTGCTTCACAGCAATGGAAACTCTGAGACAGAAGTTGATACCAGGGACTGGGATATTGCTGCCATAGGCCTGACCATGATTTTGTTTGGAGGAATACAGATTTGGGGACTTAGTGGATCATCCTAGTAGGGTTATGGAAGTCACTGTTTCTGAGGGTGATTTGAACTATGCCTAATAGGTTTCAGTGGAAAATAATTACAGTATCTGACCTACAGATGGTTTCTGTGGTATTTTGGGGAAGAATGTAACAGCCTTTTACCCAAAGGAAGTCTCAAAAAAAGCCCAGCAGAGACTTTGTTCTCTAGTTTAGTCTCAAGAAGAGAGCATGTTGATCAAGAGTAGCAGGCTATGAAAGAAAAAGGACAAAATGTATGGTTCAAGTAATAAAGGGATACCAGGAAGTGAAATGAAGCTGAATTCTATGTTCAAGAAGATAAACAGATTAAAAGAATGGTAACCTCAGGGCAAGGTCCCACCCAGTGAAACTATTGTTTATGCTTTTGCAGTTGAACAAAAAGTACTTATGCCATGATAGGTGTTGTTACTAGACTATGTTTTCATTTGGACTTTTAATCTAAAATGAACTAGAATCCAGAAATGGAAGACATGAGCTTTTGTTCTGGATCTCAAGTAATAGTAGCCATTAAAAACTTAGGTCTAGGCATAGTACTATATACTTTTAATCCCAGGAGTCAAAGTCAAGGAGATCTCAGAGGTCTGTCTACAGAGGAAACTCCAGGTGTGGTGTTACATGCCTTTAATCCCAGCATTTAGGAGGCAGAGGCTTGCAGGTTTCTGAGTTCAAGGTAAATCTACAGAACAAGTTTAGGCAGTGAAGGAGTTGAAAAAGAGAAAGCTAGTGATAATATAATAGAACAAGGGGGCAAAATTCCACCTCCAGCAAGCAGCAGAACTCAGCAGCTTTGGCCCTATGGCTCCAGAGTCCAGAATAGAAAGGATTACTGGGACAATTAACGCTGGTTATCTGGAGCTAAGAAATTAGCAGTGATTAAGAAGAGACCAGAATCACTGAGATCAAGTCTTCTAGGATATATTTTTTGTTAGTGTGAAGAAGTTGTGTTCCAGAGATAGTCAAGGTTGTACCTCGTGATGCAGCTGGACTTGGTAATTTTGTAAGATTCACCAAGGTGGGTACTGGTTGTGAAGGGGTCAGAAAAAGTTGCTGAGGCTTGGCACTATGAAAGACCAAGTGAAGGTGCAGCTTCAGTTGCAGTTGATGACCAGGAATGAAGAGGTTATGCAAAGAAATTTAGGCTGGGTACAATGAAGTGAGCCTAGGACAGGCTATAGTTGACGTCTACTTGCAGTAGAAGATCCCATTGTGTTAGAAATGCCAGTACCATGGGATGAGCACCAAGAATAGTGAAATGGAATCGGCCAGAGCCCAGAGTGCTACAGAGGGCAGAGCTAGAGAAATAAGCCAAGCCTTTTGGAGGAGTCCAGAAGACCATGTGCGGATCCCAGACATTGGAACAAGAAGCTCTAATGTTAAAATTGCTTTGGATACCAGAAGATGGTAGAGATATGGGATACCTGTCAAGGAAGCTGCTAACAGGGAATGGAACCAGCCCAAGAGAAAAAAGTTTGTTGTAGTCAACAAAGATGAAAGAATTTGGTGATATGAAGATAGCTTTTACACTTTAAATCAGAAATGAAGATGCAGAGTTTGGAGTTTCCTCAGCTTGTTTTTGATGTTGCTTTTGTCCATTATTTTCTCACAGTAGCTTTTGGAGTGGCAATATATATCCTGTGAAGTTTGAGGTATGTGATCTTTTTTTATTTTGATTTTATAAGGGATTACAGTTAATTGGATGAATCTCAGAAGAGATTTTGTACTTTGAACTTTTAACATTGTTGAGACTGCTATAGACTATGGGGACTTTTGAAGTTGGACTAAATGCATTTTTTTTTTTTTATTCTATGGCTATGTGTAGCCCACTTAGACTCCTATGTTTGAATAGGCTTATGGGGGCCAGGGAGTAGAATGTTGTGTTTGAATCTGCCCATCCTAGGAGTGGCATTATCAGGAGGTGTGGCCTTGTTGGAGGAAGTGTGTCACCTCAGGGGTGGGATTTGAGACCCTACTTCTAACTGCCTAGGAGAAAGCAGTCTTTTGTTTGCCTTTGTGTCAAGATGTAGAAGTTTAGTCTCCTCTAGCCCCAGGTTTCCCTGGAAACTGCCATGCTTCCTGCCTTGATGACAATGGACTAAACCTCTGAACCTATATCACAGCCCCAATTAAATATTGTTCTATATAAGAATTGCTTTGGTCATGGTGTCTGTTCACAACAATGGAAATCCTAGCTAAAACATGCAGCTTTGTGGGCCATGGGGTTTTCTGGGACTTTTATTCCTTTATATATGCTGTCCCATTCTCAAAAACACCCAGTAATTCAATATTACTATACCCATGAGAAACTTATACTCAGCCTTAATATATGTGATCAGGGGAATTTGATTCAATCACATCTTTGTATGGAAGTTAAATTAGTAAGAAACATACTAATTCTCCATATGAAACCTGTGAATCTCTATATGGTAGCATCTGGCCACTTGGTTAAGATGCTGGGTCTTGTCTCTCTAGGGGAATGTGGGCTAAGGAGTTATGGTTTCCCCACAGGCAGACAAACATCCTTCCCCCTTCTAGACAGGATTCTTCACTCTCATTATTGCATCTTGGTTTTGTTGCCTATCAAGGGACTGCAGAACAGATACCATTGCATTTAAAGGACTTCAAACAAAAGTGGATAATTTTTAAAAGGTTTATTACTTCTTTTGAAACAAGGTCTTACTTTGTAGCCCTACCTTGCCTGAAACTTGCTATGTAGACCATATTGACCTTGAGCTCATAGACATCTGCCTGTCTCTACCTGCTGAGTGATGAGATTAAAGGCATGCACTACCACACCCAGCCAATGATATTTATTTATGTATTGATTGATTGATTGATGACGATGACAATGACAATGATAACGACGATGACAACAATGATGATGGGTTTTCAAGGTAGGGTTCCTCTGCATAGCCCTGGCTCTCCTGGAACTAGCTCATTAGACCAGGCTGGCCTTGAGCTCAGAGATTCACCTGCCTCTGCCTCCCAAGTGCTGGAATTAAAAGATGTATGCCACTATGAGCTAAGATTTTATTTTTAATTATCTGTTAGTATATGAGGTGTACACATGTGAGCCCATGTTTAGGGAAGCTAGAAGTGTCAGATCCTCCAGAGCTGGAGTTACAGATGATTTTGGGCTGGCTCATATGGGTTTGGGGAACCAAACTCAGGTTCCTTGGAGAACACTTTTTAATTGCAATCCCTGAGCCATCTCTCTTGTCCCCCAAAATGAATGCTACATGAGGTTAATAAAAATGTTCCTTCAGCACAACCAGTAATCTTGGGCTATGAAGCAATGGATTTGTTGTTATTGTTAAAGATGGGAGTGAGGGGATTCAATGTGTGTGTGTGTCCTGAAGTTGGAGATAGATTCAGAGAAGGAAGTAAAATAATTGCCATCCAGAATAAGGATGTTCTGGAGACAAAGCTCACTAAATTCCTCATTATGGTCCTGTGAAGTCTTCAAGCCATTTGCAGGCACTTAGGAACTCTTTAGCTGCCCTGCATAATGGACTTTAAGCCAAGGTTATGGTGTCAGTTTACAGAGATGGAGAAGGACAACCTCAGTGTGTCTCTCTTATACTTGACTCTTCCTAAGCTTCCAGAGGTCAACTCAAGCAGCTCTCCCATGCCACAGGTGACTTCCTGGGTGGGAGGGGTGAAGCTATGTTTCGGCTACTTACTTAAGTTTGGCTCCTTTCTTTTATTATTATTAATATTATGATCAATACTTACAACTTACCAATGTGGCTTACTGAGACCTTGATAACTCACCTACGTTTGTTAAGTTCACAGTTTGCTCAAATAAAATTGAGCTAGTGACCACACTTTTCCAGTGGCTGTATTAAATGTTACATCTATGAGTTAGTAGATTTAGTGCTTAGTATACATTAAGTAGTTAGTTTCTTCTTCCTACTGTGATTGGTTTTATTTAGCTAGTAATTACAAAGTAGGTATGGTGCCATAATTTATGATATTTACAAGTAGATATTTCAACTGGATTGGTTCATATCTGAAATTCCAGAAATTGGGAAGCTGAGATAGGAGAATCCTGAATTTAAGGCTGGTATGTCCTACACTGAGAAACCTTAAGTAAATATTTACAGAAATAGTCTATATATGCATGAGATATCTTGTTAAATAAAACTGGGGTGGAGGGTGGGCCTCAAAGGTAGCTAGAAATAATTGTAGCTGTACTAGAATTTGATATAAAATTGAATAAGGGCAAATGGAAGAAGATGATTGAACATTCCATAGGCTTTACATGAAGTTAAAATCATTTCATTATTCTGAAGTGAGTATGATACCATGAATCCTTCATACTTTGCTCAGACTTCTCAAGATTGCTTTGGATATTCAGGGTCTTTTGTAGCTTCCTTTAAACTTCATATTTCTGTTTGTTTAATTCTATAAAGAATCATATTGATACTTTGGTGGTGATAATATTGATTCCGTAGGCCACTTTGAGTACTATTGGTAATTGTGAAGCAGAATGCAGAATTGGCAATACACAGATAGATGGATAAAGAAAATGTGATGCATATATACAGTAGGACACAGTCAACCATTAAAAAAATAAATAAATAACAAGCATGAATTCCTGTCAGCTGTGGCAACAGGCAAAAGATCTAAGAACCTGTTAAAGAAGCCAGGAACAGAAAGACAAGGAAGAAACCTCAAACACTGATCTCCAAGAAGTTGGAATTGGTTACCCAGGACAGGAGGGTTATGTTTGTTGGTGGAGAGGTCAGCCACTGGCTACAGTATTATTGCTAGATGGTATTAGAACCCAGATCAGACAGACAGAAGGAGTCAGCCCTGCTATTCTATAATGCCAAGGAATGAGTATAATTAACAATAGATTATACATCTCAAAATAGCTACAAAAGAAGAATTGGTATCCACTATAAAAGATTAAGGAGCTATCCTTAATTACCTTGCTAATTACCAAGTTCATCACTACCCATTGCATACATAAATGAACCAACCATATTTTACCTTATGAGTGTGGAGTACAGGCCATTAATAAAACACCAGATTATGGAACCAGTCTGCCATAAGGGAATTGTCACCAGAATCCCACAATACCAACAAAGGAGTGCTGAACCTGACACCACAGAGTTGCAGTCTGCCAACTGGTGACCCCAGACTTGGTCTAGAACTGAGCTTTGATCAACCAAGACTGTCTTGATTTACATGAACTTGATTTGCATGGCCCTTATTTACATGATGTTGATTTGCATGACCCTTATTTACATGCCAGATGCTGCACAACTAGAAATAAATTACATTCACAGCAGCTTACACTAATCTCTCAGAACTGCACACCTGTCAGCCTTTACTGTTCTCCTGCAGGTGGTGCAACATGACACCCCAGAAATCTGCACAAAGAGAAACTCCCTGGAAATGCAAAAGTACTTCTCTCAAAGGAGATTTCCTAAATCCCATTGCCCTGGCTACAGTGGTATTATAGTTAGTTTCCAGCCTGTTACTCTTTTTCAGTGTGCAAACAAAAAAACAAATTTTCCTCTACTGGCTGAAAGGATTAATTTAATTTATTTTCTTCCTGCTGATGTGTTCCCAACTCTACTACAATAAATATGCATATTATATATGTTTAGTAAATGATGATTCATTTAGCTATAGTGTTTGCACTAAAAGAGATATTTTGTATTGTATTTTATATAAGAAAGGCATATTGATATTCTATTATTTATATTAATTGATTAATATAAATAAACAGGTGGGGGAATGATAGCCTTGTAAAGGAACTTACTGTGGAGCTGGGTGACCTGACCATACCCCAAAGCCACATGGTGGAAAGAAACATCTGACAATTGTCCTCTGGCCTCTATGTGAATTTGTGGAACGTAGTACCTTCACCCACAAACAAACAAAATAACAAACACATAAATAATTAAATGTAAAAATTAAAAAAAAAGACATGGCTATATCAAATATTATAATATATGGAATGTAGTTTGCACAAAATAGCTTGTGCTAGACAACCTTGAAGCTGAAATTTCTATTTATCTGGGCAAAGGAATTTTGCACATTGTTCTCCCCAAGGGCTCAAAATCCAATTACACCACAAAGATCACCGTGTCCTAAAGGACAGATGTTGTGATGTAATGAGAATCACACTTGCTAAAAGTGCTTATGAATGGGGAAGTCCTGTTCCCTGTGCTTCCTTTCCAGGCCTTTTCTTTCCCATTGGTATAAGCCCTCTACCATCCATCAATCAGGAGAATTAATGATGTGCCTAGAAATTTAAGCCATATGGAGATAATCAAGGCATCATAAATCGTGTTAGAGTAGACAAAGCCTGAAGAAAAGGACAGATAATGCAGCAATCAAATTTCAAAGCTACCTGCTTGCCCTGAATAACATGTCAGTGATTTAGAGAGAAGACAATATGCCAGTGGGGTGAGGGTATGGATTCTCAGGAACAAAGGAGTGAACGAGATATAAAAGTCTTCTTGGGGAGATGGGTAGTGAGACACCGTCAAGAGAAGGCTTATGTATAAAAATATTCCACTCTTATAGTCCAGTAGCTTGAGGAGTGTCTCCAGACAGGAGGCACCCATAGAGATCAGATTGTTGAATTCTGTGACTCCCTTTCGTTGTTCCAATTACCTGTCCTTACTTTATGAACCTTCAGGAAAGAGAATGTAAGTTCTAGATAGATAATTCCCAAGTCTGAAATGAAGACTTGCAACTAAACCTGAACCAAAGGTCCTGAACAGACTTCTGCTTAAAATTTCTAGGGAAAGTGATCTTCCCTAACACAATATAGGCAATAGGGAAGTACCCTTTGCTAAATACATTTGGATACTGTTGTGGAAGAAGAGATGGATGATGATTGGAGAAGTTTCTGTTGTTTGAAGATATTCCAAGACCAAACAACATAGCAGAGCTGAAGTGAGGACGCCTCAGAAGACTGGCTAGCATTCATTGTGTCACTCTCTGTGAAACCTGCTCTAGAAAAATCCACCTTGAAACTCTCTTGTGACATCTTACGATGAATATTTATTTATGCAAATGTTTCTCAAGTTTTAATGCATGGAAAAAATATACCACTTGTGTTGCAACCCAACAACATCCACCCTTACATTTAAACCCATTTTAGCCCCTTTTCTCTCCATCCTCACCCTTGGTTCTAGGATCCCTACTGCTAGAGGGAGAGATGCTGTGTCAAAAGCCTGTCTCTGAATCTGCAAATCAATGTCTCTGGTGTCTGGATTCTAGAAGATTAACAGGAACTGAGAAAGCTGCTATGTCTTGGGTTTTTAGACCCCTCATGACCTCAGAGGACTCAGATAAGAGTAAATCCTCCAAGTCACATATTTCTTTCCCATAATTCCATTGCCTCGTCACATAAAGCAAGAATCAGGGATGGTTTGGCCACACGATGATGTTGTGAAAACTTACATTTTCTCTGATACCTATAAGTAAAGATTCCTCATGCTGCTTTGTGGCTAGAGCTCTCCAAAGAGCCCATGACTTACTGTAGTCTTTCAGTTTCTTCCCCTGTGGCATTAATAATTCTTTCAATAAATGTCTTAGCAAAGAGGACAAGCCTCATCAGTGCTCTCCTACTTGGTAGTCTTGGAGATAATTCTGATTCTGGCTCCTGCAGAGTGGTGCCTGAGATTTGGCACATGGAACAAATTTCCAGGAGGCAGTTAAGCACCTACCTGGACACAGGAATTGAAGCTCCTTTGAATTTTATATTTGCTTACTTACAGTCAGGAGAATAGCAAAAGATAGCTCTTCATGAAGAATCATTTATTCCACAGTTTAACCCAATTTAAGGAAGAATGCTGTGAATTCAGAATTGAGCTGAAAACTGTGACAGAGACTCAGGGGCATCACAAAGTGTCTTCATTTTCTAGTCCTGTTTTCGATACACTGCATGATACCACTGAGAAATTGTTTAACCCCTCTGAATAATGACACGATGCTGTTGACTTCACATGCTTGAGCTTATGTGGCTAACAGTTCACATTAGGAACAAAGGGGGTTTCATTGCTATAGAGCTAACAGCAGGAAGGAATCTGCTTTCTCACACTAATCTTATGTCAAATAGGTTAAATAAAATTGTGTTAGTATCACCAGGCTGACAGACAATGAAGATATTTGAAAGAGAAACTTGTGTCCCTCAGTTAGAATCAGACTGCTAAAACAATGGAGGAGAGAAACTGGGATTGGCTCAGGATCTCATGCTGAAAGAAGGAAAAGCATGAAGCCCAGATATAGTCAGAGGAGGGACTTGTCTTCCAGAAGACTTCATTCAGAGCTAAGAACTCGTCAGAGCATTTTGCAGGATGAGACTGAAACCCAGAAAATGATGGCTCAAATATAGCCCTTGAGAACTCGTTGTCCTGTCTTTGAGATAATTCTTGTGTGTGTGTGTGTGTGTATGTGTGTGTGTGTGTGTGTGTGTGTGTGTGTGTGTGTGTGTTTTCTTGGCATGTTTATGCTTGTGTGTACAGGTGAGTGGAGGGCAGACGACTACACTAGATGCTGGCCCTTGAGTACACACTAACCAGGCCAGGAACTTCGGGTTTCTCCAGTCTCCACTTCCTATATCTGCACGGAAGCTCTTGGACTACAGAGATGTGCCACTATATCCAACTTTATGTAGGCTCCAGGGAGGTCTTCTCATGTATGTCTGAATGAGCCATGAGAGATGTACCATTTTTATGAAATTTTTTTCCACTAACAATTGCTAGAATTTTGCAGAATGAATTAAATTGTTGTTAATAGATCTGATCATTCCTAACACAAATCATGTTGATCAGCAGTTAACCATGAGAGGTAATTCAAGTTTGCATGTGTCTGCCCTGATTCTATACTCCAAAATTTGTTTTCTGGATGTGTAACATAAAGATGGTGTGAGATTTTTCATGTTTACATGTTAAATCAACAAAAGTCCTTCTCCAAGCTTTTGGCTTAGAATGATTCTGGAATAAACTTGGAATAAAGCCTTAGCAAGGGTAATTACTAATGACCTTCGAGGAATATAGTCATGGCCATTTGAGCATAAGTTCACAAGTAGGGATGAATTTTATTTATTTCCAGATTAAAAGTTGAGTTTTTTCCCCCTCCCACACACATATTTATGTGTGTGGAGGCCCAAAGTCAGCAACAGGTATCCTCCTCCTTTGTCTCTCTACAACTTGCTTTCTGAGAAAAGGTCTCATAGTTTTACCTAGTGTTTAATCATTCAACCAGGCTGGACAGCTAGTGAGCAACAAATACACTCCCTAGCCCTGAGATGACAAAAGTCGACAGTCCAGCTCAGCTTTTTACCTGGGTGCAGGAGATCCAACATTGACCCTTGGTCTTTCTATGTTGGTACTTTCAGTTCCCTTAAGCTCCCATTAACATGCCAATATTATAATACATCTGTCCTCTTGACATTAGAAAAACACTTAGAAAACTCCAGTAAAATGAATAAGTTATTCTCTAAAGTATCTGTGAGTATAAATTCAAATTTAGCATTGTGACTCAGAGGGGTGAACATAACTTTACAACAATATAGAGCTTCCGTGACGATATGTGTCTCAGGTGACTATTGCTTTGATTTATCCTATTTACTTCTTAGACACATAAGTGTGGATGAGTTACAAGTATCATAAAAACTCAGTTTCTTTATGGATTGTCTGGGAATGCTGATATCTCAGGCCATGTTGAGATTGCTTGCCAGTGTGTGTAGGACACTTAGCATATATTTGGCATTTTGTGTACATTTTAAATAGAAGGAGTTGATTCAAATCTAAAGAGAAACCATAGTATCAAATTGAACATGGTGGCACAGATGGGAAGCAGGCAAAGGCAGGTGGATCCCTGTGAATTTGAGGCCAGCCTGCTCTATGTTAGTACTGAGCCAGCCTGAGCTACTGAATGAGATCCTATCTCAAAATATCACATTACAACACATCAACGTAACACAGCATCAAAATATAGCATAACATATTCTTAAGAAATAGGAAGAAAGAAACCACACTTTTATTTCAGTCTTATCTCCTCGTTCCATAATCTGCACAGTAATAAGCTGTTATGGAAAGCAAACTTTCCCACTTAAAAGCAGGTCCTTTGTCCACAGCTGGTATATGTGTAGTTAACTAGGTAGGGTGTGAGAGTGAAAGCTGAGAGGAACAAAGGAGGAGGAAGCAGAGGAATGTGTAGCTATGGTCACTGGGGCCTAGGAAGCCTGCCTAGAACCACAAATCACGTACGTATGTGGGAGGGACAATAGCAACCTGCTGCAGTCTTTCAGTAACTGGGTTTCAATGGAGGAATTGGAACTACATGTAGGTACTGTGCCTAGCAGTCATCTTTTCTCTTGGAGAATTCCCAAATCAGAATGCAGAGGTCAGTCATCATACCTAAAAGATTAGACCTCAATTAGAAAGGCTGGTTGTTACAGGAGGCAAAGGTTGTCAGGTTATATGAGGAGGGACAGAAAGTAGTAGCTCATCCATGATTCTGAAGTAGAAGCTGTGTGCCTTCAGGACCCAAGAGACATGGCAGAAACTCATTTATAAGTAACTTTATTTAAAATATTGATTTGTGTGTGTGTGTGTGTGTGTGTGTGTGTGTGTGTGTGTGTGTGCGCTTTGCTGTAGGTGCTCCATGCACACGAACATTCTTACAAAGACCAGAAGAGAGTGTAAATCAACTCAAACTGGAATTTATGCTGTTGTAGGTCCAAGTGTGGATAGCTGGACCCTCCACAAGAGGAACAAGTTCTCTTGACCCCTGAAACATTTCTCTAGTCTTGTAACTCCCATTTTAATGCCATCATCTGGTGAGAAATTGATCGAATAGTTCTCTACCTGCTAGAGACCAATGCCTAAGTCTCACTTTAAGGGCAATGGCTTGAACCATTCTCCATATGGTATCCAACCAGTGCCTAAGCATCCTCATTCTTATAACTCTATAAACATCCCCTTAATGGGAGTGTCTGTGCTGAGCTGGAAGCTGAGGTTCGTGTTTTGAACTGCATCCCCATCCGTTCACACTTTAGACAACAAGAGAGCAACGCAACCTCCTTTTTGTGATTTGAATGTGAAATGTTCCCTACAGGCCCCCATTTTTGAACACTTGGTCTCAGCTGGCAGCGCTGTTTGCAGGGTGAGAAGGATGGTTATGGAACCTTTAGGCGGCGGTACCTTGCTTGAGGAAGTACAACACCAGGAGCAGATTTGAGGGTTGATAGCTTGGCCCCACTTGTTCTCTCTCTGCTTCCAAACAGTCAGCCAGACCTCGATTCTGCTGCAGCTCATCCTTCCCTGCCAGCTGTAACAGTAAGCTAAAACAAACCTTTCTTCCCTAAGTTGCTTTCAGTCAGAGATTTATCCTAACAACACAAGAGCCACTAATACACAATTTCTTGGTCCCTATTTACTGAGTATGTAATGCTCTCAATAAAAGTGGGAAAAACAAATTTGCTTTCAGCGAAGTTTCAAAGGTTATGTGTTCCTTTCTGAGTTAATACTCTTGAAGACTCTCATCATAGAAATGTAAGGCTGACTTGAAACTTTAATATGAAGGAGAAATTATGGACGAAGCTTGCCATTGAAGTCTCAGGAATCCCTCAGAATTTGTGAATATGCTGAAAAACATTGGGGTGCAACTGAGGGAAAAATGTAAAGGCCCTATCCTGTTCTACCATCCCACAACATAGATAAGACACCAGTGAGCACTGGCATGGCCCAGTCACGAAATCCCCCCAAAATCACAGAGAGGATAACTCTCCACCTTCCTATTAAACATGTTTTCATGTGAGATCCGTTGGTGCTGTGAGGTGAACGTGGTCCCAGACAAGTGACTTTCACATTACAAACTGTATTAAATTAATCAAAAAATAGATAAACATTGATAATAACCATAAACAAGAGAAATGATGAACAGGAAAAGGTAAACACTTTTTAAATGTTACTCAAATAGACATTCAATAAAACCACATCTTTCAAACAACATAATTATTCGCATCATAAAAATCTCTAGTGGTTGAATTCTAAAATATTGATTAAAAAGCTTCAGTTGGACTTTAAATCAGCCTAAAAAGAAACTTCCATCTTAATAAAATAGGCAAAACTTTCCTTGGAAACATTACAACCTATTTTGTTAAAAAATGTGTTCACTATCCTTGAAAAAGACCTAAAATGGGTCTTTCTGGAGAGGGCATCTTTCCCTTATTAAATTGAATCTAATGGAGCAGAGAAGACACAATTCCAAAGCACTGAAGAGAGAAGAGGGAGAACTATGCTTAAAGCCAGTCCCAGAACCACACCTCAGAATCCCATGCTGCTCAGTTGATGAAGTCCAGGGTGGCTGGACAAATTCTTTACTTTTAAATCTTTCTTCCTAGTTTTCAGAGGACAGAGAAACCCAGCTTTCTGAAAGAACAGATTTTAGGCTGTGAATAGACATTATACCACTGGGATTTTCTGAGCATCAGACTTTGGTTTCAGACTTTGCAACATCTTCTGGAAGATCCGTTATATGAACTGAATAAACACCTGACTTCAGTCACCATAGCTGCCTACCCTCTCATGACTGAAACTCCATACATTTAGGTTTAGTTTTCATTCTCAGTTACTAATTGCTCCAAACTGACACACTGTAGGATTTGGTACCCCATTTGCTGTCCATTTAAAAGCAATACCATGTACTGCTTGCTCTTTGTCATCTGGGGCAGAGGGGCAATGGATAAAAATGATTTCATTTTTAATTCTTATAGCAAGTGTTTAGTTAAACAACAACAGATGCATCAAGCAGGCATGGAATGTTAAGTAGACTCTGGAGAAAAATGAAGCAATTCTTATTTTTGCTTTTCTAATGAAATGAGAATTGACTTTACTGCACTGAGAGTTTTAAGTAAAAGGTCTGAGTTTTTAAAAAAGCCTTCTCCACCAAGAGGGCAAAATGCCACTCAGTGGCATTGCATTTGTTTAACAAAATTTCTTTATCAGAAACTATAATTTAATATTTAATATCTAATTTACATGTGACAAGATATCATATTCAAAAAAGTAAACTGCAACTAGAAAACTATTAACCACTAGAAACAATACCAAACACAACTCAAACATTTATAGGAAAGCAATTGCTAGAATCTTGAACTAGAAACAAAAGGGTCTCATCATATTTGGCTCATTAAAGAAGCATCCATTGCAGCCTGTAAAAGAGTACCCACTGTAATTCATTGAAGTTTACCCTTTGTAGCATGAGTAACATATAAAGATAGACTCACTGTCTGCATGTGCACACGTGCGTGTGTATATATATATATTTATATTATACTGTGAGACTAACACTCGTGTGTATTGATTTAAAAGTATTCTATCTACTGACAACTGCCTGAACTTTGGAAGGTGCTGAAATCCATATTTCTACATAGCCTTAACTCATTTAATAATGCCTTTTTAAAAACAGAACTTTATGTAAAATACTCTGCTTTTTGTTTATTAACTGAATGTTTTCTTAAGCATAATAATAGACAATGATAGAATTGCACTTATTATAAAGTTACATTAACAAGTTAGATTGCAGCTCAGCCATCAGAGATCAGGGACTGTGGTACTGATGATACGTTATGCACTTTATGCAAAGGTGATCATGACCGTTGAAATCAAAGTGAGGGTAACTCGTCACAGAACAAAAGGGTATCGATAACGGAAGGAAACATGCACTATTCCTACTTTAATGTGAAACTAATTTTTTCCCAGGAAACCAACCCTTGCAACTTCCCTTTACAATGAAACACCTTCTGCACCCTTGGCAGCACAGTAGCGAGGATGTCTGTCTCCAAGTTCTAGTTCACTGTCTGAGTGTGCTGTTCCAGGTTCATTTCCTCAAGCTGCCCTTAGAATTCTGGAGCGTCTACAACAAGACAGTCTCTTGGTTCAGTTTCATTAAGCCTCAATATTCCCTTCAACTCTGTATAAGTATAGTCCGTTATTCATCTTCTTCCGGTTCCTGTGGCAGCACAGATACTTCTTCCTTTAGACAATCACTGAAGAATCTGAGAATTGTGCTGTAAAAATGATGCTTGCTCTTGTCTGAAATGTGATATCCTTCATCTGGATAGACCTATGACATTGAAGAAAAATGAGAAACTAAGTTACTGTTGGGTTGGGCTAGGGTCTACTCAGGCTATACTACCTATAGCTGTCTCTTTCATTTTCTGTTCTCACAGCTGGTATAAGAGAAATGCCAGGGACCCTCCTGTGACTAACTGCAAGTCTCAAATACTCTCTTCCACAGAGGAAGTTGCTAAGGTCTCTATGCAATCAGGAGTTAAATCTGGCATGATGGACATTTTTTTGCTGAAAGGCTGAATCTTTCCCATTTTTCTTGCAGCATGGAAATCAGAAACAACCTGGTTTCAAGAAAATACTGTGGAATACTCATCAGCCACATGGCATGGGGCCTCAACCCTTTATCTGAAACCTGTAAGAAGGGTCTTTACTTAGACCAGGGAATCTGAACCCTCATCAGATCCCTTGTGTGTGACTTGAATAAGAATGCTCCAATAGGCTCATATATATAAATCCTTAGTCACCAAGGACTGGCATTATTTGAAAAGATTAGAAGAATTAGGAGGTATGGCCTTGTTGGAGTGGTTGTGGTTTTGTTGAAGGAAGTATGTCCATGGGGGTGGTGTTTGAGGTTTCAAAAGCCTGTGTTAGACCCAGTCTCTTTCTGTTGCCTGCCATTCTCCATCAATGGAAGAGTTAACCATTTAACACCTGGGCCTATAGTTGAGATTTCCTCATCTTGTTATAACCTGACTTACTGGTGTTTCCACTAATGTATTTTAAAATTCCTTAATGTGTAGCTTTCCTTGTCCTGCTACTATAAACCACTGTGAAACTGCTTCCACATTGGAGAGCATGGAAGTAGGGTAACCTAAATGTTTCCAGGCCATAGTCACTTATATCTTTGCTCCAGAACAAACAATCTCTTATTCTCTTTGTGTTAAGAGCTGTGTTTTTCTATATGCCGTGGGAAAATTTCTGCCATATCACTCAGATACTACCAGATGACATTCTTAAACTTTGGTTAGAGGATCTAGATATTTTTACATTCCTAAGATATACCCAGTGCTCACAGATACATTAGCTCACACACAGAGGAGAGAATAGCTATCAAGAGGGTGAAGGCAGCCCAAGAAACTTGTTGCTGGATTTCCAACCACTTCAAACATTCACACTTTACTGCAGTCATTGAAGTTCTAATTAGTGAATCAGCCTTACAGAAGGTTTAATAGAAGATGCTATTTCTTTCAGGAACTTTTGTTCAACAAGACACACATACAAAAAATAATTATTTAAATTAGGGCTTGTTGGTCAAAATAGTAGACTCTTCCTTGCTCATGCTGACCACTGTTAACTAAGCATTGTAGTCTGCTTGACTAAACATGTAGCATCTTCTGGAATTCATAGTCCAGATATCTCTTTACTTAAAGTAATTTCTTGAAAAAATTTGCAATTATCTATAACTTTTCATGTATATTAAAAATATCCACAAATCTTCTGGTCATTTTTACAACCAAAGGAAAATACTTCCATAAGATGTGTCCAAGGAGTTGAAATGCAAAGTGCAAAAGAAGCAGTATTTCCTGTCTCTGAAGGAACTTAGGATCCTTTCTCTTGCCTTGCGGGCATGTCAGAAGGCAGAAGGATTCTACCAATAAAAGGCTCAGAGACATAAAAAGTGAACTCTTAAAGAGTTTTCCTCAAAAAGAGAGCCCTAGGGCATTGTGACTTCACACAGGGCCTTTGGGAGCTGGTTTTCCTGAGACATTTTCCCTCAAGATTACTGATCAACGAACAAGGTGCAGCTGTAGTTCAAACAGGCCTAGTTACAGCTCACACTAGCTGGATTCTTGTGGTTGGCCCTATGATATTGGTTTTGCTCCTTTCGAGAATCATGGAGTCCTGAGGACTTCTAATCAGGTTCAAAGGACACCCTGAAAGGTCAGTTTGTCTGTGGCTAGTTTAATTCTGATAACCAACCCTAAATTTAATGCCTAAAGCTAAGAAAATGAAACCAATGGGGAACCCAGAGGTTAATTTAAAGATCCAAGAAATTCAGAATGCTTGGTGAAGAAAGAGGCAGTTAACAGAGCCAGCCTAAGAAAGCAGAAATATGGTCTCTATTGAGCAAGGATATAGGATCATGTCGTTATATCCTCTTGATGATTAACATGACATTATAATATTTGATATTATTTGCCCTGCTGCTGTCCTCAAGTTTCCACACATACATGCACATGTAACTGTACACAGATACTCACACACAAATACACACATTCACATAACCATACACATGTTCACACAGGGGCACACAGAGGTGCACACCAACACACATCTTTAAGCCAGTTGGTTAGCTTTTCCATGAGCTCCTGTAATGTGATGATTCCTAGCCACAGATCCAAAGCCATAGGTGCAAATATGACCTTCACAATCCTGAGCCCAAATCCCCTTTTCATGACTTCCGTTGCTTATCCCAAGTATCTGATAGGGCAATATAAAGCTGAAGATTAGTATGTATTTTTCTGGAGTAGTGACTTACCTGCAGAGTGTAATTCACCCCAGCTTTTATCAGATGTTTGATCATTTCTGCTGAATGCTGGAAATGAACTTTTGCTGCAAAATATTAAATTATGATATTTGAAAGAAATGAATCGGTTAGCACCAGAAATGCTCAATAGCTTTTTCAAAGAACAGAAGTGTTCTACGTACATTGTATACTTGGAAGAAAGACCTGTCAGTGATTTTTTTTTAAACTAAAGAGCTGCTAAGTAGCATAGTAAAGTTGTTATTTTTCATTATAAAACAGAGCACAACAAAGAGCCGTTACCAAGGTGAATTTAATCACCCGATAGCATTCTGTTCATGAGTATATGTTTGTGTGGGTGCCTGTGTGTGTAGGTAAGCATATGTGCATTTTTGAATGTGTGTAGAAGTCAAAGGCCCACTTCACATGTGATTCCTCAGGTTCTTTCCACTTTTATTTGAGACATGATCTCTCACTGGCCTAGGATTTTCAGAAATAAGCTAAACTAGCTGGAGAGCAAGTTTCATTTTTCCACTTGTTTCTGCCTAGCACTTTGTCCACACTGGGGTTATAAGCACCAACCATCATGTCTGCACTTTAAATTTTATTTGGGTTCTCAGGGCTGAAATCCTGATTCTCACATTGGTAAGTCACCTCTTCCACTCCGTATGAGGTCATTTAGATATATTTTGTGTGAGATTATTTATTTTTGTAACTAATTATGTATTTTGTACTTAATTATTAGGAGGCAATTTGTGTCTTGCCTGCAATCAATGCAGTGAAATATCTTCATATATACCATAGAAGATTTCTAGAATCTAGGCTCACCTAGACACTGACATTTGCATTGTTATTTCAAATTAGAAATCTGCAACAGTGAGATTGCTCAGCAGAAAAGGGTGCTTGGTAGGAAACCTGATGACCTGAAATAAATTACTGGAAACCATCGATGACGGATAGAGAGACCAGACTTCCAAAATTGTCCTCTGACACTAAACACATGCCCTCATAATCATGTGCACACATACATACACAAACAATGAAGAAATATACAAATAAATGTAATTATAATTTCATATAAGAACTGAATTCCCATGTTGAGAAGATAGAGTGCATTGCTCATTATTCAGAGTTAAATATTTGATGCAGAGGAAACTGCTTTCTCTCTTTTCCCTCCATGTTCCTTCTGTCTGAACGTAAGGCTCCAGAGCTTTGGAATACATATCTCAGGAGTTCTGTATTTAGTAACAGTTTTGTCTGAGCTAGTTATGAAACCTTGTGCCTGCCACTCAAATGTTTCTGTGCTATAGTTTGCTTGTATTCTGCCTAAGCTATTCCTCAAACTTCATACATATCTTCAGATTTCCATAAATAACATTAAGCTAATATTTTCTATCTATCTTTGTCAAACCAGGGCAGTCTTATCAGTGGTCTGAGCCTCCCTAGGCTCTCATACTATGGTGCAAAATAAACTTTCCATACAGCAGAGGATAAACAGCCCAAATAGTCATTTATTTTAAATATATGCAAGATGTTTCTGAACAATTTCCTATTACAATCAATAAGTAAAATCACCAATTCTAAATAACTATAAATTGCTTGGTATGTGTATGTGAC
>CM052711.1:64220170-64250170 GCA_028551405.1 Uromys caudimaculatus | reverse complement strand
TGAATGATTAATAAATTTTCTTCTTTTAAACCATGAATGTTATGCAGTACACTGGATGCCTGCAAGAAAATCAAAAGGATCTGTATATGTAGAGAGATCTGAATGGAAGGAATTCAACCTAATCTTTATAACAAAAATGCCCTTTGCCATTTATTGTTGTAATTTTTCTATTAGTATACCTGGTAAGTGCTTTCTTCCTTTGATGGCATACCAAGGTACCGCTCAGAGAAAGCTGAGGCTGTGACACAGGGAGAAAAAAAAGTCTGAATGAGCAAAACATAGTCTGTTCCATTATTTATTTATGCATTTCAAATGTAATTGTCACGCTCCAGTAAAATCAATTGCATAAAGGAGGTGATAGCTCACAACAGACTTTAATAACACATGATAAATGAGCTCAATTGAGTTTCTCTGTATTGGGATTTTCTTGTCCACCAATCAATACTTCATATTAGATCTATCTGTAGGATATACTCACCATATAACTTCATGTCTGAGATGGGTGCAACCACGGTCCCACATTTGAAAAACTTCTCATCTGATTTTAAGATCATTGATGCGATGTAGCCCCCATATCCCTGAGCAAAAAAAAAATATATAATAATGATTCTTGGCAATATTTGTACCTTTTGATCACTATTTAATAATGCACATGTCCCAATGTCTCAAAATGTAAAAAGGAATGCAAAAATAATCACTGTGTAAATAGAAAGATTTAACAGCTATTTAAAAATTTACACAATAGGTTATTTTAATAACTAAGCAAAATATGAAATTAATTATATATCACAAAAAGTCATGATTTTACACTACACATTTGGGAATTGCTCCAAATCATTTAAAACAGGAAATGAAGTACTCTTTGTATATTATTTTAAGGCAACTTCATGTGTATTCAAGTAGGATACTTAATTATAATGATGCTTGTGCACAATTAGGAAAGAAAAGTAAAACATTTAAAATACAGACTACAACTTTCTACTCTACTTGACATTTCTTGCAGGGACTTACTTAGGACCTGTCACTCCAGTGTTTGACTCTAGGAATCCAGAATCAGCTGCATGGGGTGAATACGCCTTTTGGGCATAAAGGTGATTTGAGATGAAAATTTTGAGAAATTGCAGACTGGAGTCACCTGATAGCTGATATGGTAAAGTGTTTTATGTGCAAGAATGAGGTGCCAAGTTTGATCTTCCAGAACTCAAGTTTAAAAAACTGAAAACGTGAGCATGGTGGTACACACAGAGAGTCCTAGTGTTGGCAGGTGGAGGTGGGTGGAGACCTGGGGCTGGCTGGCCAGTGCGCTTAGCTTACTTGGTGAGTTCTACTATAGTGAGAGACCTTGCCTCCAAAATCAAGGTAGATGGTATCCAAGGAATGACAGCTGTGGCTGTCTTCTGGTTTCTGCACGCAGTTACACATTTGCAAATATACGCACTTCTCCACTCACAAACATATACATTTAACATGTACACAAAGAAGAGAAAAAAAGAAAATCTATCAGACATAAAACAGACAGAATTTTTGTGGTTGTAAGACATTTATATCTATAGGGAAATCTGTGGATAAACATATCTTCCCTCTGCCCAAGAAGAAGAGATGCCTAAATTCTTAAACTCTCAGCAGTGGATAAGGCACCTAGTCAGTAGAAGAAGAGAGCAGGGAGAAAGGAAAAGGGAAGAAGTAAGATGGAGGACACAGATAAAGATGACATAAGAGGGCTGAAGGGGATGCTGAGGGAGAGGAAGAGGAGGAGGAAGAAAAGGAATAGGGGATGGGGTGGTGAAGAAGCAAGCTCATAATTACATTTAAAAAGCAAGTAAACTGTTTATTGGGGTGCAGGGGTGGGATGGGGAGTGTACAGGAACTGAGGAAAGTCAGCAGAATTCATAGGATGGGAACAAAATCTTGATCAGTATGCACAATATGAGATAGTGAACTGAAAATGTACGGAGGTTTGATTCCTGCCAAAGGAACAGATGTTAACTGTTCCTTCCATAAAAGTAAAACAAAGAAGCAAGGAGAAAGTGTAAAATGATGTCCCTGCTCAGGGATCCACTGCAGCAATCATTTTGTCACATAGATATGTAACATTATGTAGTGGCATATAGACCTTAAGTATACATGAGAGTATCATTTAGGGAAACAAACAAACACAAAAACAAAAACAAAGGAAAAAATCCTTAGTAATCATTTTATAGTAAATGGTGTAATTCAGTGGATTAGAAGGTTGGGTTTTGTTTGTTTGTTTCTGTTTTTATTTTTTTTCCCACAAGTATTTTTCCAGCCTAAGCTGGACTCTACCTCCTGCCTCAGATTCTTGAGAGGTGTGATTCAGGTATGCTAAGATCTTTCACTTTAAACAAACTTTAAGGGGAATGTCTGTGATATTTGTTGGACATTAATTTCTCATTATATATTAATTTTGATGTGTTCATTTTCAAATGCATATGCATGTCCTGTACTGGACCATGTGGAAATCAGAGGACATCTTTCCAAATTCAGTTATTTGCTTCCACCATGTAGGTTCCAGGGATTAAACTCAGGACGTCAGCTTTTTGGCAAGCACTTTTGTCTGCTGAGCCATCTTGCCAGCTGCTGTTTGACATTTTAAATTATAAATTTTTATGGTGTACTAATACAATAGAGATGCCTCAGAAATTTCTTCCCACTAGAATTCCCTAGATTCTTAGAACAAGACAAGAAAGAAACAAACAGCAACAGAAAACAAGCCATTCGTTGCAAATCTAAGGAGATTCTGGGGCAAGGAAGAAGCCCCACCTACAGTTCTCTTGCTAAGGTTAGGTGCATATACACTTCGCTTCCTGCTTCATGAGGAGCTGTGTTTCACCGTTTTTTTAATATGAAAATTTGGGATATAATGAAGCTAAATAATCTTTAAGACTTAATGATAGTGAAAGTTGTGGAATTTAAAAACCAAATCTAAAACGCTAGTTAATTTGATTTATTTCAGAAAAATAACTTCTGTTTTTAAAGGAAAAAACAACACTGGCAGAAATTAGAATAAATTATGTTTTAATTGCTCGCCATCCTCTCAGTCATTTCATGTTTATTCACCGAGGCAAAAGTGGAGCCTGAAAGAGTTTTGGGGAAACAGGCACTGGGAGTAAGAGCTCTTGCTGTTAGGGAGGTGCTGGGCTTAATGTTCAAAACACTTTGTCCTTTAGGCAGAGTCTGAGTTTGTGGCTCCTCATAGGGAACACAGACAATTAAAGACGGTGTGCACTTTATTCAACAGGTCAGGACTCTGCTTATTCTGGGCCAGGGTTTGCTTTCCCATTACCCACATTCTTCCACTCACTAAAACTTTATTTTTGCAATTTCCACTTGACAGTCATTCTAGCATTGCACATAAAATGCCAACCAATTTGTTATTAATTTGCAATTTTATCCAACAGAGCTGTGACACCCAAATGTTTCCTTAGACATTTCCTACTTCATAAAAGTGATGGAAAAATCGAAATTCGATTGACAGAAGCAGGTGGAGGAGGAGAGAGTAGGATCTGCGGCGTTATGCAGACGTATGTTTCCCTGGATTGGGACAATCTGTTAACAACATTGTAACTGTACTTATAAAAATCAGGCGGACAAGAAAAGTGAATAAAAGACTGATAAACTTGAAGTTCTACATTATATCACTTGTAACAGTTCATAATTATAAACATGCTTTTAAACAAGTCGGTGAGGATGAGAGAGGAAGCCCTGTGTGGTGGAGATTCAGGAGGCCTTAGAGGACAGGAATGAAGAAAGTTGATGCAACTGTGGTTAGAGTTTGGGGAAAAGACGCCTTTCTGAACTGATCTAAAGAATAAAAAGGCAGGAAATTCAAGTGTTCAACACTCAGCCAACTTCTACTTCAAGCACAACTGCACACACACACGGTTGAGGGAGGGAATCAAAGACAGACTGCAGCAGTTAGAAAATGGTGTACTCAAACCTGGAAATAAAGTTTGTCTGCAAAAACCAAAAGATTTTCATTTAGGGCCGTGGGCTGGGCTCTTTTTGTTCTGCAGAAAGGGCTGGTTTTAGCTATTGTGGGATACTGGATAAGCCAAAGAAACGCAAGCCAAGTTTGTCACAAGAGTGCCAGTCCACTGCTGACTCTAGAAATTTGAAAGTCCTAAGTAGTTCTCCTGAAATAGGGGCTTCAAATCTTTGTTTGGAGAAAGAATAACCAGGAAGTCTGCCATTTAAACATTTAAGAGAAAAGTACATTAATATTCCCAGACTCTGCTTACCCTGTCTGTTGCCCTACTTGAAATCTGTTAAACTCTAGGTCCTCAATATGATCAGATTATTACATGTATGCATTAAATTCTCAAATAAAAAGTTAAAATACATGTTTAAAGTGGTATTTTAAAATTAACACAGTTTTCTCACCATGTGTCTCTCTGCATGGAATCTGTTACCTTGATACAGTTCCTCACATCTTTATGTGTGCGTGTAAAATGTGTGCATATGCGTATGCATGCCTGTTTGTGTGTAGGTTCTGTTGCTCTCATTATACTGTGTGTGTATACAGATTAGAGAACAATTTCAAGTGTTGGTCCTCCCAGTCCTGGTTATCATTGCCAAGTGGACTCTGCAACCATCTGGGGATTTTCCTATCTCTATTTGCAGTCTCAATGTAGGAGCATTGGAATTATAGATATGGGGTACTGTATCCAGCTTTAAATGGGTTTGAACTTACATTCCCATGCTTACCTAGCAAAATATTTGCTCACCAAGCCATCTCCTGGCTCAGACTGTATACATTATTTTCATAAACTCAAGAATTGGCTTGAACTGGTTTCAAACTTAGGGTTTTATTTCAGTTAAAAAGATGCTAAACTATAAAGATTGGTTTCCTTTTTGTACGTCAAGCTTAATATGTTTTATAGTCATTCTTATTTCTAACCATGAGACCATCCCTGGGAAGCCATTCTTCTAGATTCTTACTATTTGATCTCATGCCAGTTAGGGGGAGTTTTCTGTTTTATCATCTCCTAGAAGGAAAGTGCTGCAGGTAAAGACACTAGCTATGCAAGCCCGATAAGCTGGGTTCAATCCTCTGAATCCCTGAAACCCATTCAAAGGTGGAAGGGGAGAACTGACTCCACAAAGCCATTCTCTGACTCCACAATGTCCCATGCATGGCATACATGTGTGCATGAATTTATATACAAACACACACACACACACACACACACACACACACACCCCAATTAGATAGATAGATAGAAGATAATTAGATAGATAGACAGACAGACAGATTGGCTTTAACACCAAATTTGGTTGCAATCATGTGATATTTTATTGCTTATTTTTCGATTGTTTCTCTATAATAACTAGAAGTTCAATAATGCAGTGATTTTTGTGTTTTATTATTAGTGCACTTAACTCTTTTAAAGATTGTTTTATTTTTAAATTTGCATCAGTTTTGAGGGAGGGGGTGATGCATATGAGTTCTGATGCCTACAGAGGCAAGAAGGGGACATCAGATTTCCTTCAGGCAGAGTTATAAGCAATTGTGAGCCCACTGATGTGCGTTCTAAGAATGGAACTTGGGTCCTTTGCAGGAGAAGCGAGTATTCTTAACTGTTGAGACATCCTTCTTGCTCCCCTACAATTCAGAACCATTTTCATTCAGGACTTTTGTGACCTTTCAGAACTAAGAATGTTTATCTTAAAAATAAAATAGAAAAGATGATAACATATTTAGGTGACATGAAGGTACGTTCTAAGTTTATAATTTAAAATAACTCAGTTTGGTTCCAAGTCTTGAGTTTAATTACTGAATAAAAACACATGGTCATTTAAAACTTAAACACATGGCCGCTAAAAATCTTTCCATCATTCTAACAAGCCAGTTAGGAAATAAAAGAGAAAAGGGATCATTCATAGGAACACTAAAATAAATAAATTACCACATAATGTCTATGAGCCAACAGTAATATTTTTATGTATATGTGTGTGCATGCATAAACATGTATGTGTAGACATACAAAATAAAAGTTTAATGAAGGGGACAAAAGAAGAGCTATAAAACAGATGAAGGTTGTTTCTTGAGGATATTTTATTTACCCTCAAATTAATTTATTGGAAAGTTGTTTCACAAAATTTTTAATTATATACTTTTACCTGATGAGCTGACATGAAATGAAGGGAAAATCATTTCTCTAGAAGCTAGGCAGGGAGAATTCAGAAACACAAACCTTGCAACATCTTGCTTTTTGTACCACTAACCTTCAGCATTATAGTTCTTTAAGAAGTAATAAATTTATCCCGTGAGATAGTACAGAAGACGAGGATGCCTGTCTCCAAGTCTGGTGATCTGAGTGTGAGTCCCAGGACCAATACGGTAAGTAGAAAAAAGTGACTCCCATGAATTATCTTCTGACCTCTGTATATATCACACAGTACACACATAACACAGACACACAGAGAGACTTTAAGATGTAATAAATAAATAAATGCTAACAAGAGAAAAGAAAACACGGGAGAGGGTTAATGAAACTGTAGATGTAAGATTCACAGGAGATACGAGCCTACATTAGTTTCAAAGAGAAAAAAATGAAAAATTGCTTTTAAAATGTTAAAATATATTCTTATCAATTGTGTTATCACTAAAGGATCATACAAGACAAGCATGAGAATGGGTAGGAAGATAATACCAGCGATAAATCTAGGGATGCCTGAGAACTTAGTATTTACGAAGTCTGAATTTCAGTGTTAAAGATGGCGAAGGGAACCAGTGAAGTCTGAAGACAAACTGAGCAGCTATTGGAGATTAGTGTAAGTCCTGGCCATGCATTGTAAGTGCTCTGTTATCTCTTTCCTACTCAAACCAGGAAAAAGAAAAAAAAAAAAAAAACCAACAACAACAACAAAAAAACATGGGATATAGGTACCCATCAAATAAATAATGAGACAAGACATTATCAAATAAAAGTTTGAAAACTTCAAGGTTACGGCTGGAGAAATGATGTCTGGGTGGCTGACCACTGAGTGTGCTCACTTCTCTTTAAGAGGACCTAAAAGTTTGGTTCCCAGCACTCATAGAAGAAAGCTCTCAAACAGATATAAACTCAGCTTTAGGGGATCTAAACCTCTCTTTTGGACTTTGCAAGAAATAAAGCCATATGCACATACACATTCTTCCAAATACATAAAAGTAAAATAAACATTAAGATGTATGTCTATACAAAATGTATATGCATAAACATTCAAATTAATTTAACTCATAGGCCAAAAATTCAAGGGAATCCAACTGTCAATAATTGGGTTAAATAGATAAACAACTTATTTCACAGGCATAAAATGAAATGCTACTCAGAGATACCAAAGAAGAAACAAAATAATATTAACAAAGAGGAATAAATAAAAAAATACCATAGCTAATACAAAGGTTGGAAGAAAGAAGGAATCAGAGGAAAAAGAACATGGATGGTACATATAATAAATGTGCTTAATAATGTATGTAGATAATCTTGACTTAAAACAGAAATCATGAGAAAGAGAAAACATAGTCATTCCTGACTTTTGTTTTATTGTTTGAAAAAGTGACACAGTAAAGGAGCGGGCTGAGATACGCACACTCTGAGGATTTTAGATCAGTGCCCACTCATGAAAGATAGGCCCGAAGCTTCAGTGATAGCCTGCTTCGCTGATGTACACAAGGGCCTAGATTCCATATCCAGCACCACAGAAAGAGAATGAGAAAGGTGAAGGCTTTCTTTTGTTCTCTTATGGTTTTGTCTGTGTCTGTCCTGATTATTCAACCCAGGGCCTCATACATGTTGCTCAACTTATATACCACTAAGGTACAGCACACATACACACACATACACACACACACACACACACACACACACACACACACACACACAAACACACACACAAATGCGTGTATATATGCACATAATGTGTATATATTTGTACATAAATGTATACACAAATTACGTTACATGTGTATACACCATAGATGTAACATAAACATATATAAATGCACATAAATGTATATGTGCAACATGTATAGTATATATACATGGATATTTGACATGTATATGTGCATATGTAATATGTATATATGTTATATATTTCATATATATGTATATATATCATACATAATAAACAGAATCTCAAAAAAAGAAGTAAAGCTATAATTCACCAGAAGATAGATTCATTCTGAACTTACACCAGCTTGCAAAGTGTACTGTGGAAACTACTATAGGAAGAGGAGATGGAAGAGTTCACTCTTATAATAGAAACTAAATTAGTATGTAAGTTTATAATTAGGAACTCTATGATGGGCAAGTCTAAGTACATGGAATGTATTTGATACCAACACTTTTTAGACACAAGAAATATTTCAAAATCAGTTCTTCCTAAATTATCAATCAACTGATATGTCACGTGACTTCAGTCAATGAATAGATCACAACTCTATTACAATCAAGGGTAAAAACAGGAGAAATTCTACTCTGCTTTCCTACAAAATAAAATAACGAAAAACACTTCAGAGAGAACAAAAAGTTGGGATCGAAGACATATTCATACTAAATTTTAACAACTGTGCTAGTGGAAGTGACCGTGGGAAGTAACTCACAGGAGTGCTGAGTCTGAAATACTTGCACTTTAAAGGTAGCGTGCTACAAGTGAAAAACAAAACAAACGGAAAACCTTAGGCATTTAACTTGCAACTAGAGAGCTAATGCATTTTAAAAAGTAGAAAATAATGGAAAGTGCAGAAAACGGTGAAGCAGCAAACAACAAGAACTAGAAGAAAGAACAATGAAGCTTTTCTAATGGTTCAAGGAGAAAGACAAGAAGACCAAGGGATAGTTAGATAAGAGGAAAGAGCAGGCATCTCAAAGATGGAGCAGTTTCAATCCCCCGCCCACTTCTACCCCCTTCCTTCAGAGCAGAGGGCACAGCCAAAGGAGGGAGAGGCCATGAGAAGTGGAGAATGCTGCTGGCTCCAGTGGGGCTGCCTCTAGATCCTCACTGCTGTGATTTATAAACTGCATGAAACTGAAACCTGCTCTTCCCAAACACTAAGTAAGTGGAAAGGAAGAATTCCAGGTGGGTGTGGTGGCAAACACCTGTAATGATACCAGTATCTGACTGTCTGAGGCAGGAGGATCATGGCTTGGAAGCTAACAGAGTCTACATAGTGAGACTACTCTCAGAAAATGAACCAAACCAAACAATAAAACATTAAAGAATAGGAGAAGAGAATGGAATAGTACAATATTTACTGTTTCTTTTAGATGTCACACTTAAATATTAATGCAACTGTGTATGTGTGTGTGTGTGTCGCTGTGTGTTTGTGTCTGTATGTGTGTTTGTGTGTCTGTGTGTGTTCATACGTTGATGTGTGTGCCTGCATGTGTGCATTATGTCTGTTTTTGTGTGTGTCTGTGTGTCTGTGTGTGTATGTGATGTGTATGTGTGTGTATATGTGGGTATATGTGTGTTTGTGTCTGTCTTTCTGTATCGATAAATATATATATGTGTGTGTGTGTGTGTGTGTGTGTGTATGTCTGTGTGTATGTTTCTTTGTAAGAGTATGTGTATCTGTGTGTGGGTTTGTACGTGCAGTGTGTGTGTGTGTGTGTGTGTGTGTGTGTGTGTGTGTGTGTGTGTATGTGTGTGTGTTTAGCCCAGAAGTCAAGGTTCAGTGTTGTCCTCTGTTCTACCCCACAAGGATTCTCACTGAACTTGGAGCTCACTGATTGAGCCACAGTAGCTGGTCAAGAAGCTTCCTCTATCTTTCTGTTACCTACAGTCACTGGGCTTAGAGGCACATGCCATAATACCCAGCTTTTATATGGGATCTCAGAAACAAACTCAGGTTCTCATTCTTGTACCTCAAGCACTTTTTCCAGTGAGTCATGACCCCAGTCTTGAGTCCTAGCCGTTTCTCCCTTTTACTGCTCATTTCTAATGCCAGACATCAACTGCATGCTTGAGAAATAGCCTTCCAAATAATTGACAGAATGGATACTATATGGTATGGATTGTGCTGTTTTATAGGGCAATGTATAAAATTAAAGTACAATGAATTATAAAATTATATGCATATTCATATATATATAATACATACATATATAGGTGTGTTTGGATAAGTACATTCAGTATTTTTATTTACCTTTCCAAAAATGCTTAATCTTTTGGAGTCAATATATGGCTGTTTCAGTAAATATCTGAAAGAATAAAAAAAGTATATGTAGTTATACTATCTTGAGTCAATTGCATATCTGAATTTATGATTCACAGACAGATAGACATATACAAACACTTCCCCAAAACTTATAAATGTTTGACTGGGACTGAGGTGATGGCTCAGTGGGCACAAGTGTGAGAACCTGAGTTCAAACCCTAGAACCCTCACAAATCCAGATAAGATAGTATATTCCTATGATCCCAGAGTTCCTTCAGCAAAATAGGAGGTAGAGACAGGAGCTTCCCAGAAGCTCATGGGAAAGGTAGCCTGGTGTAAAGGGGCTGTACATCAAAAGATCCTGTCTCAAACAAGGAAAAAGGTAAGAATGGACACCTAGGATTAACCTCCAACCCCACAGTTGATGGTACGATGTTTGTCTAGCCTTATGTAAATGAACACACACACACACACACACACACACACACACACACAGTGTAAATAACTTTCCAAGAATGTAGTACTGTTTTAAATGAAGACTTATAATTAATTGTGGTCATTCTAGACACTGAATTTCTGTCAATAAATGATATACTTGTGCACTGTTTCTCACATTTTCCCCCAAAGTAAATTATAATTACAAAGAATAAATGTGATTCTTCTTTTATGACACCATTAACAATGATAAATGCTTTTAAATATGCAAGAAAGCTACATGCTAAACTGAGAAAACAGACATCTCTGACATTTCTGAGTAAGTAAGGTGCCCCATTACACGGATTTTACAATTATGGGAATCAACGGGAAGACATGCATTGACTTACTTTACAGCTGCTACTTGGTCTTTTGCCTCTACTGAGCCTATCCTTCTGTGAATCTCTTGCAAAACTTTCAGGCCCTGGTATCCACTTCCTCTGCCATCAAATCTTGCTACAATGACATTATCAGTGTCAATAAGAACTGAATCCCAGTCAACGTGGAACTTATCTGTCACCATCTGGCCTCCTGGTTCTTCATCCCTGCAAATGTGAGCACACTTGATCAAAAGAAGGCAACTACCAGAACAAAGTTTCAAATCTATACTAACTACCTAACCAGGTATAGAAATCAAACTATGTTGGTTATTAACCATTTGCTTGATTCTTGATGACAAATCATTTTCCCTATATAAAGTTTGAAAGGAGGAGTCCCAAGCATGAGGTGATAACAGAGCTTAAGACTTCACAGCTGACACTGGTTTAATTCATTTTTCAAAGAAAAAAAAAAAACGGAGAAAACATGTGGTCCTTTTAAAAAGCTTTTTTGAAGAATGACTGTCAAGCTGACAGACAAGTCTACTTTTATTGGCTGTCTTCAAGTGTGTTGTAGAAATAAATATCTTACCTATAATTTACAAGGGTTGAAGGGTCTGATAGAGTGCTAACTCAGCCATGGAAACTTCATATAATTTAACAGGAAGTATACAACCTTAAAGAATGTTGGACTCTGAAGGAAATATTGCATTAATATTTCCTGTGGGTTTTCTTCCTGTCCAAGATAGAGTTCTCACTGAGAAGTTAAACAAAGAGTAAAGGAAGAAAAAAATCTTTTTCAGTCTTCCAACTAACAGCCAAGAAAGGAAGTGGGGACATACATTTCTGAAAATCTTGAAAACAACATGCCAAAGTGACATGAAAATTACAAAACTTGACTCTTTTCTCCACAAGGAAAAGGTAGCATAACTTTACACTGACAGTGGTGTTTAGGTCAAGTGGTGTTTACTGTTTTTATTTTCCATAATATAGAAAATGTAGAGAGGGAGGTGCTCATAAATGTCACATGTTCTGGGGCTGTGCCTCAGCAGCAGACGACGTGTCTAACTATTGGGAGACCCCATGTCTCATCTTTAGCCCACCTCCATGAAAATCATTCTCACCATGTTCCTCACCATCATCATAACCATCGTAATTCTTGTCAGGTCCAGAAGAAACTCTATTTCCCCAAATTCTGGCCCTTAGATGAAAGCCAGCAGTTCTCAGACCTTGTAAAACCAGTTTCCTTCTACCCTGAAGAGTCATTTCCCTTATCACTGGCAGAAGGGACAAACTGCTATCTATGGTGCCTATGTATACAGCATTCTCATGCTGACCTCTAGGCTTCCCCAGAATCACAAGTACTTGTTACACATTTCAAAATCCCTGTAGGCATCCTGGCTCTTCTCATCTTTCCGCTTCCTTTGCTACCCCAAACTTCTTCAGTTCATGAGCTTCTCTCCCCCTACCTGATTATTCTTCTTATAACCCTCATATCTACAATAAAACAAACAAACAAACAAAAACCCCCAAAACCAAGAACTTCACCTTTACCATACCATGGAGGGATCTTGTCATCAGTTTACATAATCCTCATTACCACTCATGCCGATAGCATCACTTTCATTATAAGCATTCTAACCATCACCATCAACACCATCCCACCATTATCATCCTTATTTTAATCCTCATCAAACTCATGTGGTTCATCTAGAACCAAAACTAGGCACAAGTTACACAGGAGGTCACCCATGTGGTGGGGCTAAAGAGCATCTATGTGTCTCATTCTGAAAAGATCTCCATTGACACTGTTAGGTCTTAAACTTAGGAGAAATGTCTGAGATGCCTATTTAACATATCAAAGAGGTTCTCCTTGTATCTCTTAGTGTCTTCCTGTTACAATGCCCATCTGGCTGGGATACCCTACCCCCACCCTAATATTCTCAAGGCCAAGCATTGGACTTGGCTTCCCACACCATCCAGAGCTGCCCTTTCCAATATAATACAACCGTTTTGTTGACCTGACCTTTTGGTCTATGCTTTACTTTCTTGGCCAGTCTCTTGGCCCTTTGTGAGCCAAGAGGAACCCTGTCAGCAGACAAAACCTGGGAAGGTTTAGAGGGTTCAGAAACCCCTGTGTCCTCAGACCTGAGGATGGTAGAGTTTCATGTACTCCCTACCTGGCTCCTGTATTGGAGCATGTGACCAAGACACCCATTGGTCACATAGCACAAACAGAGTTCTCCATGATAATAGGTGTTTAGATGGGTCCTGAGAGTTTAGCCAATAAGCTTCCCTTCCCAGGCATTCCTTCCTGCAAAAGTTATTTCATCTCTAGTCCAAACTGAGGACATTGTATGCACCCATTTTCCACAATGAACAATGAATAAACAGTTTGAAAAAGCGAGGACTATCTCTGTCATCAAGAAGCATCCTGGAAGCCATAGGGGAAGCCTTTGTAGTACAGTCACCTAAGTCTCCTACAGAAGGCCCCTCTGCACTCTTCAGCACAATGCTAAGCCAGAGGGTTCCCTCCCACAAGTTCTGGGCTTCTCCTTGCAAGCCTGCATGAGCCCCCTTCATTCCTGACTCCATGAAGTATCCAGCAGCAACTGGATGCCTGGGAGTTGGGAACCCCTGCATTCTTGGCCTCAGCCTGCCTCCATTCTTATCCAGGCTGGAGCCCCCATCCTAGGTTGCATTTTCCTACCCCCTGAGTGGTGCATCAGCACTTCCCACAAGCCTATTACCTAGTGGTGGTGTAGGGTAAAATACAGCCTAGTGCCCTGCCAACATTTTGTCTGCCTGATCTGAGTTCACACAGGCAGAACCACTGCTCTTGTTGCCTGTGTTTGCTAGGGGCTTTTCTGCTGCTTCTTACCCCTTCTCTCCTCATGACACCTAGTTCAATCTGGTAACGTTCACCCTGGACTCTGTAGATGTCCCTGACACTGGCTATGCTCTCCCTTTTATCTTAATAAACCGTCTCCTCCACCATATCTAGAAAGAGGCATATTCTTTTCTTGTTTGTTTAGTTTTTCATTCATCTGGTGCTGAAAATCGAGACAAATCATGTTCTTTGACTTTTCTTTCTTTCTTTCTTTCTTTCTTTCTTTCTTTCTTTCTTTCTTTCTTTCTTTCTTTCTTTCTTTCTTTCTTTCTTTCTTTCTTTTTCATTCAGTTACCCGGGCTGCATTCCAAGAATTCTCTCCTCTCACTGCAGGGGAAAGGTACCAATACATCTTTCCTTTACTATCTCATGTGTTCACACAGAGACACCAACACACAATATAATACTCAACAGACTTCTAGTTCACCATATTTGAAAAAAGAAAGAAAGACAGAAGGGGAGAGAGATAGAGAAAGAAAAAAGAAAGTAAGTAAGTAAGAAAGAAAGAAAGAAACAAAGAACAAAGAAAGAAACCCAGCAAACAACCTCAGGAAACATTAAGCACTGAGAACAGACAGCAGTTTTATGTGTCAATTCCAGAGCAAAATCTAGTTTCCCAAACTCTAAAAAGCAGTGAATATGTCCAGAAATCAGTCTTGGCTCTTCTCACACTGGATTATAGAACAACTGCTAAAAGCCTGTGCTCTGTATGTAGTGATTTGAATAGGTTTGGTCCCCATTGATTCGTCTGTTTGAATGCTTGGACATAAGGAATGGCAGGCCCTATTAGGAGGAATGGTCTTGTTGGATGAAGTATGTCACTGTTGGGGACAGGCTTTGAGGTTTCTTCACATGCCCAGGCTCTGCCCAGTGGAGCTGATAGTCTCTTCCTGGCTGCCTTCATATTAAGAGAGAGAAAGCTCAGCTTCTCCAGCACCATGCCTGCCTGTAAGCTGCCATGCTTCCTGCCTTAAAGATAGTGAACTGAACCTCTGAAACTATTATGTTGGGAATTTGATTTGTGCTTACATGGAAATCTGCACGTCCAAGGTGGGTCCCTCCCAACAATTTGGTTTTTGACTGGTTAAGCAAGAGCCAGTTACCAATGTCTGGGCAGGGGCAAAGAGGCAAGATGTTGTGGATTCTTGGAGAGGAAACTCAGTACAGGGAGAAGAAGAATCACCAGGGCAGAAGGAGGGCAGCAAATATAAACATGAGAGCTGTGACCAACCATGTAAGAATCTGGGAAAAGCAGCCCTAGGGAATACTTCCCCAGTTGGCTCTAGGGTAGCAGAGATAAAGTATAGATCTTAGAAATGAATAACTCAAGAATATCAGAGAGGAGAGTGTGTTAACCATGGGGAGGTTTGGATATGGCTCAGACACTGAGCTAGCTTAGGGCATATTAAAAACAAGCCGGGTGTGTGTATTTCTTTTGTGAATCCAGAACTCTTTGGCAGGTACAGAGGAAGCACGTGCACTCTCCATGAGCATAGAGCAGTTTAGCAATTTAGCTCTACAGCTCTAAGTCAACCCCAATTAAATGTTGTACTTATAAAAGTTGCCTTGGTCATGATGTCTCTTCACAGTAATAAAACTCTAACTAAGACAGAGAGTTTTTCAAAAACCTGTGAGAAGGGTTTCAGGCTATCAGGTAGGGTCACTTTCCTTATCATACATCGTTGGTTGCATATCAAAGCCCATGCTGGCCTCCAAGCTCCTTCAGTCCTTATTCACACATGATTGTTATACAAAGTCCATTCAGCCTCCTGGACCTTCTCTCCTTCCACACTATAGTAGCTTCCAGGCTGTTATAGTTCATAGGCTTCCCTCTTCCTAGAGACCCTCTCAGTCTCTACATAATAGCAAGGTAATCCCCTTAACCCCCACTATCCCCATCATTCTTGCGCTTTTCAGAAATAGCCTTGACCATGGGTCTGCTTCTTTTCCTCTTTGCTATGGAGTCTTGCAGACGCCCCAATCTCCCCCCCCCCTTCTCTCCTACAATGAAAACCTCCCCCCCAATCATGGAATGGCCATTTTAATGGTTTCTTTATTGCTCCCTCAGTTGTAGCATGGAACTAAAGTTTTAGGAAAATGTGGTTAATGGGCAAAAGCTATTATAACAAATAACAAATGTTATATATGAGGAATTTTGTCCCCTAAGTTCACACAGTGAGTTCCTGATCACTGGCACTCCAAGATGTGAAGATATTCAGAGACAGAGCTTTAAAGGTACAGAGACAGTAAACTGGGGCTCTTAGGGTTAGCGGAATGCTGCCTCACTGGTGCTTTGTGAATAGAACTATAGACGCTGGAATGACAAAGAAGGGCCAAGAACAAGGGCCACGGAAGGCTACCGTAGTGGTACTTTGCTTTTTTTTTTTTTTTAGTCTTTTAAACTTAAAATCATATTGTATTTAATGCATCATTTATTATTTATTTGAAAAAATGTGACTGGAGATATGGCTTAACAGTTAGAAACACTTGCTGCTCTCCTGAAGGACAAGAGTTTGGTTCCCAGCACTCACTGGAGTGATTCACAGCTGCCTATAACTCTAGCTCCGGGTATCTGGCCCAGTCTTCTGGCCTCTTTAGCATATTATCTGCACTCACATGTACATATTCCCTTCCCACATAGACATAATAAAACATAAAATAGTATTTTATAAATGGCAAATTAATGTGCATTAATATAATAGAAATTGAATTTATCTTTCCCCACTTTTGCCCCCACATTTCCACTTTCTTCGATACTTTTGATAGGCCATATTTCCTCATGCCAGGACCAGTGACTATTTATTAAAGACTCTCTTTCTTGTCTGAAGGGGGATTGTATACCTTTTTACTCTTTCTTTAAAAGGCATTCAGCACATTCTCCTTCTCCAGAAACAAATATCATTTAAAAACTCTCGTGAGAGCAATAAAAGATATGGAAAATCCACCTCTTTCTGTTCTGCTATTCATATTGCAATAAGGAGCCAAAAGATGAGCTCTCATCACTACGCAGATTGAAACAGTGAACAGCCTGGATATTAATGAGCCAGGCCTAAAACCCAAAAATGGACTGTTAGTATTATCTACACGAAATTAACCTTGGGATAAACATCCTAGATAGCACATGAAAATAACAGAATAGAACCAACAGAAAAGAGCCTTGGGGATATCTCCCAGGCAAAGAAAACAGAAATAAGCAAGAAGGAAATACTATCTTCTAATGATGTCTGCTGTCAAGTCTCACTACATTAATTCTTATCCTTTGGCCAATTTCCTTCTGAGGTAATTTCTAAAGGCATCATTGAGGGAGTAGAAAGGAAAGGAGGCTAGAAGAGCCTTTCTTTCATTTGCTTTAATATTTACATCATCTCAGAGATGGAACATCTTCTTTCATTTCTTTTGCATTTTGAAAGGAATAGACCTACCTCATTTACCTTTAAATGGGTACCCTAGAACAATTCATAAGAAGGGCAAGCACAGAAGGATCCACGTGAAAAATAGTCTATCCACTGGGTAAAGAACGTGGAGGTGGATAGGAGGATGTCTCTGTCATGCTCCATGTGAAAAAGCCTGTCACGGAAGTCCATGCCTTTAATTCCAGCAGTGTGACAATAAAGACATGGGGTCGGGGGAGAGTAGGTAGAATTTTTGAGGCTTACCATACATCTGGTTTATCTGAGTCAGTGAGTTACAGGTATAATGAGAGACCTTGTCTCAAAAAATTTCGAGGGAAATTGATGAATATACCAGATATCAAGTTCTGGCCTCAATGTACATATGCACACATGTATACTCACATGCACAGATACACCCATCCACACAAAATATTTTTTAATGGAATAAGATATAAATAGGTAATGTTGTTATCAGTTTCAATAGAAAGTACTCAAACAAATTAGGAGGGTTACCAGCACCATGCCCTAAGCAGAGGTACTGGGCAGCAGGGGCCCCAGAAGCAGTAGACTGTGCTTGCTAGCACTGGCAGAAGGTGGAGAGGGAGTACAGGAGATAGCAGGTGTTTTGTTGAGGTTGGGGACACAGAGGTTTGTTTTGTAGGCCTTGTTTGCCACAATAAGGGAAAGAAGACAACTCTGTAAAGCAGCATGAGACCTGGTAGTGCTCTCCAGCTCTGCTTAGAGCACATCCACAGAAGGTGTGGCTTGAATTTGGGGGAGAGAGAAGAGCAGCAGGAAAAGAGAACCTGTGATCTCACAAGAGAGGATAATGGAAGTGTGACTGGCCTGAAAGAAATGAAGACAGTCCAGTCTGAATACCAGAAGAGTGACACAAAATACTGCAAGAAATGGGAATTTCCCTAAGAATCTAATGCTGGGAGGAGAAAGAGAATAACAGCCTTAGCAGGAGAGAAGGTGCTGTCTCCCTAAAACAGATTTCACACAGTTTTAAGAACTCATCAGACCACCTTGTAGGATGAGACTGAAACTCAACCAATGGTGGCTCAGCTGGACAGAAATGCACTTTGACCAGGACTGCTTATATGTGTTACATATTCCTAGTCTAGTACTTAAATTTTTATTTCACTTTAGGACATTGGAGACAGGGTTGAAGGGGTCACTGGATTTCTTTACTTCTCTTTCCACTGTAGCCACAGAGGAAATATATCATTTTTCTGCTTCTTCTCTTAGTTCACATGTTCCAATGGGTTCTCAAAGATGAGTGTTCCATACTTGACTTCCTGGTGCACATAGACAGTTACCCCAAGTTTGGTAACAAAAATACAACACTGGACCTTTACAAAATTAGCAAGTGCCAATTTTCTCAATACATACAATAAAAATTGTAATTAATTCATCATGGAACTACTATGAGTAAAATATTGAGACACCCAGATGGTGAATGGTGGTGAACTTACAGCAAATTAGCAGACATTAATTACATCTGTTAGATTACAGACCCACTAGATGCCTGATTCCCCCCAAACCCCAGATCAGGCCATGTCTCCATATGCCTGCCACTCAGGAAAAAGGAGTGACAGCTTCCATCTGTGACTGTGAAAGAATTCAGGTCTAAGCAGGGACTGAGGAGAGGGAAGCTTCCCAGAACCAAAACAACTTTGAGGTGTAGTCCTACCCAAAGTGGGACCCTGTGTTTGCTTGTGTGACACCTGACACAGTCTTGATGTTATGAAGTATAAAACTTGCTCACACCCTGAAAACCTGTAAGAGTCTGACACTCCATCTGTTCTTAAAAATTGAAAAATCCATCTCTCTCTTCCGTGCTCCCAATCTATCATGGTAACTATCTTTCCTATTGCTCTCTGGATTTTGAAAGGAAGTCTTTTTGCTTTTGAGTCCTATGGCCATGGTGTTCTTTCTCTCAGTTATCACACTTCAAGGCATGATCACAGCTGTCAGACACTGTGAGTCCCTCTCCTAATAAATCTTAGTTGAAGGGTAATTTTATGTCTGCTCCTTTCTATGAACCTCTGCTCATCCAGGCCACATTCAAATCTTCAATGTGTACTTCACCCTAGGTCATGCATTGTGACAACTTCTTGTAGTTATACCATACTGTTTTAATACTTATTTAGCTGGATTCTAGGAATCAGTTTATGAATAAGAATATGGCAGTAGAAACACAGATTTCTAATCTTATTTTACTCAAATAAACAGAAACAGCAGGCAAAATGCTAGTGATGAGCAGTGACTTATAGCATAGCCATCTTACAAATCAATACATTGAGACATAGAAATAATGGAACTACAAAACATGGTAATCAGGTAACTTCCACATTTAGCACTAACATAATTGTAAGACTTGCTCAGAAAATATTTGCTTAAGTATTAGACATATGTGGCTCATTTCTACAAAGCACAAAAAATCCACACTTTTTTGGCCAGTAAAAGACTAAGATGAAGATGTTGAACATCTGCATTTTTCTGAGTTTATATATTCCTCACATTTATTTAGTGTGTGTGTGTGTGTGTCTGTGTGTGTGTACATGTGTGTTGATAGGATAAAATGCAGTTAGGGATGGGGGAGGGGGATCTCTGGAAGGACCATGCCAAGGTTTACCTCTGAGAAATTATACCATGCAACAAATCTAGTGTAAGAGATTTATTAGGGCAAGGGAAAGTGAAAGAGAGTGTGGTTCTAAGGGAGAGATAAAGGCAGACATAGAGATAGGGACGGAGTGAAACAAGGAATTAAATAGATGAGAGATGAGAGAGAGAGAGAGAGAGAGAGAGAGAGAGAGAGAGAGAGAGAGAGAGAGAGAGATGCTAAAGAGGAACCTGAGAGATGTTGAGGAGAAAGAGATCTAGGATGGCTAATGGCCCTTTTATAGACCGCACCTAGCATACCTTGCACATCTGGTATGGCAGGTGATGATGAAAGTTGCTGCTAGGTACCTTAGGGTAGAGCCGTGGGAATATCTATTTATTAACGTACGTGTGTGTGTGTGTGTGTGTGTGTGTGTGTGTGTGTGTGTGTGTGTGTGTGCGTGCGTGCATATTTTCACATACAGAGGTCATACAATGACTTTCTGAGATAGTTTTTCTCCTTTCACCTGGGGGATCAAGGTGAAGTCTTTTGACTTGGCAATAAGCACCCTTATCTACTGAGTCCTCTTTCTGGTTCTAATTTCATGATAAAATTTCATCTCTAAAAAATGGTCAATATATGGAGTGTTACCTATCATTTCTGGTCTGGGCCTCAGTTTTCTTTATCTATAAAATAAGAATTAGATACCTATCTTGCTGTTATCACAGTATTGAAAGAAAATTACTTTCTAAAGAAAGGCACTATGGACTGCATATTTAACGAGGAGCATATTTTGAGTCCCCATATCAGGTATGGGATATTTCATATATGATAAAGGTGTTTCATCAGCATAGAGGAAGCTTCACTGTGGTTCACGTTCTACAGCCCCAAGGGAGGTAATGGGTGTGCTTTCCATTAGCATCTCAGGAATGCCTAAGGACCACAAGAAAAAAAATTTGCGAAAATCTCTGACTTCCATGTTTGTCTTCTTGGTATTGTTATGGCTTGGATCTAGAATGTGATCCAGCGATCCTAGGGTCAAAGATGTGGTCCCCTTTCAAGGACACCATTTGGGAGTATTTGAACTTTAAGTGTTCAGGTCTAGTGGGAGGTCTTGGACTCACTGCACAGTAATCTTGAAAGCATATTGAACTGTAAAGTTGGAAGAGCACAGAAGCAAAAGACCTTGGCCAGATATAAAACTCGTCCATATTCAATTCTATATTCATTGATAATCATCCAGTAATTATTATAATATGGCGAAATGCACTGGCAGACCGTGAGGGGCAATGTAAGAAACAGAGAATTCAATCTAAACAAATAAATTGAATTTTATTTCAAGCAATAATTACCCTGTTCATGAGTCAAAGGACGAATGCATGACTTATTCTATTCTTAGTTTCCTCATGTTAAGATAGGAACAAATTATGTGCAGGCATGATTCTCTGAGAATTAAACATAAGGAACTAGGGAGATTGTTCAGGGGATAAAAAGTCTTACAGGCAGTAATGGGAGCTGTAGGTAAGAACCCTAGTACCCACACAAAAACCAAGCTAGTATTGTGGCCTGCCTGTAATGCCAGGGTTCTAGAGTCAGAGACTGCAGACAGGAGATTCATTGAGAAGGAAAGTTGATGATAACCTTGGACCTGTAGCATGTGCCCACACACAGGTATATCTGTATGTATATGAACACATGTATATATGTCACACACAAAAATAAAGAATAAAGCATGCTATCTATACATCTTTAGAATAATGTGTGTAAATAAATAATGGTTGTTGATGTTAATTCTTATTAGCTTTATAATATAAGTTTACTACGAATATTGTAAAGGAAAATGGTGCAAACCTGCCTAAGAATCAATTTTCAGCATCATACAGAAAGCCTAAAGAAATGAGAAACTGAGTCACCCAGAAGGCTAAATTTAAACGTAAGTAGTCAGATTGTTCATGATCCTATCTTTCTCCAAGTCACCTCATTCTTGAAAACCTTCATGGTTAATTGATTAATTCATTATTTTTCATTTTTGTTCGTTCACTCATGTATTCTTTCAGTATTCTTGGGGCATGAATAATATTCCAATTAGTGTGCTGAGGTAACATGATACACAAGGAAGAGCTGCTTGGTTAACAGACGGCAGTGGGAAGCACTTATCCCTCTCTGCTATGGTTACATATTAACGCCAAGGACACACACGGAATTATCTGGAAATATGCCTTTAAATATTACTAGCACGTTCTAGGTTGGGTAAAGAATGGGACAGCGTCCACAAATATACACTGAGCCAAGATCAAAGGGAACAACAAATATTTTCTTAGGTCCAGTGGAGTCAGTTGCTCTTCAGAGTGGATGATACAGTGAGTGCCACATTGTCTGGAAGTCCCTAACAGAGGGCAGAACGACAACTGAGAGAGAGGACATGGAGGACAACTAAAGTACAGAAAAGTCAAGCAGAAGACAGAGTTGTCACCTAAAATTAAAATACCCAGAATAGAACATCTATGGGTACAGAGGTTGAAGAGGGTGAGCTTACAGAAAACACCATCAATCAAAAGATCAAGGTAAGGAATATAGTCCCATGACCTCAATGACAATCCCATCATAGTATTTATTGGTTGGTTGATTGATGGTGTTTTGTTAATTTTTTGTTTGTCTTTTGTTTTGGTTTTGGGTGTGTGTGTGTGTGTGTGTGTGTGTGTGTGTGTGTGTGTGTGTGTGTGTGTGTGTATGGGGGGGGAGAGTTTCTTTTATTCTAGGATGGCCTCAGACATAGAATATAGCCCCAGGATAACCTTGAATTTTTTTATCCTTTTGTCTCCTCAACCTGAATGTTGAGGGTTTTAGGCTGCACTATCAGTCTAGTTTATCAGTGCTGGGACAGGCCCTTGCTTCCTGAATGCTGCACAAGTAATCTATAAATTCAACTATATCTCCAGATATCCTATTCAGCTGTAAAACCATCTCTCCAGTCTAAAAAATGTTTTCTGTCTCTTTGTAGACCAGATATACTGAAAAAAAAAAAACAGTAAAAATCAAGACACTATAGTCACGAAATCACCTTTTATGCCTGCCTAAGTAGTAGAAGCCTGACCATTTTTGCTCAGTATTGTTTAACTTGTAATTATTGAAGAACTCAATTAACTATTATAGTTTTAGAAAGGGAAGCCATATCATCACTGGCAAAAAGGGTTATTTTCCTTAAAATAAAAAGTGTTCCTTTCAGTTCTAAACAATATCATACTCCTCATACAGTAGGATTTTCCAGTTATAAAAAATGAATTAATATCACTTTTCAGGGAAAAAAAAGCTTTGACTGGAGATGATTGTACTGTGCAAATTAAATTCCTTTTAGAATGACAAAAAACCATCAATTAAAGAAAAACCACCTCTATGCATGCAATGTCCTCTTAGATTTCATAGCATAAAGTTCTAGAAATGATGTTTATCAATAGAAATTAAATATAAATTGTTTGTTTACATATGATGATATATTCTGCACAGTTTCTTAGAGGTGACATCTTTAAGTCATGGAGTCAGAATAAAATGAATTAATAGATCATGTGAGCAGAACCTATCAGCAGAAATAGAAGCCAGAACTTAACACCTGCTTTCAGTCTTTCTTTCAGCCAGCCAGAATGTGCAGTGTAAATCCCTGAGGCGGACTATATTACTTCATCTGCTTTGGTAGCATCTACTTGCTAAATAACCTTATAGGTCCTATATCACACATTTCATAATTAAACATTTGGATTTAAATGTATAAAATATCACTACCTCTAATAAAAGTATGATTACATGTACAACCTATTAAGGACTATCTGCCAGTGTTTATGTCCCAGATAGCACAATGATTATATACAATTTATTAAACAAGTATGATTATACTTAGAATTTATTAAACACTAAGTACAAGTGTTTATGCCCAGACAACATTTTCATTTTGTATAAACACTATGCATATAAAATTCATTGTACATTGTGCGTATGTAAGGGCACACTGTTATCCACAATTTTTTCACAATGTAGCAGTAGCTTAGAACCATTAACCAGCATATTGGAAACCCTAAGAGCTCCCATTGGAGGCTAGTCACAGCCAACAATTTTAGCAGTGTGCTTCCTTAAAAGAGGCTCCGATGGTCCTTTTCAGTGCAATAGATTTTTAAATTATCTTCTTCTTTCCCATCCTCATCATTTAGTAATAACCACCTAGATAAAAGCACAAGTTTGAAAGCAGGAAGATCCAGTTAGTGTCTTGCATTGAAGAGTGAACATCTCAGTATCTGGGCAGCCTTCCCCAGTGAGTACTTCACCCCTGCAATAGGGAGGCAAGGGAGCATGAATAGCTGTCTCTGCATCCATTTGCATAAAGGAACCATACTCCAAACACAATACCATCCTTTGTCTTCCCTTTTACAGGTCCTGGTACCCTGAAGAACCTAGCATCCTTTTCCTGAGGAAAATTTGTTTTGTAATAAATTTGAGACAAAAGTACCATGGACAACAAAATCTCTGTTCCCAAAAGAATACATGACTGCAATACAGGATAATCCTCCTAACTAAACTGCCACTGTTTTCTGTTCAGCTGAGCCTGCTCATAGGAGAGGAGGGGGAGAAGAGGATCATGGGAACCTCACCCAAGCATACAACCATCCCTCCAAATCACATGCAATTCTGTGCCAGTTGCCCTGGTCCCATAGCGTGCATCCTCTAGTGAATATATGTTCGAAGTGCAGCCAGATGAACTCATCAGACCTGCTGCAAACAGACTTTTAAGTGTGATTGCTTTAAGGTCACCCATGCTCCTGCCTGCATCCCTTCTCTCATTGCTCTGTAAGAAAGCCTAATAAACTCATTGACTCTTTTTAGGACTGAAGAAACCATAATTAAGTTTGATCTTGAGATATTAGAAGTAGAGATAAATGTTTATGTCTCTCTTCTTCAGGGAAGTTATTTTGACAGCAGTGACTAAGGCAACACTTTTTATTTCCCCCTTTTCTCATTTCCATGTCTTCAGTATGTTCCTCAGCATATCATATGCAAAGAATAAGACTGGTTAGAGGAAAGAGCTAGGGAAGAGTTAATAAAGAATAAGTGGGAAATTCCCACTAGAACATGCAGCTCCTTTTGGCACTGAAGGAGAAAATAATGTGTGGCCCTGAGTTAGATCACTCAAAATCTACATAAAGGATCCCCAGCGTGATGATGCATACTGGTAATCCTAGAGCTTGCACGTAGAACTAGCCATCCAGCCTTGCTTCCTTGGGAAGTTCTAGGTAATGAGAGATCCTGTCTCTGCAGAAAGACAACTGACACTGACTAACATTGACCTTTGGCCTGTACACACACACACACACACACACACACACACACACACACACACACACATGACAAATTTACATAATTCATATTAAAGAGTGTAATGCAGCATTCCAAGTCTGCTAATCATATGTATTAAAGAAGCACAATGGAGACCTAGAGCAAAGAGTGTGTTCCATTTCATTTAATACATACAGCGGGCTGAATTATGAATGACTATGAAGAAAATTATGATACTTCCTGAAGATCTGAAGGTAATAGGTGGCAAACTAGACTTTGCACAAGCAGACTAAGCTCCAGAATAGTCATCCTGTATACTTGGAAAACACAAGGCATGTTCATTTTTAATTGCTCCTACTAACTCACTGAACATAATTCTGGATAATGTAAAACATTGTGAATCAATATGCTACCAAGCTTCTTAGTAAATCAGTAACTAATAAGCCTCTGGCACTCAAGGCTAAATGAGAATGACACCAGTTACCACGAGGTGTTAGTATCACTATACTGAAGTCTGTATAGTCCCGATCTCATAAAACATATGAATAAATTCAATTGTAAGGCTGAACATGTTAAGACTACAGTTTCTTAAACAGACTTGCTTTCTCTTGCCACAAGTCAAGGAATGTAAAATAAAAGAGCAACACAAATATAACCAATTGTTTAAAAATAAAGACAATGTGTTTGTTCATATTGTAAAAACACTGATCAAGAACATAGTGCTTCAATAATTACTAAACGTATGTACACAAACTAAGCTGCCTGATATGAATATTTGAAATAATAGAGACAGGTTTGTTATAGTATTGATGTATCAAAAAAGCAAACATTCTCACACAATTAAGATACCCATTTAGCTGACAGCCTTCCTAGCTGTAGTGATGAGTTTTTAGCTGTCTACTTGACAGAATTTAGAATCACCTGGTAAGAGAGTCTTAACCAGTCAATTATCTATATCATGTTGGCTTTGTGCATATCTATAAAAGATTGCATTGATTTTTAAGTGATGTGGAAGGATCCAGTCCACTGTGGGGAGAACCATTCTCTAGGTAGGAGGTCTTGAACTAATTAAGAGTGGAGAAATTCAGCTGAGCAAGCAAGAAAACATATATGAATTAATTTCTCTTTGTTCTTGATTTTGGATGTGAAACAAGTAGCTGTTTGATTTATCTGCCTTGACTTCTTCCAATGATGATTGTAATTTGGACTTACTACGCAAATAAACCCGTGTTTCTCTAAGTTGCTTTTCATCAAGGTATTTTATCCCAATAGCAGAAATGAAACTGGAACACTAGTTAAGCAAGAATAATTCTATTCTTCATTTAATAAATCTGTCATCTAAGGGACAAGAGAATACTTATCAAATCTTTAGATTCATTTATTTTAATAAAATATAAAGTACTTACATTATTAATAGAAGAGCATACTGGTTTTTCTCCACAAAATCTTTGGGAAAGGACAACTGTAAAGGAAGTTCTTTTAAAGAAAGAGCAAAATATTAAAGATGGAGAGTCATTTAAATGTAAAAGTATAAGATGCAGAGAAAGCTGTTCTTGAAGGGTGTATTCATGTGCCAATTTTTACCATAGTCATCAATGTGAAGTATTCTAATCTCTCTCTTTGCGAGCTTCTTCTTCTGAATAGTTTCTTTCATCATAGAATTGCTTTCCAAGATGAAATACTCTGAAAATCAGAGAATAAATGTCTGTGGAACAACCAGCCATAAATGGTTCATCTTTATCATGCCCAGCCCCCCACCCAAGGCTCAGGGACTACTGTGGGAAAGGGAAAAAAAGATTTTTTTGAATCAGAAATCAAGGTGAACCAACATAAAACAATGTCTTCTGGACATGACAGAAAGCATTGCACTCATGAACTCACAGCATTCATGGTTTTCTGTACAAGGTTAAGTCAGTGACATTTCAGCATGAAATGGAGAGGTGGTGTCAAGTCCCTAATTCTAGTCAGGGGACTACTGATTGCTAGTAGAGGAAGGCAGATAACTCTTTAAATGTGTGGGTTGGTCATGCTCTAGGGCATGTCCCTACACCCATGAGTACATAAGCAACACAAATTGAACTTGTGAGGTTTTAGAGAAAAAGGAGGCACCACATTAAAGGGGGCATGTTTTGAACATGAGTATGGTCAAAATAAATTGTATGCATCCATGCAATTCACAAATCATAAAAATATTCTACTAAAGCATTTTGTAAACCAAACGGGGCATCTGGACAGCTACGTTTTATCCAATAATTTGGAGTCAATCCACTACCATAAAATATCAAGCTGCTACTACTTGTCAGGTATTATGCCAGGCACTGAGGAAACATCTCTACATTGTCTCCTAAACCACTGCAGGTGTCTTCCAAGTCTATGAACTTCCTCATTTAAGTGAATTTCCTCCTATTTGTTCCAGTACATCAGAATTACCATTTATGTTTTCAAAATAAAAATGTGATCACACCACTATTCTCCTTCAGAATATTTAAAAGAATACAAAAATTATATAGCTGAAAATAAGATAAAAACTGGATCATTTGGATACCAATATGAAAACTCAGGAGAAAAACAAAATGTAGTCAGGAGGAACAACCCAAAAATGACCTACACAATATCAGTCTCAGATGAGAATGTTAAAACTGTAGTTCAACTGTTCAATTAGCAGGAAAAAGCACCAACCCATATTCTAAAACCAAACAGGCAAAAAATGAGATGTATGATAATTAATGTCTAAGAGAAAAATCTGCTAGTTAGATCAATAGGGCATTAGATGCTGCAAATGCCACTGATGAGCTGGAAAGATAATAAAATACTAACAATCAAATAAAGGTTTAAAAATTGACAGCTTTTCTTGGGAGATGGCTATGCAGGTAAATGTGTGTATCCTGCAGCCTTCGTAGCCAAGGCTGATCTTAAAGACCCATGTGGTAGGAAAAAGGGCACATTGTCTCCTGATGTGTAAATATGTGCTATGACATGAGGAGGCCACGCAATGAATAGATAAAGGTAATTGTACTTTTTAAGTTGATTGACTATAAAAGTATACAATCAACTTGCTAGAATTTTATTTACAATTTGTTACATATAAAAATGCATCTGGGGATATTTTAGATGCTGAAATAAGTGACTCTTTGTGTGTATGTGTGTCTCTCTGTGTGTGTGTGTGTGTAGATATCTGAGTCTTTAATGTTTCCCAGACATATAGCATAGTTATTTTTTATTTTATGATACATATGTTTTAACTATACAATTTCTAGGTATTATTCCAATATTATGCTAAGTATTTTAGACTACTTTTAATCATTATCATGTTTGTAATATATTTGAATTTTGTACATATATTTATATCTGAAATTATTAAATATTTTCTCATTTTAATAACTTTTGGCCAGCAGAAAGAATGGAAACAGACAACCTCAGGAGGTAGGAGGTGGGGGACCCTCCAGAATGTACCAGAGACCTGGGAGTTGAGAGACTCTCAGGACTCAAATGGACAGACTTTAGATGAAATGTCCTACAGTGTGGAGAGGGAACTTGTAGAGCCCACCTCCAGCAGAAAGACAGAGCGTCAAGTGAGGGAAGGGGTTGCCATCCCACAGTCAAAAATTCTGCCCATAATTGTTCCTGTCTGCAAGAACTGCAGGGACAAAAATGGAGAAGAGTCTGAGAAAAATGAGGTCCAGTGACAGACCCAAATTGGGATCCAGCTCGGGGAGGGGAGACAGGTTATGGAAAGCTCACAAAAGGGGCCTATCATGACTGCCCTCCAAACGACCCCAAAACAACAGCTGAGAGAGTCAGATGCAGATATTTACACCCATCCAATGGACAGAAGATGCTAATACCTGTGGTTGAATTAGGGAAAAGCTGGAAGAAGCTGAGGAGGCGGGCAAGCCTGTAGGAGGACCGGAAGTCTCAATTAACCTGGACCTCCAGGATCTCTCAGACACTGGACCACCAACCAGGCAGCGTACATCAACTGATATGAAGCCCCCAACACATAGACAGCAGAGGACTGCTGGGACTGGGTTCAATCAGAGAAGATGCACCTAACACTCAAGAGACTGGAGGCTCCAGGGAGTGGGTAGGTGTGGTGGGGTGTGGGTGTGGTAGGTGGGGACATCCTCGTGGAGATGGGGGGCAGGGGGAGGAGGTATGGCATGTGGAACAGTCAGAGGGTGGACTGCGAGGGGGATAAAATCTGGAGTGTAAAAGAAAAGACTAAATAAAATATAAAAATTGAAAAAGAAAATGAAGTCAACAATATATAATTTTTTTAAAAAGAAAAAAGTGACTTATTTTTTTTTTTAAAGAGAAAGCTTTCTATTTATGACTATGTCTTCTTCAAAAAAAGGCAATTTTACTCTTACTATTCATGCCTTTGCGCGGCTACAATCTTCTAGCAGTATGTTTCATAGAGAGCAAGCTTGCCTTCTTAGATCCCACAGGAGTGTCTGTCTTTCAGCACTACACACGATGCCTGCTCCGGTATCCCTCTGGATACTGTCAGAAAGTTCAGGCAATCCCTTTACATTTTTGCATTGCTGATTTGAAGGTACTATGACTGTATCATTAAATGTTTGTCAAATTTATCAAGTGGTTTTGTTTTTTCCAAAATCCTTTGTGAGTCTTACATAAATAAGAGAGTCACATTAAATTGGGATATCTCAGCAATATGGAATGAGTAGACATTGTATAATCATAAAATGTTAGTCATTCAATACATACTAAATGAAATATATAGTAAAGGAGTGTCACAGCTAAATTCATGAGAATTTTTACTCTCTCTCTCTCTCTCTCTCTCTCTCTCTCTCTCTCTCTCTCTCTCTCTCTCT
>CM052711.1:64190174-64220070 GCA_028551405.1 Uromys caudimaculatus | reverse complement strand
CCATGTTTGATTTGGACTCTTTTTATACAGCCTAAAATAATGTCCAATTTGTGCTTGTCCTGCCTCTGCTTCCCAAATGCTATGATCACGTGTGTGTGTATACCTCTGTTTCTGCCTCAATTTCCATTTTTTTTGGATTAGCTTGTATAAGTTTGGTAGTATGTTTCTTAAGCATTGTTTTGAATACACTATGCTAAACTAAACATATATAAACTAAACATATGTAAAACATATTTGGTTCGATGGTATTCAGTTTGCTTCTTGTCTGATGCAAATAGTTACATTCTACCACTGTCATTCCCAATGGGGTAGATCTAACACTTATGTAATGTTTTCTCCTTTATCATGGGCTTTTTGCAGTTTGATTTTTCTGTCCATCAATATGTTATTTTTACTAGAATTTACCTTATTTAAATTTTATTCTTTTTAAAAAATTTTTAATAATATTTTGGTAATTTCTGACTGTTTCTTTATCATCTATTTTAACAAGTTCTATTGCCTGTCTGCAGCAGAGATGTGACATATATTCTGGCCCATTGTCAACAGAAGTCGTTCGTCAGTTTCACTTTTTTATGTATTTTTGGGAGGTGTTTTCTGCTAAAGTTGCAAACCCAAAACCTGGTTGATATTGAAAGTATCCACTTACACTTGGTTTTCATTTCTAGTGTTTTGTGTTCTTTAATTTTCTTTATAGAACTGCATCCTATTTGCTTTATTCACCTTCCTTGCATTTCCTCTATTTGTATCCTCTACATATTGTATTAAACTATGAGCTTTCCTGCTGTTGTTGTTTGCTGTACTGGAAGTTAGTCCCCAGGGCGTCACCCGTGATGGCTGGCTGAATGTCTTACCACAAATTCCATCCTCAGCCTCAGAAACCAAGAGAAATGATCCCATTGTACCACAGTCAATTCGTTTCTGTTTATTCCATTGAGTTACGACTTTTATGTATGATCCGTTTCCCCCAAAATTTCTACTTATTGATTATATTCCCAACAACAGAGATTGTGGACAATGTGTTTTCTGATCTTCCTAAAACTCAGCCGACCTGTGCTATTTAAATGGCAGCACATTTTTAAAGAAGCCATCACAACATTTCATAATAAATGTTATAAAATGTGAATTTATATTTCAAAAAAAAACAGATTACATTTTCATTTATATATTGAGTGGTATGTGTGCATGTGTGCATAGTCATGTGCATACAAAGGCAAACATATGGAGATTAGAGGACACATTTTGAGAGTTCTTCCCTACAACCTTGTATGCCTGGGCAATAGAACTCATAAGCTTGGCAGCAGGTACTTTTACCCACTGAGGGATCTCACTTACCCTAAAACTGCAAAATCTTACTCTGTACAGTCCATTAACATTAACCATATATACTTTCAACACTATTATAAAAGCACACAGAATAGTTCTAGATAAAACAAGTACATTTTGCATATACAAAATGCCAGCATCACTTGACAATGTTGGTAGTGCAAATAGCCTAACACTAAAGTTTGTCAAATTTTTATCTTTATACCTTTAAATATAAATCATATTTACTATTTTGTTTTATAAATGTGCACTAGATTATTGTATTACAATTACTAATTAAGTAAATTAATCAGAACATCTAGTGGGACTAACATGGATGTATTATAGTAGTAATTTCATATAACTTATTATAAATTACTAGTGGGAAAACATTACAAGTAAACTAATTACATCACTGTAACAGCAGTTGGAATTTTTCTATTATATTAAATGGAATTAACTTACTCATAAAATAAATATCTCTCTTTGAGAACAATTGTAGTTTTAGGAAAAACAAATTTAGCCGGGCAGTGGTGGCACACGCCTTTAATCCCAGCACTTGGGAGGCAGAGGCAGGTGGATTTCTGAGTCCGAGGCCAGTCTGGTCTACAGAGTGAGTTCCAGGACAGCCAGGGCTACATAGAGAAACTCTATCTTGGAAAAAAAAAAAGGAAAAGGAAAATAAAAACAAATTTAAGAAAGATTTAAAACATTTCAAAATAGTATAGGCATACCATAAATTGCAATAAATCAGAAAATCTATTTTCTTGTCCTCATCAAACAATATAAGATGGGGTAATACTAATATATTCAGTTAAATACTAATATATTCAGTAGAGATTGGGGAAGGCTACATGGGCAAACAGAGAGACAGGAACCTGATCCCCACAACCTCTCTACCAAAATCATGGAGGAGTATATTCCCCAAAGTCACTCATTAGTAGTATTTAGAAGGCAGAAAAAAATGGTGCTTAAGGGGAAGCCCCCATAATGGAATGCTGTTGGTCATGAAAGTAGAAAAAACTACACCCAGGCAGGGAGCTTTGCTCCCCAGGCTTACTATTGGATGCACTGCTTGTCTTAGGAACCGATAAGAAAACTACACATCCCCTAATGCTAGAGCAGTGGGATGGACCTGTCCACGAGCAGCAAACCTACCAAACGGTGAACCTGCTGCACACATCTCTCACGATGATACAGCTGAGTGTGTATGGAGAACAATGGAGAGAAGAGAGTATTTGAAACATTAACAAGGTAAAAATGCTGTATGTGTGCAACACATGAAGTCCATAATACACAGAATAGAGTACTTGGAAAATATTAAAAGAGAACCAAAAAAATAAAAGTCACCTGAAAGGTTCTCATGTAAACGTAAGAACTGTAAAGATTTGAGATAATTATCTTGTGCTTTGTCATTCTTTTATTTTTGAGACAGAATTTCATGATCCCTGATTAATCTTGAACGTGCTACCTATGTAGGCTTGAATTTCTGATCATCTTGCCTCTATCTCCAGAGCGCAAGGATCACAGGAAAGGACTATGTCTGAGTTATATGGCAATAGTGATTGAACTTGGCCCTTCATGTATGCTAGGAAGGTAGTCCAATACCTCGCTTATACCCCTGGCTCCTTCTTGTAGCTTTATACACTGTAAAATCATCAATATCTTTGTTTTTATAAATTTATACTTAGATTATTTTTATTCAGCTTTAATTGCCAAGAAGAAAAAGAAAATATGAAAGACTGATAGCTGAAGATTTTGTTATGTTCCTAAGTGTTTGTTGCTCTTTATATTTCTGATTTAAAAAACCTATGAGAGCCTCTTCCTATACAGTGATCATTAAAATAATGTGTTAGTTTTATTAATTTATTAGGAAAGATTGTGATATGGTGTTTTATTTATTCTGTTTCTTTTCATTTTGTTTAAATAGTATTACTTTTGTTTTCACAATTTTCTTGTCAAGGCATATTTTACTTCACATTGCTCAGAGAACAGCAAAGATTGCCTCTTTGATGTTTCTATTTTTAAAAATCCACAGACCCACTTGTCATTGAATAAAAAATGTTGTCTCTCTAAGTAATTGTCACTAAAAAGAAAAGCAAGCACCTGACCTTGGTTCACCCAGCCAACTGAAAAATTGTACATCTTGATCAAAAGGCAATCAGAATTGATTTCTTGGTAGGAACACTATCAATATTCTAGAACTTACCAGGAGAAATGTTCTGTAATTTTCAGCAGTGTTTTTAAAAACAAGTCTTTGTAACAATGAGGTAAAATTAAATACATATCTCATAAAGACTTTCTTGGAGTCATTCTTTGACTGAAATTATATATGCAGTGTAACACCAAGAGCTGCCACATCTCATAGGTCAAACACATATCTTCTATTGTAAATAGAAGATTTCCCCTTTGTCTACAAGGACAATGATCTTCAGAGCTATTAGCTGCCATATTTCTGGTATCAGAAGAAGGTTATGATGGAGTCATCTCATACAATGATTTTCTATCTACAAAATTAAAATTTCTTTTCTATTTTTCTTTCTGTCTCTACTTGAATACTGCATTCATAAGTAGGTTCACCAGCCGGGCAGTGGTGGCGCATGCCTTTAATCCCAGCACATGGGAGGCAGAGGCAGATGGATTTCTGAGTTCAAGGCCAGCCTGGTCTACAGAGTTCCAGGACAGCCAGGGCTACACAAAGAAACCCTGTCCGGAAAAAAAATCAAAAAAAAAAAAAAAAAGTAGGTTCTCCAAATCTGTTGCCCTGATTACCAAAACATTTACCATTAAAGGAAGGCAAGGCTGCTTTTAGAAATTTGCTATGTCTATGAATTATGCATATTATAGAATTTAATCAAAGTAGTAAGTAGGTGCTTCCAATTAATCTTAATATAGAATATCTTAACTCTTACACATGTTGCAAAGGACCCTATATAAGTAAAGAAATAATTATCTTTGCTATGAGTAGTAACTAGATTCAATCATTTACCACACCTTCTTTAAGATAGGTTCTGAAGATGGGATAAAGAAGCAAATAGAAATTGAAATAGATGATGAGCTGCTTTCCAGCCATACAAGAAAACAACACTAATCCAGGATCTATCTTTATGGGAACAGGTAATATATTTCTATATGATTCAACTGGTTGAGCATAGAGTGCCTTTCTTTTCTTAGAATGGCAAATGCCCTCCAGTTTTACACATTTATCCGTATATGACCATCTAAAAGAGATGGCTGCATTACTAAATGTGACTCAGGATAAAACCATGACAAAACAATTATTCTAAGCTCAGATTGCCACATTCAATTTCTGGCTCTATTAACTATTCATATGACTCTAGCTAAGTCCTTTCACCTATCTACAACTCATTTTTTTTTTTACATGTAAAATAAAATAAGAAAATAAATTATCTCAGGGATGCTCTCTGACTTAAATAAGTTAACCTGTGAAAATGTGTTATTAATAGATAGCGTATGTGGCTGGAACTCATGTTAAAGAACGAATACTATTCTTAACAGAAGATCTGAGCTCAGTTGTCAACAGGCATATCAAGGAGCTCACAAGCGGCAGCTCATAAGTCCATTTCTACAGATGTGACACACTCCTTTGACCTCCACTGGGACTTGGATGAACCTAACGTATATTCATATTCGTATAAATAAAAGTAAATTTAAAAGATTGTCCAGCTCACTAGAGTATAAGAATTCTGACTCTGTAAACTTAGAAAACAAAGGTGACAGAGAGGGATGAGAACGAAATATAATGCAGAAATACATTCTGAGTTTAGCTCAGCAGAATGCCAGAGAGATGGCTCAACAGTTAAGAGTACATACTGCTTTTGCAGAGAACCTGGCTTTGCTTCCTAGTTCTCACACTGGGCAGCTCACAACTGACTATAAATGCTGCTTCAGGGGATCTAATGTCTGCTACCTCCGTGAGAACTGCTGTATTCATATGGTATAAGTACATACATTAAACATATCAACCCACATACACATACATAAAATTAAAAAATTAATTTCTAAATCTTGAAAGAAAATTGACTTAATCTTATACTTATTCATTCACTCTATTTTAAGTTTTTAATATGGTATGTAAGCTAAACACATAAACATATCATTATCTCATCAATGAGACTCTGCTGAATTATTTGATAACATGGTTTGCAAATAAAGTTGGTTGAATATACAAATGAAATGAATGGACATATGAGAATATATATGGATGTCTACATATCTAGTACAAATACAATAAAATAAACCACATAAAATGTTTTATAATTTTTCCAAATATTTTATCACTATCTCTGAATTTGATATTAACTTAGCCAATGGAATAAAACATTTTTTATTTTCCAGAAAAAGAAGGGAACTCGTGGCCTTCTACCTCTAGGTAAAGCAAGTAAATAGTGTTTTCAATATAAATAGAAATATTTATGACCTATGAAATGTCATAATATCTATAAAACACATTGAATGGAACATAACCTACATGGGGCTGAAGAAATGATTTAGAAACTCAGTGGCAAGTAGGTGGGAATGCACATAGCTGTCAATCTTTTTTCATGGGATTTAGATTCAGCAATTGTCAAGATCTAACCTAAGCTGTAAGATGATCAAACCACTCACTTTACTGTTTTACTAACATACATAAAATAAATATAATGTCCTTTACAAGGCATTCCTTGTGCTGAGCATCCTTTTGAGGAAGATTCTAGAAAGTATGGCACAAAGAACAGAAAAGCAAAACAAAAACAAACCAAAAGAAAAACAAAAACAAAAACCAAAACCTCCACTTTGCCCAAGATGAAGGCCAAGCATTATTTTCAAACCTGCATTCTCTGGTACTCACTTGATGGGTTATCTGTGCTGTGAAGGCTGACCACTGGAACCCTTGGACCTAGAATTTAAAAACATACATAAAAAGGATTTTTTAAAATGGCTAAATATACAAAGGTGTTTGCTGCCCAGCCAATGGTAGAGGAGAGGACTGACTCCTAAGTTGTCCTCTGACTTCCACATATGCAGCATGCCATGTACACATACATACATACATACATACATACATACATACATACATACATACACACCTACAAGCAAATAAATAAATGCAATAAGAACATCTAAGTCATGCTTACCATAAATATTATATGACAGAGTTCCCTTTTCCAGTTGGAAGTAATATATATTTACAAAACAATGAAACAGAAACTAAGCAATCAGAATTCATGCCACTCATTGCATTTCAAAGAGTGTATGAATTCCATTTTGTCTCTGAGAAGTACAGTACCACATTAAAGGGAAAAAGATTATTTTTATTATATTCTTGTAAGATTTCTCTAGGTACATCCATGTGAGGCTATGGTATGATGTCATAAGACAAAAGAAGGAATAAGAGGTGGAAGACATTGCTCAGCACCAAATGAGAAGGAGCAGAGAGTTCATGCAAGTCCCAGATCCTTATACAAATGAGTGTGGGTGTTCTGTGTGTACATGTTCTTGTGTGTGTGTGTATGTGTGTGTGTGTGTGTGTGTGTGTGTGTGTGTGTGTGTGTGTGCGTGTGCACAAGCATACAGATGGAGGTCAAAGACAACCTTGGACATGGCTCTTCAGTCTTCAGTTGCCATTGATGTTTAATTTTTTTGAGATCATTTCTCTTCCTGGATTGTGATGCTGGATGCCAGCAAGCCCTGGGGTGTCTACCTGACTCTCTTCCTCAGCACCGGGATGATACGGACATGTCATCATACTCCACAAGTTTTTTAATGTGGCTTCTGGGAACCAAGTTCACGTCCTCATTCTTACAGGGGAAGTGCTTCCCAATGCCCTTAGCTCTTTTGTTCCCTTTGAGCCTCATCTCCTCCCATTCAAACTACTTTTTCTGAGGAAGGCATTTAATTAGGATTGTCCTGTGGTTTCGTCATACTAATTGCCTACCTCTTTACATACCCATTTTGATATACATCTACTTTAATGTTCAAATTTTTAAAGATTTTTATTTTGAGTGTATTAGAGAGATGGCTCAGCCGTTAGGGCATATAATATCCTTGGAAATAACATGGATTCAGTTGCCAGTACTCAAGTTTAGAAGCACACAACCACCTACTCCAGATCCAGGAAATCGATGCTCTCTTTTGGCCTCCTCTAAGTGAAATAGTGGACTAAGCTTCAAATCTCATGGAATAAAAATACCTGTTAATGATGGTAATGTAAACTGATTAAACCAAGAGTATGCAGTGAGTCCTATTGAAAAGTATATACTATCTAACCTTCACAGAATAACAAGAAATGTTGATTCATGGGACTAAAGCTGGCATCAAAATATGTGCAATCTTCTTTCATAAAGTTGCATGAGATACAATCACGATTCAATAGTCCCTCAGTAGAAGCACTAGAAAAAATAAAACAAAAAATGAGAAATATTGTTAATATAGACCCTTGAAATTAATGGCATCAACATTTAAATCCAGTCAAATAGAAAAGTTGCCTGACAGTTCCTGTGAAAATTCCTTGTTCATCCAACACATGCAAATTTACTTTCCATTATTAAACTCAAGAAATATACACTTTTTTTTCTGGGAAATAACAATAATATTATGGTATGTACATATAAGTAGTAGATGTATATGATTAAATAAATACACCAATTCCAATGGGATTCACTATACTTTATTATTAACTCCATTTCCCCTTTTAATATTTATTTCATTTTTGTTTATGTGTTTGCCTATACGTACATATGTAAGTATATGTGGATACCTGAGACCAGAAGAGGGCATCGGGTTCTGGAAACTGAACTCTAGTCCTTTACAAGTGCAGTACAGACTTTAAATGCTGAGGTATCTTTAGTCTCTACATTTTTTTGTATGTGCAGTCTAGAAGAAAACTTCCTCATAGAGATAAAGATAAGTAATCCTCAATAAATAGCCAAAAGATGAATAATTGTTTCTAAAACTCTCTTAAAATGAAGGTCATGACTTTGTAATCTCTACAGTCTAAACATTAGAATTCACTATTCTTATTTGTCTTATTAAAGTTGGGCACTGAGATTTTTAGTAAAGAAACTGCACTGCATAAAAAAATATTCAAGGTCAATGGAAAAGTTTTTTGTCTATATCTTATGATCATGGTGCTTTAGGTCAGAAAGCATAGCAAAATCACTCATGATTAAACCAAGTATCAATAATTTTTACTTTATGAAAGTTTCAAGTGTAAAAGTACCCTAGTTAGCAAATGAAAACATGGTTTCTTTTCCCCCCAAAATAGAGGAGTACTCTTGCTGCATGTCCTGGGGTGTTGGCAGCTAATGGCTCTTAAGGGAAGGGGAGACATTTCCTTCTGTGGTTTAGACACTCAGAAGTTGCCCGTGTTCCTGTAAATAACCCTAACAAAACTCTCTCTCCATCTCTGTATCTGTCCTATCCTTCCCACAACACACACTACGTAATAGTAGCTCGAAAGGAAGAAGAACATCAAGAGGATTCAGAAAGGACAAGAGAAGTGAGTGTGACTTAAATACATTATCTGAGTGTATGAAAACATCAGAGTGACCTTATTATGCACAATTAATATAGACCAACCAAAAACTTTTTTGAACAAAGTGTTCCCAACCACATTTTAGAATGGGCCATAATTTTAGATATATCTGCCTGAGTGAAGAGTAACGATATTGATTTTGAAGCATAGTATATGGCAGTACTGGGAAAAAGAGAAGAGCTATTAAAGTAGACATGAGATTTGGAGAAGTAACTCAGGTTTATTGACACTTGTGGGCCCCAGAGTTAGAACTTCATACTAGAAATGCTGGGAGATGATCACAATACACAGACATACTAGGCACCTAAAAGTTCACTCTGTGATGACTTGTGAAATAATCACATACATTTATTTGAATAATGGTTATAAATTTTGCCATTTAAACCAGTTTAGGACACAATACAGTTTTATTAAATATATCTGCAGTGATGTCTGACCATCATTTTAGAGAGAGTTAGCCAATGTCTGGGTTGCATATAGTTCACTCTGGGTTGGTAACACTAAGATTTGAAGCCATTTTCTTTCTGTCCTCTTCCAGAAAGCATTCACATTCAAGTTCCATAGAGATTCACACTGGTGTTTAAGACTTACTTACTTAGTGTGTGTTCATATGAAATATGCATATGAATTTCGGAGTAATTTTCTGTGCATGCATGTAAAGGAGCCAAATACTGCTATTTGGTGTTACCCTCTATTCCTCTTCTTCTTATGTTTTTGAGACAGAGTCTCACAATGAAATCAAAGCTTGCTATTTCAGCTATACTGTCTGTCCAGAAAGCTCCAGGAATCTTCTTGTGTTGCCTTGGAACAATGATTATAAGCATGCATAGCCACTTTTAGTATGGGCACTCTGGCTCAGAACTCAGATTGTCAGGCTTATACAATGAACACTTCACCCACTGAGTATCTCCACAGCCCTCTTTTACACTACTCAGATTATGACATTCCTGAAACAAAAAATACAATGCTTTTAGACAAAAATGCTAACACCAGATTTGGTAACAGTTCTGATTCTTCAATTAATTCAATTAATGACTGACCTTTTTACAGCTCAAGCAAGATACTGATTTAGTTTTCTGGGTCAAATTCCATCTTATGGTCAAGTTAACTGGCACTTCATGAGCCATGTAAAAGGACACTTGTTGGCACTATATTCTCTTTATAGCAAGTTCACAGCACTAGGCCAGGTCATGTGCAAATTAATTGCTATGGTACAGCCACAAGACAAGCAGCCACACACATCTAAACAGTTGATGTGATTAAAGTCTCATTTAGACTAATAAGAGCAAAAAGCTTCAAGTAAATTCATCCACTGACCTTGACTAGTGCTTATCCCCAATGCTTATTTCTTTTAGAAGATTTTTCCTTTGGTTTTGCTTGTTTTTAATGGAAGAACTAAAATATAGTGTATGTCTCGAAAACATTGTGCATGGTTGTGAGGATTAGTTCTCATTGTCCACTTCACACAACCTAGAGTCTTAATAATGAATTATCTAGATTTAGTTGATCTGAGAGCTTATGTCAGAGGTATTTTTCTTAATTGTGTTGAGGTGAGAAAACCTATCGTGAAGCTGAGAGATGTCATTCTTCAGGGTGTGTGCTCCTGTGTATGTACACATTTGTGGATGTCTTCCTCAGTTGGTTTCCATTTCATTTAATTGGACCATCTCTCCATGAACTAAGAGCTTGCTTATTCTGGCTAGTCTTGGAAGTCAGCTTGCTCTGGGAACCCCACATTTTCACCTCTCCAATGCTGGATTTTCTTCTACCTGGCTTTTGTATAGGAGTCAAAAATCCAAACTCCAGTCTCTATACTTGAAGTGAGACTGTAGATTCCCAGTCCTCTATGTAGTTTTACTTTCAAGACAAAAAGTATACGCTACTTGGTAAGGAGAGGTAAAACTTCTTCAAACAAGTTGACTTTCCACAGAGAATAAACCACAGCAGCCTTGACATGTTTTAAAACGGGTGTGTGAAATGGAAATTAGAAAGTGCATGTAGAATCCAGAAATAATAGGCCCTTTGCCTGCTCAAAATAAAAGTTATTCTTGTGAGGTCCTGTTCAGAGCTTGCAGAATGAGGAGATATTTTAATGGTGAATAGTTGAGTACATAAGCACTTGATGAATTTAGTTTCACATTTAGACATACTGGGAAGATGTAAGTATTCACATATGTATTGCTCCATTTTAGTTAAGCAAGGAACCGTCTAGACTCAAATATAGCTACATTCTCCAACACTCTCATTTAACTTTATAAACCTCAAGACACAGAAAAAACAAAAAAGGGAAAGAAAAATAGAAACAGAGAAAGAAGCCTTTGCTTGCTAGAATTTGTATTCAGAGACACATCCATCATGCAATTATGTTATATAGGAATAAATCATATTTGTGTCACATTGATTGATGTACAGAAAACGGAACATGAGATGGTGCAGAAGGAATGATTGCTGGGAAATTATGAAAATGTCTGTAATATGTAGACGTAAGAAAACTAAGCGATACATATGCACCAAAAAAAAAAAAAAATACTGTGAAACTATAAAAGTGGATAATTAAAATGAAGAAGAGACACAGAAATCTCGTGTCTGGAAATAGTCTCCCAGGCTCCCAGAAGGTCACAGACTAGGGACTAGAGAAAGAGTGTGAGGTTCTTTTTGAATAGATTGGTAATATGAAAATTAATGGCTTTGTTATGTGAACAGACAGGAGCCTAGCATAACTCTCCTCTAAGAAACTCCATCCATCAGCTGAGAAAACAGATGCAGGTACCCACAGCAAAACATTAGATGGAGCTCCACGAGACTTGGGAAGGATTGAAGGACCCAGACGGGATAGGGACTCCACAAGAAAACAGCAGAGTCAACTAACCTGGACACTTGGGGTCACCCAGAGACTGAAACACCATTCAAAGAGCATGCATGTGCTAGATCTAGGCACCCCCTCACATATGCAGCAGATGTGCAGCTTGGTCTTCATGTGTTCAGCAACAACTGGAGTGGGAGCTGTCCCTGAATCTATTGCTTGCCTGTAGGTCTCCTTTTCTTAGTCTGGCTGCTTTGTTTCACCTCAGTGGGAGGAGATATGTCTAGTCCTACAGTGACTTGTTGTGCCATAGTGGGTAGGTACAGGGGGTTGGGCAGAACGAGAGGTAGTGGGGCACCTTCCCTTCTCAGAGGAAAAAGGGAGGGAGGGGGTCTGAGATAAGAGGGACGGCTGTGATCAGGATGCAAAATCAATAAATAAGTAATGGGGGAAAAAGAAAACTAGATTAAGGATTGTCCTATCTTCATTGTTGTGTGTTTGAAGTGTGAACTAAATTTCCAAGAAAAAAGCTGCATTGAACATTTGTAGAGTTCAATAACTGCTTAACAGTTCAGTGATTGTGGAGAAGTTATGATGTCTCAGGATCAGAGCCAAATAATCTTGCTCTATTTTAGCTGTTCTAAGAGCCATTTATTGGTATCTTTGTGTATGAACTAACACTGTATGACTATTAGGTAAATCCCCTTAGAACGTATAAATAGACTTCTAACCAAATTAAGAATGTCATCAGATACCTGCACCTGAGACACTTAGCACAGATTCCCCAGACTTTAAGTTGTCTACCTGAGGTTCCCATGGATGCACCTGAAAAGTATCTTGATGTATTACTGTCTTTGTCCTACTACTATAAAAGCTCTGTGAAACTGTTACCTCATTGGAATTCTGTATTTGAGGTCCACTAAATCTGTATTTCCTTGCTAAGACCACTCATATTTGACTCTGGAATAAACTGTCTTTTCTTCTCTCTGAAGTGAGAGTTGCATCTTTTTTGTTATCCACATGTAAAAAAGAAAGAAAGAAACAAACAAACAAAGGAATAAAGAAAGAAAACATCCAGAGAGAAACTTCTGTTCTATGTGTAGTTTCTTAAATTTCCTGAGGTCCACACCCAAGAAAAAAAGACCAATAGTCTGAGGTTGTCATACTGAGACTGGTTTTCTCCTCACCATATTGAAAAAGGTCTGAGTTTTTTCTCATGCCACTATTGCTTTGTGGTCTTAGCTTCTGAAAAGCCAACCTGAGGGAAATGAGTTCATGTCACCTACCTGTACAGTTGCCTCCCTCGGGGAGAAAATTCTGTGCTCAGAAAGTAACTGTTTGGGGAAAAAAATAGCAAAAGTGTTAATGGTAGATTCATTTCCATCAACTTTAATTTTCACTTGAATTTTCTAACCTGTCAAAATGATAGGCAGTAGCTGCTTTGTTATTCAGACATAGGAATTCACTGTATCCAGGAAATGTATCTGTCTCGTTTGTAAAATAATCAGCCTACTTTTTAAGCTTTTCCAATGCCTTTTGAGTATGTGGTAGAACTGAGTCTGTGTGCAGTGTCTGTGAATAAAGCAGGGCTAACAATTTTAAGATATATTTGTGCATCTGTGTTTATAGTTGCAGGTGCATACAAGTGCCCACGAAGGCCAACAGAGGGCATCAGATTTCTCTGGAGCTGGAATTACAAGCAGTTATGACACTCCTGATATGGGAACTAGATGCTGAACCTTGGTCCTCTACAAGAACATTACCTGGTCCAGCTCTAAGACAGTGTTTTTAAAGAGAGTGTTATTATCATATGGGTTGCTTGTTTGAGCAACGATAGAATAATAAGAGAAAAGATTGCACTTGACAATGCTGATGGCCAGCCCATGTAGAGAAGCAAAAACAATCACATTTTTTGAGTTGTTTCATCATAGGCCAAGATCCTTATCACTTCCCAGTTTCCTGATGTCAGGTGCCGCACCGTAATTTGCTCGCTTTTGCTCTGCAAAAAATAAAATTGAAAATATTGATTCCTCATTTTTACCTAAATAACATCTCCCTGTTTTTTTTTTTTTTTTTTTTTTAAAGTACAGGCAGATTTTTCTTCATCTAGTTATTTCTCAGCCAGCTTTAGGCTTCCTACACTAAATTCAAGGACTCACATTCATTCTCATAAAGAGACCATGGTGGGACAGTGCCTTTGTCCCTGGGCCATAGGTAAACAGTAAAGGAAGTGCCAGGTGGCCATGCAACTGTGAGCATTCTTGAAGGAAGAAGCGCTTGGTTCCAACGGGAGACTTCTACTGTTCTCACTGAAGTAGGGGGCAGCTGGGCAGCTGTACAACATCACAGCAAACATTTTAGAAGAAACTGCTGCAACCAAGCAGTGCTATTACTCTCCACCTTTCTTAGGTGTTTCTTGCTGTAACATTTGGTCTGTTATATAATATTGAAGCCAAGACAAAGCTTACTGTTTCCTCCAACATTTACCACTCCTTCCTATATATGTGAATTATTACACATGCTCACAGATTATTTTGGTCCAGCACAGGTTGACTAGCTCAGTCTTGGACCAGCCTTCACTGTAGATGGGCACCATTTTGTTGGGGTAGGAACTTTGCAAACCTTACTTAATAGCATTAAAATATCCAAAATATTAGTCGAGTACAATCTTCCGACTGTGCTACAGAATGCCAGAAGTTGCTCAACATTCAGACTGCATCTATAACTCCCACATTTTTGTTCTTAAAGGCAAACATTCTCATAGTTCCAGAAGTACATAATTGAGAAAACACCTATGATTGGGGCTCATTGTCAGAAGACACATATGTGTTCTTAACCTGTGATGGTTTTCATGCTTCTGTTTGTTTCTGAGACTGGAGATCATTCTACTTCAGCCTCCCAACTGCTGGATTGGAGGCATGTGCTAGCATGCATGAGTGAGAATATGTCACCTGGAGTGGCAGGCATTTGCTGTTCAAACATTGTCCTAATTAAGAGTCTACTGGAATTGAACTTCCCTGACTCTTCATCTTTCACACTTTCTCACCGACACCTATTTCATCTTACTCTTTATTTTATTTTTTTTTTGTCAAACAGTACTATGCTTTCTTTTTATCTAAAAAATACACACGGGTTCAGAAGGTTAGCTAGAAAATTAATTCATCGTGCGACAATGTTTTGAAAATGTTTCTTCTTTTTCCTCTCACTTGATGCATCAGTTGAAAGCAAGATCAAAAGAGCAGGGTATCTGAACTCTAAAAATTCTGGCATGCATCTTTCTCAGAAAGGTGTTTCCATAATATCTGAATCACAATAATGAAAATTCCATTAATATTTTTTAAAAGTTCATACATGAGGACTGTTGGAACAGAGTTTTCACCCATTCCTCACCCTAGTCAGCGCCTATGGACCCCCAATGACCTTTCAAATTCTTGACTTCTTTGATTATTATCCCTTCTCTCTCTCCCTCTCTCTCCCTCTCTCCCTCTCTCTCTCTCTCTCTCTCACACACACACACATGAAGATATACACATATAGGTATATATAAATGCAACCCACTGAGTTCATTTAGCATTGCTCATGTACACATGTGTTTAATTAACTACTTGAGACTGAATAACCTAGCAGGGCCTCGTTCCTGGCAAAGACTGAATCATCCTTTTCAGCAATTATTAACTGACTCTAGCTCTTGATCTTAGGCAGTGGTTCTCTAGTGCTGCAACCTTTTAATATGGTTCCTCATGCTGTGGTGATGCCCAACCATAAAATTATTTCGTTACTACTTGACAATTGTAATTTTGCTAACGGTATGAATTGTAATATAAATGTCTTCTATGCAGGATTTCTGATATACAGCCCCTAGAATTGAGGTGACACACAGGTTGAGAACTGTTGATCTGGGGGCTGTGAGAGATTTCCCCCGACCCATGATGGAATCTTTAAGGTCTTATAAAGTAAAAACCAAGGCCAGTTGGGTAGCTCAGTGGGTTAAAGCACTTGTCACACAAGCTTGACCTGAGTTTGATTCCCAGAGTCCATTATGAAATGAAAGCACTGTGTCCTGAATGTGGTCCTCTCACATCTCCACATCCTCACATGCAGAGACTATATCCACACACAAATAAATGCACTTCCAAGATTAAAGTCACAGTTAGAAATAAAAGACTTCTATGTTCATATATTAAAGAGTTTACAAATAAAATAGACCTAGATATGTGCAACACAGATAAATGATACAATGAAATATTCACAATGTTTAATTTTATGTGTAAAATAAGAAATTATATATAAAAAAGAACTTTGGCTTTTGAAAAGTTGTATATGCTATAGTCTACTCCAAGTTCTATAGCATTGTCCTGAGAGAATGCTACTTGGGGAATATTCTCAAGACATATTTGTGTAACTATGTACTGAACATAGATGTAAGGATGTATAGATATGTATAAATGTATAGATATGGGAGACTTCTCTTGTGACATTTTATTGCCAATTCTATTTGAAACAGAAAGTGAACACATGGCCTGTATGCCACTGTTTCCATAGTAACAGAATCTTTCTTCAAAGCATTCTTAGACTTCTTGCTATGAATCTACGTTTACCAGCTTACTAAATGCTTTGTTCCTGCCCACTCTGTTGGTGCATGCCTATAAGCTCTTTGCTCAGAAAGTTGAGGTAGGAGGATTGGAAGTCATGTGGCAGTTGGTCTATACAGTATGCCTGATTCACATCTCCAGAACCCATCTCAATGAACGGAGGAAAACAAATGAGAGGAATCTTGTTCTCATAAATTCTCTGGCCTGTTAGCTGTCCCTATTCACATTCTATCAACTTTGTTGTGTAGTGTCTGAGGTAATAAGATGATCCAAGTGTTTGTCGACCAAAGGTACAAATGTAAGGATGACAGGAAATTTGTGGGATTTTTATCTTCAGGTACACACCAAAGACCAGCATGGAATCCTAAACTACATCAGGAAACTGTCTTCATGTGCTTTCAGAATCTACTCTGATTGTTTCCAGAATAGGTAATTAATACTTCAATATTTTAGCTCATTTATAATGTCAAATTCATGATGTAAAATCACATAAAACATTGTAATGATTTTTTATATTTGTGAATATTTTGAAATATTCTTGTTCATAGATTTCTGAACGTACTAAATTTTGAGACTGTCTCAGAGCTAAAATGTCACTAATAAAGTTACACATTTAAGATTAGAAAAAAATATATTGCAACCACCCTCCACCTTGTAACCTACCCCACACCAGAGGGAAAAATATCATTGTGGAAGCTGTAGTGTGTGTCACAGTATGCCCCTCAGTATACATTTATGCTTGCAAATGTTCATGGCAATGGCTTGTTGGTCTAGTTCAAGGCCTCTAGCTTCTGCTACTCTATCAATACTAGAACCTCACCAGGACTGTTCTCAGATATCCTGCTGTTGCCTTGTGACATGGAGATCCTATAGTTTTGGATCTGTAGGACTGGCTTCTTCATGTACCCCAGCAGTTCCCTGATGGGATAGATCATGGGGTGGGCCAATTCAAAGCCCTGGCTCTGGGCCCGAGAGGTATTTGAGCTTGTCTCTGGCTCTCCTGCTCTCCTGCTCTTAGGGAAGCTCACCAACAATACATGCCCCAATCCACCCCACCACACACTCCAAATCAAGCCCAGCTCTACTGTGCTGCCCAGGCAATGCACAGGGCCTGCTCTTCTGAGTGTTGTAGGTGGTGATGAACACGGCCATTTCTCCCACTCTCATGACCTTGGGGCTAACTCTTCTGCCTGTCATAGGTGGCAAGGTATAAGGTGGAGGTCTTTCCCTTGACCATGTCACCACACAACAAACAAGAGTGGAGCCAGCTCTCCCCTGCTCATACCCTTTGGCCAGCTTGCCTCTGCTGCTATCAGGGTCAGCTTTACTGTACTGCCCACGTGAGGTACAGGGCTCACTCTTCTGAGTATTGCAGCTGGTGAGGGCAGGACCAGCTCTCCTGCTATCATGATATCAGGGTCAGGTCTTCCATTTGCTATAAATGGTGAGCAAGGAAGAGGGAGGAGGGTATCTCTTCCTTATCATAGGAAACAAGTGCCAAGGCCAGTTCTCCCATGCTCATACCTATGGGGCTGGCTGACCTGCAACTCCTACATGTATGGGCTACTTTCCAGAGTATTTTCATTGGTTAAGGGCAGGGTCATATCTGCTGCTCTCATGCCCCCAGGGCCAGATCTTCCATGGTGTTGAGACAAGGAGTGGAGCAAGTTCTGCATATCCCTCAGACAGCACCATGTTCCCAGGCAACAGCTCAGACCAGGCACTTCTACTTGACCTTCGGCGTTAACAGACCCCAGCTGCTATAGGGCCTTGGATCCAGGCATGAACCCAGATGTGGTCCCTGATGGCAGCATAAACAAGGACCCACCATGGTCCCAGGTGGAATCACTGGATATTTATATCAGGCTGTCCCTTACTACCCTCAAGTCACCAGTTCTGCCTCTCTTCATTGTGCTCACTTCTTTCTGTTTTGGTTTCTCTTCCATTTCTCCACCATCTACTTACTCCTTTTAGTGGCACTCAGACTCTGAGTGTCTTGTGTTGTCTCAAGAGTTCTATAACCTACTCATTCATTACGGGCCTGGGCAAAGGTCATCGTGGACACGGTCTGCACCCTCAGGGCCTACATGGCACTGGATTGGTGGTCATCTCAGCCAACCTCCCTGTCCAAACCCCACAGTCCTGATCTGGTGTTCATCCCACGCTCATTATTTGCCTAGCTCATCAGAGTATCCCCATGAAATGATCCTGTGTCTCAGGCTCACTCCCACCTGACTGGCTAGCTCCCAGTATGAACCTCCTGACGCTGGAGTGGTAGATGGCTCAGGTTCCTTTTTTGTTCAAAGATTGTTAGGCTACTAATCATTCAGATGTTCACCGATCAGAACTCTGAGCTTTGGCATAGCCTCTCTCCTCTCTGCCACCTACTGACACACATGTGACACAGCAGTCACACCTGCCAAGTCTCTAGGGACAGCACATTGACTTTTGTATGGACTCTAAACAACACTTTCTAAACCTATCCAGAATTTGTGGGATTATTATTGAGCACATAAAAATAAATGCAGAGATTTGATGATGTCATCCAAGGGGATTACTGAATCTCAGGAAGTTTTTCAAACACTTTCAAAAATTAAAGTCACAGAAAGAAAATTTATATTTTTTTACAGTGTGTGTGTGTGTGTGTGTGTGTGTGTGTGTGTGTGTGCACATACACACTCCATGGCATATCTGTAAGAGTCAGAAAACAACCTGTGGGAGTCATGCCTCTCATCCATCACGTAGAGCCAAGCCATTGAACTTGTGATATTAGGCTTGGCCACAGAAGCTTTATCAGATGTGCTCTCTCTCAGGCTAAGGAATGTAAACTAAACAATGTAGAAAAGAATACAAATTTTTATTACACAGAAATATATCATTCTGTTACTCCATATGTCTTCAATATAAACTTGGCAGAATAGAAACCCTGGGTGTATATGTAAGCCTAGATGTAGTTCTGAGAGAAGGTACAGTATGACATTATACTTTCAATTCACCTCTTACTTTAAATTCAGAGTAAAACAGGAAATAGGAATAAGACTTCATTCATTCTCAGAAGCAGGCTGGAAATCTAGAAGAGAGTGACTATAGTGGAAACTAGACATGAGACACACACCCTGAATTGGTGATGATTTTATCTCATGCAAAGAGGCAAAATCTGAGCCAGACGTTTCTATTCACAAACATGGAAGCTCGTTAACACATTTAGCAGTGCCCTGTATTTGTTACCTCTTAACTTCCTATTTATTCAGATATCTGATATTAAATTCTGCCCAAAGTTTACAGTCATTAAATAAGGGAGATGCTATACTGCTTAAAAATGCCATGCTTTAATTTACTGTCTATTCATCACAGGAAATGAACTCATTGTTTTCAGACAATGTCCTAATCAGATAGAGTAGTGAAATTTAATGAAAACCTTTTATTAGGTTGATTAGGTGATAGGATTATGAATTATAAGCATGTGATTCTCTACAGTACGTATCATCAATAATGGAATTTAATATTGTTCTGAGTGGAATCGTCAGCTCTCCTGAGTGAAAACTGCTTGCTACTGTATAGACAAAGTGGGCAAGTGCAACAATGAGATTTTTTTTTTTTTATTTCACACAGTTTGGAAAAATGACAGTGCAGCTGCCTATCTTGAAAAATCTGGAAACTCTGTTCATTCCTCTCTGAGTGAGAGAGATACTGTGAGGGTTAATCTTGATTCTTAACATGACCCCATTAAGAATCACTTAAGAGATACTGCTCTGGGCATGTCCATGAGGCAGTCTCTAAATTGAGATGACTGAGGAAGGAAGATACACCTGAAGTGTGGGCAGCTCCATCATGGGCTGGGGTCCCGGACAAAGTGAGCTGAGTACCAGCAATCAGCTCCTGCTGTCATCACCATGATGGATTTTCCTCAAACTGCGGCCAAACAAAACCTTTCCTTAAATTACTTTGGCTGAGTACTTTGTCACAGATGAGAAGAGTGGCTAATAAGAGGTTATGTGAACATAATTCCCCAGGAGATCAATTTCACATACACCAGAAGAGATTCGTTGCTCCTGAAAGCAACTGTTTATTCATGTTCACGTCTGTGTCCATGTGAGTGCATGTGCACGTGTGTGAAGGTGTGTATGCAAATGGCTGCGGCAGAGGCCACAGGTGGTTATTAGGTGTTCTCTTACTGTACTCTGCTCCTGTTCCACTGAGGCACAGTCTCTTCCTGAACCTGGAACATGTATCATGGCTTGATTGGAAACCAGCAAGATTACTCCTTCTGTCCCTGCTCCTCCAAGAGCTAGACGGACAGACATTTCTGGGTTCAAACTCTGGCCATTGTGGAATAAGTGCTCATAATTACTGAGTCATCTCTCTAACCCTACACATAATGATCTTCAAATATTTTTTAATAGGCTGCTTGATTCTGAAAAAATGAAGACTTTCAGCTTTCATATGTTCAGAGTGAAAGCAATCTGGAAACTTGTATAGAGGAATATGCAAGTACTTTATTTGGGTACAGAAACTGTGATTTTACTAACACATATCAAGTAAATAATGAAATGTACAAATGAATGTGTGCTATGTATATAGTCTCATTGAAATATCAAAAAAATAGTTTGTAAGATAAACCTACATCAAGCCAATTAAATGCTAATAAAAGTAAGTGGTTTAATAATTATTTGGCATCATAAAAATATACTTTTTGAAATCCAAATTTTAAATATCACCAAAGAGACAAGGTAAAAACACACTCTGTAAAGTGCATTCTGTGAAAACATGAGGATCTGACTTCAATCCTCATTTAAAAAAATGGTGAAATTCTAAAGACTAATTTAAATTTAATTTTTGAAATCAATATTAATGTAATAAAACATAGTTTTAAATTGATTTTTAAAAATTAAATAAAAAAATAAAATTTAGAAAATTAACTGGCCATAATGTCAGGTATTTGTTCATTTCATGGACAAACAGATCCTTAGGGCTCACAGGCCAGGGAGCCTACCCTATTTGGTGAGTTATGAGAGCTCTTCTCAAATATGGAGGTAGATAGCACCTGAAGAATGGCACTCAAGGATGATAGCTGGCCTGCACACCTGCATGTGTTTATACACACAGAGAGAAAGGGAGCTGGTAGAAAGAGAGAATGTCAGAATGCAATACTGTATCTTACGTGAAATTATAATCATATTTCATTAGAAGCTAGGAAAAGTAAAAGAATTATTTCACTTATTAAATAACTTTGACAGCAGATAGATTCTATAAATGTGAAAAAAGAATCCACTAAAGGTTCACGAGCACAAGCCTTTTACTCCAGCCTGAAGAGAGCTTGAGAGCACTTAGGTAGCTTTCCCTCTGATGTTTTCATCTATACTTGTGCCAGCGAGCACCATGTTTGCAAAGATTTACTGGTCTCAGTCAGTGACCACTTCAAACACATGAACCCGTCCTAAGTGAGTCAGGGGGCTTCCAGACGCAGCTGAGCCGCACGGCAGATGCTCTGACTGCAGGCCACTAGGTTTCCAGGTCCTGTCATGTTCAGTATTCCATGCGCATCCATTAGCAATGGCCTACTGCCCCAAGGCCAGAGCAGAATGACTGCACAGCCAACAGCATCCTACTGAGAGGTCAGCAGTGTGCTGTGCACTTCTCTTCCACTTATAAGGATGATGCTTTGTTTTGAAGAGCCAATTGGCACTCTATGTAAAACCTAATGAACATATTACACATGCGTGCCGTTTTCCTAGTGAAACGGGGTGGTGGTGGGGGGAGCAATTTGTCAACATGACTGGATCTGGAACTAACTAGGAGGAAATCATCTGAACATTCCTGTGGCAGATGTTTTGATCATATTACTGAAAGTGGGAATATCTACTCTAAACATGGCAGCACGTCCCTGTCATGCTCCTAGTAGCATGTGGAAGAAAGAAAGCTGCTTTCACCTGCTTGCCTTTATTCTTGCTGGTGAGTTCATCCATTTTATCACTGCTTCATCTCTTAGTTGATATTAGAATCAGCTTCTTTAGGACTTACATGTATACCGAAGATGGTTTTCCAGTAATTTTCCATCTCTTTGGGACCCTACTAGAACTATTGAAATATCCGGCCTTGTGAACCTAGCAGCTACTGGATGCTTTATCTTTCCAGTGTGAAACAGCCATTGTTGGACTTCCCACTGTATCATGTAAGCCAAATTCATAAATCCACTTTTAATATATACTTATTCTATCAATTCTGTTCCTGTAGTGAACCCTGACTAATAAACTTATAACTCTTTGAACATTTAGAAATGGATTCTTGTGGGGCAATTAAAATAGAAGTGTTTGTGAATAAGATTGCTTGTCTAGGAATCTAGCATCAAAGAACAGAGTAACTTTAATGATGAAAATGGTTCATTTAAAGCAAGCATAACAACTCTGCATGAGTGAATGCCACAGATCTATTAAAATCACAATTCAGAATATGTTAAAGGCAAAATATTAAAAATTCCATTAGAGGGTATCAGAGAAAGTTATATATCACTTTATAAATGTTGCAAACCTAAATTATATTGATTGAAAGTTTTAAAAGTCCTTGTTTTAATGTAAAAAAGGAACAGAAAATATATGTGTCAATTGATGAAAAGCATATTACATGGAATGACAGAATGGCAAAGCATCTATTTATTCTTTCATCACTTAACTCAGATATTACTTTTCAAAAATGTTGCATTGACTATATAACAGCAGTTTTATACAATTAATAAAACAGTCTTATAGCTGTTGTTAAAATGAAACAAGCAGTTTCAAATTATGTTCCCAAATAGTGTATACATTTGTGCATGTGTGTGAGGCTGCACCTGTGTGTGTGTGTGTGTGTACATGTATGTGAGTTCTGTGAACATTTGTGCATGATAAACTGTGTTTAGCTAAATATAAATTTATGGCTCCATAACAAGTATGCTAATTTCAATCAGTTGACATCATTCCCACAAATAATACTATAGTCTTGTTCTTTCCTCGGTTTGGCAAATTATTAATGCCCTGAATGGCAACCAGAATAGAGTGAACGTTTTCTACTTCAATGAAACATTTTCACACTTACTATGAAAGATGAACAAAGTCAACACAGGTGCTCTGTGCAGCTGCTCTGGACATTGCAAGAATAATGGATGTGCACACACACAGACTATTTCAGCAACAGATGAAATTCCTTTCAAAGAGTTTGGAAAACCTCCTGGTCCACTCCTAAGGGACCACTCCTAAGGCAGTAGATAGTCACTGGAGAGAATCGTCCTTTTCTTGAGAATGTGGCCACTGGTATATTTCCCATCTTCCAGCAGTTGTCCCACCCAGGTCCATGTGTGTAACACTAACTAGACTTAATGGTTATAATACAACCACCACTACCACCACCACCACCACCACCACCACCACCACCACCACCACCACCACCACCACCACCACCACCACCATAACAGCAACAAATAAAGTTGGGAGAGGGATGTATTAACGGGGCCATGGAGAGAATGGGTGAAAACACGGAAAGTATGATTATATTACATTGTATATACATACAAAACTCTCAAAAATACAGGAAATGTTTCAAAAAATTAAAGAGAAATTCTTAACTAAATTTGAAAAGACCCTTTCTTGGGATACACCCTCTGCCCAACATAATACTAGATATGGTTTCCTTTCTTAATGAGTTAAGTAAATTGGCTTCATTCGGAACTGTGTATATCATGACATATTGTACATATGTTTCTAGCTTTCACTCTTTATTTATGAAGTCTTTCTTTGGTGTGAGTGTCCATATGAATATGCATGAGTAACGACCTTTGTGCGTAGACAAGAGGCTGACACAGGTGTCTTCCATAATTCAGGTTTTCCTTGGCTTTTGAGACAGGGTTTCTTCCTGAACACAGAACTCCTGAACTGCCAAGATTGGATAGCCAGTGAGCTCAGGAGATCCCTTGTTTTCATCCCCCCAAACATTACAGATGTGCCGGTTGATGCCTGGCTTGTAGATAGAGAGCAAATATTCAAGCTCAGGTCCTTTCACCTGAATGGCAGTTAGTTTATCAATGGGACCACTTTGAGTGTTTAAAGGGGTAGCTAAATATCAGAGTATTGGGTTTTAAAAACTCAACAAAGTCTAGAGAAATAACTTTGTGGTTAGGAGGACATGATGCTCTTCCAAAGAGACTGGATTTGAGTTCCAGCACCCATGTCAGGTGGCTCACAATCAGCTGTAATTCCAGCTCTAGAGGGTCTAACATTCACTTCAGAACTCCAAGGCCACATGCGTGTGCAACACACACACACACACACACACACACACACACACACACACACACACACACTCACAAACAAATAAGATACATCTTAAAAATTAAAGATTCAGTAAAATTCTCTGATTATAATATTTATAAAGTGCAATTTATTGGAAAAGTATTTCCCTAGTACTAAAGATCACAAGGTTTACTTAGCAGAAAACACAGGAAGTAATTTCAAGTGACCCATTTTTCATATAGAAAATAAAAATATTACCTCAAAAATCCTACCCGCTGCCGGGCAGTGGTGGCACACGCCTTTAGTCCCAGCACTTGGGAGGCAGAGGCAGGTGGATTTCTGAGTTCGGGGCCAGCCTGGTCTACAGAGTGAGTTCCAGGACAGCCAGGGCTACACAGAGAAACCCTGTCTCAAAAAAAAAAATCCTACCTGCCTATTCTAATCAGTCAATATTTGAACCAGAAAGACCCAGAAATTTATTCATATATAAATGCATATATTTATTTAAAATAAATGCAATTGCATTATTCATAGGTATATAATTAACTAGTCCACTTTTTAAATTGAATAACCTACTATGAAAATCAGTCTTCCTCCCTGCTGTAGAAATTACACATGTCCTAATTTTTTTATTTCAACCTTGATTAAAATTAAAGTCACATTTGTGCAGATTACTTAATAATGGAAACTTCAAGTGACTTTGTAGTTTAAGTACTGCCATAAAAATTTGTCAATTCAAAGTAAAAATTGGTAGGTACAAATATATATATATATATATCTCCTCTATTAAAAAGAATGAGTTTATTAGTGTATGCTGATTATACACAGTGGAGCTCACTGTGACATTTTCAGACACATACATCATATATTTGGATCCTACCCATCTCTATTTTACTCTTTTGTTCCCTCCCTCTGCTGCTGACCCATTCCTCTTCTCAGACATGTCCCTTCTATGCTTTTCAGATGCCCCTGTGAGTTTTATTAAGGTTGCATCAGCTTCAAAATAATCACAAGAGTTGAAGGAGTGGAGAACTTAAATTGGCCAAGTTTGTGAGGGATTTTATGTCACATTTATATTGTATTTTGTGTTAAAAAAAAAAAAAAGAGTTACTTTTGACTACATTCTTAGGAAGCTCTTATAATCATTTGATTTCCTCCCAATTATTTGTGTCATTATAAAGCTCTGTGTGTGTGTGTATGTGTGTGTGTGTGTGTGTGTGTGTGTGTGTGTGTGTGTGTGATGTTCACTTGGAAGGATGCTTGTTTCTTCCTGAATATGCGCTATTGAAAATTAAATTTAAATTGACTGATTCATCTTGACATATTTAAATCAGCTATTAATAGAACAGATTTTAAAATAATTTAGATTTTAATTTTTTTTGAGATTTAGAAGGAAAAATGTTTCCTTCCTCTTACTACAAATTTTCTAAGAAACAACATGGCCTCTTAGTCATTAAGAACACATTAATTTTATTTTCTACTTTAAAATATGCACTGCATTTTCTAGAATATGTGCATTCTAAATTTATTGCACCATTCCATTTTGATGGGGATTTGCTTGGCTATGAGTATTAAAAAGTTAATATACACTTAATTGTTACTGTGTGTACATTATGTACATGTCTAGCTAGACATTCTGTGGCATGCACATGGAAGTGAGATGATACTTTTGTGGAGTCTGTTATTTCTTTCAACCTTTTTTGCTCAGGTCACCAGATTTACAAGGTGAGTTCCTTTACTACCTGAGCCATATTGCCAGTCCATACATTTGAAACCTACATAATGGCTTGATAGTGTTACATGTACAAAATAGCAAATATGTATTTAATGAATGAAACTTTTCTTAACAGGCTCTTGAAATTAGCATGTGTTTTAGTTAAGGTCTACATACCAATTGGGTGTGGTGACAGACATCTTTAATATCAGTACTCAAGAGGCAGAGAGATAGATGGAACCTTGTGTGGCCTGGTTTATATAGTGAGTTCCAAAACAGCCAGAGCTGCATCATGAGACCCTGTCTCAAAACAATAAAAATGATATTCTGTATCCCAGGGCTGGGGATGTAGGCTCAGTTAGTAGAGTACTTCTTCAACACACATAAAGCCTGGATTTGATATGCAGAAAGGCATAAACTTGGATCTTGGTTTATACCTATTTTCCTGGCATCTAGGGACAGAGTTGGAGAATCAGAAGTTCAAAATCATTGTCTACTATATGGTGAGTCCAAGGCCACCTTAGACTTGTATAAATAAATAAATAAATAAATAAATAAATAAATAAATAAATAAATAAATAACATGCCAAGGCCCTCAAGCCACAACATATATGGCTGATTACATTTTATTGACATTGTAATGGTGCAGTTTGAATACATGACATCATCTCCCAAAAATATGTGTGAGCTCCATGTGCTTAACTTCATGACACTCACTCTAAGCTCTGAATGGCACAAGAACTGGGATTTTGGGGACTGGGAAAGATGGCATAGTTGATGAAGCCCTTGTCACATAAGCATGAGGACATCAGTTTGAATATACAGAACCCACGTAAAAGGCAGAATTGGTAGCATGTATCCATAATCCCAGCACTGCTCTGTTGAGATGACAGGAGAATCTCTGGAAATACCTGGATCAGCTGGCATAGCATAGGCAGAACTGAACAGAAAGGGACTTTGCCTCAAAGAAGGTGAACAGAAAGAATTGACTCTAGATGTTGTCCTCTGACCTCTACAGGTGAGCCACCGCTCATGGACACCTGTACACACATTCAAATACAAATTCAATGAAGGAGCACTGAGCCTTCAGTGACAATGAAACTGAGCCAAAGAAAAATCCCAGAACCTACCTGGACCAGGAACATAGCTATGTGGTGGAATTCTCCTCTTCCACCTTGTTTGACAGGAACAGTCATGAAGAACTTGCTTCCATCTCTGGAAAACACTGGCTCCTCGTTCTATCATGGAGAAGGGCACAGAAGAATCTCAGAACTTCTATGGGGGCATCTTTCTACTCAACATCAACCATAAGCTGTGGTTTGCTTTGAATTAGTTTGGGAAATAGGAAAATAGTTTTAAAAAACCTAAAGTGTGGCATTTAGAATTTTAAAAAGTGAATTTAATGCCATATTATGTGTATTAATATCAAAAGTAGAAAGAATGTTGAGGTTTCATGAACTGGGGATGAACAAGGTGAATTAATTCTATAGAACAGCTCGATTTATATATATATATATACATATATATATATACACATATATATATATATATATAAATCATAAAAGTCTTTAAGAAACATTTTTACAATATCATTTATCAAGCAACTTTACTACCAAGAGACTCCTTTCTGACAGTGCCCAGCACATTTGCTGAAAATACAAGAAGTAAAATGCCACACAATTGGAAATTACAGAGATCATTTATTCTAAATTTCCTGTCATTAGTTCATTTTTCCTTAAACATACACACAAAATGAACCCTTTTGCTGTGAACATCAGGTGAATTTTTAATTAAACCACAATGACATACATGAATACAGTTAGTAAGCTTTTGAAAAGTAAATTATGATTGATATATATATATATATATATATATATATGAATGTATATTTGGCACACTTGTGTGAGTGTGTGTGTGTATGTGTTTGTGTATGTGTGTCTTCTCAGAAAGAACATAGATTTTTACACAGAGACATATATGTATACACATGTGCATACACGCACTTTCACCTACACATGAGTACATTAAGAGAGCTAACCTCTGATGTAGCATCACATCCCTTTCTGCCTAATTAAAGTATATTTCTAAACAAGGTGCCATTTTCTTTAGAAGATTTACAAGTTTTAAATTTTTATTTCTCTAACGCATACTTATGTGCATATGTGGTAGTTTCAATTGAGTTCAGAGGTATGGGATCCCCTGGTGCTGGTGTTACAGGGAAGTCACCCCCATGGGCTCAGACAACCAAACTCGCCCTCTAGAAGATCAGTGTGTGCTCTAACCACTGAACCATTTCTCCTGCCTCTGTTGTAAGACTTTGGAATGCCCCCTGGACTTGCAAATGGCCTCACCTTGCTATTGTGAACTTCACCTTCACCTAGGTCCTGAGATACTGCTCCTATCTCACCATGGCCTTCATAGTTTTCTTAGCTTCGTCTAGCTCTTCCTCTTATACCTGCATGTTTAGGCTCTAAGGTAACTTTATTTATGATTCTCACAGGAAAACCTGGTATTCTACTGCTTCCCACAGTCTTATCTGCTTCTACTTTCTACCTGTTTCTTACCCCACTTTACACCACTTGGTCCAGGTACTGTGTATGTGTGCATCTGTTTACAAGTGCGTGACCCATGTAAGCATGAAGCCTTTCTCTGTAACATGTGTAACATGGGGCAACGAGATTACAGTCATCACTGAAACATCCCCGCATCTGGAAAACATACTCTTAGCAGCAATGTCATGGTAATTTTCATTGTTCACTTGGTGGATAGTCATGGAAATATATGATAATGCATAATATCAGAAGCAACATAAATAAATTTGAATGCAATAACATAAGACACAATGAAAACTCGAAACTCATGACTGGGTGAACTCTTCCCTCACCCTCTGCCTTTACTCATGGAACATTCTGTTTGACTGCTTCTGAGAAATAGGAAATGGTACTGGATCTGAGCTGCTTGGCTTAAATTTCTAGGTGTGTTCCATACTTGCCATCTTCTCTTCAGGGCCTTTGGAAATAAAGCCAACCATATCCACTCATTGCTTTCTTTTCAGCTATCCTGAAAGTGAGTATGTGCGTCTGCTAAGGTCCTAATTATCTCAGAAATGTGCTTCCACTAATTACTGTGCCCAGCCTCTTCCATTTTATGAAATCTAAACATTCAATAAGATTCTCATAATCCTGCTGAAATAAAAGAAAAACAACTCTGATAGAGCACCAAATACATTTTCTTATTGAACAGTTGATAACGGGGTGTTTTGTGTTTAAAAATGAGTTCTATGCAACACATATGAATTTGGATTTAATCTTGTCACGCTTGTTAAACTCTTAGGAATTTTCATGGCTCTAAAGTTTATAGAACACTCTGTATGAAGGAGAGCAATTCAGAAGATATCAGTATCTGTCACTTTCTTAATTTCTATTGGTTTTCACTTTACTATCTAACTTAATTGAATGAGAACATATTATTGGTTATAAATTGAAAATTATACTTACATTTCATTTTGCATACCAGAGTAAATTTGTATTAATAAATGTAAACATATATAGAACACAATAAATTATTTCTCTCCTTCTATGTGTACCACTGTCTCTCTCTCTCTCTCTCTCTCTCTCTCTCTCTCTCTCTCTCTATATATATATATATATATATATATATATATATATATATATATATATATATATA
>CM052711.1:64116159-64190074 GCA_028551405.1 Uromys caudimaculatus | reverse complement strand
TCAGAAATCCGCCTGCCTCTGCCTCCCAAGTGCTGGGATTAAAGGCGTGCGCCACCACTGCCCGGCTGATGGCAGTGTTCTTGTGTGACATATAGCAGTAGGCGTCTATTTTAATGGGGAACAACAGAGAAAATCCTTCCTGTTGTTTTATCTGGACAGAAAGATATTAGATTTTACTTCATACAAATTACATGTGCCTGGGGAGGGTGATACTCAGAGGAGCCTCCCCCTTTTCAGAGGAGAAGCAGAGGAAGTATGGGGTGAGGGATGGTATGAGAGCATATTTGGAGGAGAAGGAGCTGTGATAAGGATGTAAAATGAATAAATAAATTAATGAATGAAAAAATTACAGGTGACTTTGCAATAATTATATTGGGCGCTGGTATCTGGTTAGGGTTGCAGGGGAGGTGACTTTAACAGGTGATTTATGATGAAATTTGAAAACAATATAGGCCTTGGACAAGCAGTTTTTGGGGAAAATTTTTTTCCCCCTCCAAAACGAGGATATGTGAATACCATATTAGAGAGTAATGATAATAGAATGAAGAAGATGATTCTTATGACAGTGTATAGTAGAATTGTGATGATTTCCAATTTCAACTGCTGTGGACTACCTAAGGGTGTTGGTTATGATGTAAAGGCCCGCAAGAAATCACCAAGTTGTTTCAGTTGCGATAATGAAAATCTCTCTATCAAAGAAGTCTCTCTATCAAATACAGAACACTGCCTTCTGCCTAGTCTTACTAGCCAGCTTGCTCTATGGAATCTTGTCTCTGCTGTCTTTACAGGTAGGACACCACACCCACCAAACATTTACATGGATTCTGGGAATTCATGCTGGTTCTCATGCTTGCAATAGTAACTGTTCTAACCTATGAACCATCTTACCAAACCACGGAAATAACATTTTAGAGAAAATTATATAACTACCATGTGAGTGAAATGTTTATAATGGCCAACAATGACACAGACCACCTATACTATACCTGTTTAGAGAGCCAGGTGTCAGACGTCATCTCATATTTCTGAAAAAGAACAATTGCCTGATGAAGCATCTAAGATCAACATGAGCATTCATCCATGCCACCTCTCTTGCATTCTTCTCTTTAGATATTTACCCTCTCTTCAACTAGAGCAATCCCTTCAGAGATCCATCCCGTTGGTGACATTGATTTGAAAAGAAGAGATGCAGCATTTTGATGAAGGTACCTCCCAAGAGCACATCGCCAGCTGTGTTTTATTGCACCCTTCAAAATTCAGTGAACCACCAGACCCTGTTTTTCTTGCTTTGTAGTCATCATCTGGAAACAATATTAAGTCTCCAGCAGAGTTGGGCAAAAAGCCAGCAGTAAAATTCAAAATCTAAAATACTTTTAATTAATTCATTCTTAGTCATAATCATCTTTTCTCAGTACTCATTCAGTGTTACAGAAAAAAAATCCAACCTATGACAGATCGTATTTGATTTTCCATTGAAATACCTTGCAAAGGGTCATAGGCAAGATCATTGCAAAGGCCAAATTTGACCAATTAATCTCCTTAAGTAGATAAAATATTTTAGAAATAATGTTTCATCATGACATAAGGCCCATGTTTGTTGAAAGGTACGAATCTATATTTAAAAGGGGAGTCAAGTTAAGAAACCTAAATGGGCTGGGCAGTGGTGGTGCACGCCTTTAATCCCAGCACTTGGGAGGCAGAGGCAGGCGGATTTCTGAGTTCGAGGCCAGTCTGGTCTACAGAGTGAGTTCCAGGACAGCCAGGGCTACACAGAGAAACCCTGTCTCAGAAAAAAACAAAACAAAACAAAACAAACAAAAAAAAACCCTAAATGTACTGGAGTTGATTATTCTCTACATGAGGAAAGGTTCATTTCAAATTGTTCATACTGTTTTCATATTTTATGTCACTTGCTCATTCTAAACATACATCATTATATGTATAAGTACCTGGGTAGTTATAATTGATCTCTTTCTCTTAAAAGATATATTATTAATCACATATATATATATATATATTTTTTTTTTTTTTTCTGTGTGGGCACCTTGCAGATGGGCATTAGACCTTTGGAACTGGCCTTAAACAGTTGTGAGCTTCCTAACATGGGTGCTGGGAACTGAACTCTGGTTCTCTGAAAGAACATCAAGCACTCATATCCACCGAAGCCGAATACTGGCTCCAATCACTTTCTTTTTTCAAGCACGTGTTTTCAATGTTTCACTACATATGGCTCCTTGCACACATTAGAAAACATCAAAATAAATTATTCCTTAATTCTCCATGTTCACTAAAGCATTACCCATTCTTTCTACCCAAGATATAAAATATTAATAACAACTGCTTATTAATGTCATCTCAGTTTTCTTAGGACTCCAGAGCTAAATTTTTACGTGCTGTCATTTGTCATACAGTTTAAATGTGCAGAAAATGAAACTTAAACTCAGCATAAAATCACTACAGTCTCAATAATGTTTTAAATAAACATAATGATAGATATGAGGAGGTATATAACATGTTAACTTATCCTTGTGATCATGTGGCAAAAATACTTAGACTGTCCTTGCATAGAGGAGGTACCAGCATTCTCTGCTTGAGCCAGTTTTGCCTCCCATATGTAAGGCAAGCATCCTTCCTGAAGAACACCAGCACTTCTATCCAGGGTGAGCTTAAAATGACTAGGTTGTCAATTGAGTAACAGCCCATCTAGAACAGTTCATCAGATACACCAGGAAATCTGGTCAATCTATAGTATAGAGATGGAACATAATGGTTGGGAGGAAGTTAGGAATGCTACAAATGTAACATGAAAAGCATAACTCCCATCCAGTCAGTGAAGGTAACTGCTACTATCAATTCCCACTCAAGCTATTCAAGAATGAAAACCTGCTGCCTACCTAATTCTCCTCTTGAAAAAAAAAAAAACTATTTAAGAAGTGTGTTTCTAGAATGTTCACAGAAAAAGAAATGTACAGACTAAGAGTGCTTAACTACAGGAATTTTGATGGTATTATTTATGTATATATCATCAAGATAGAGAACCTCCAGTTCTCCCCTTTTACAGGTTCCTACAATGGTTCCAAAACGACAGTCTTCTTTTGTTTATTTACTTATTTTTTGATACTTTATTTACATTTCCAATGTTTCCCCTTTTCTGGGTCTCCTCTTTGGAAACCTCCTATACCCTCCCCCTCCTCGCCTCTATGAGGGAATTCCACCTCCCAACCACCCGCCCACCCATCCCCATATTCCCGCCTTGACATTCCCCTTTACTGGGGCCTCTAACACCCTCAGGCCCAAGGGCCTCTCCTCTCTCCCTGATGGCCATCGAGGTCATCCTCTGCCACATATGTGATCTGAATCATGGGTCCATAGATGTGTATTCTTTGGTTGGTGGTCCAAACTCCAGGACGACCGGGGAAGGGGGTTCAGGCCCATTGACGCTCTTGCTCCCTCCATGGGGCTACAAACTCCCTCAGCTCCTTCATACCTTTCTCCAACTCCCCCATCTGGAACCTCACACTCAATTCAGTGGTTACTGTAAAGTGAAACTTGGGCTTTCTGCACTTTTGGGCTAATATCCGCTTATCAGTGAGTACATACCATGTTCGTTCTTTTGTGACTGAGTTACCTCGCTCAGGATGATATTTTCAAGTTCCATCCATTTGCCTGCAAATTTCATTAAGCACCAAAATGACAGTCTTCTTATCTTTTCCCTATAGATTGTTTTTTCTGGTTCTAGGAAGTTGGAGAATTAAATCATGTATCATCTGTTGGTGTCAGGCTTCTTTCTTGACATATTTTTGAGATGTATCCCTCTTTTGTTGATGTTGTTGTTTTGATTGTATCAGCATGCTCTTTCCCTCTCTCTCTCTCTCTCTCTCTCTCTCTCTCTCTCTCTCTCTATATATATATATATATATATATATATATATATATATATATATATATATATATATATTGTGTTTGTGAAGTGGGGTGCATTTGTGTGTGACTGTGTGCATGTGTGTGTGTTCATATGTGTGTGACATTAGGTGTAGCTATGCTGTGGCACATGTTTGGAAGTCAGGACAATGCCAGGTAGTAGTAGTCCTTGTCTTCCACCTACTTAGGTCAAGGTCTCTTGTTTGTTACTATCCATGCTAAGCAACCTGGCCTGTGAGTTTCTGGGTATTCTCCAGTGTTCACCACCTATACTGCCACAGGAGAGATGAGATTACAGATAGCTGCTATTGCATCCAGTCTTATGAGACTTACAGGGCTCTGAATTCAGGTCCTCATGTGGGCACAACAAACATTTTACTCAGGGATACATCTCCCCATCACATGTATCTACTCTTTTTAAATGGTTGGGTGGAACTATATCAAATATATTAATATTACTTAGTATTTAATCTATCCCCTGTTAAAGGACTATTTTCTACCAGCATCTTTTAGGCACTGTGAATAAAATATTGCTGATGTTTTATTTTCTCTACAAATCATCTTGTAAATGTGATTTTACTTTTGTACAAATAGTAATGGAACAACCAAGCACGGGTTCATCTAGGTGTGCTCCATAAAATATTTTATCATGCATGCCAGGTTTATATTTTTGTTTAATTCCAGTTGATCTTCAAAATGTATTTTAATAGAATTTAATCATTTTCAGTTTTACCTGCAAGGAATATAAATCTTAAAGTTTTGTCCCCTCATTTGCAAAGTCTGTTTGATTTGGAGTTGCTGTTTTAATTTATTCATTCTATGTACTTTTATTTCAAGATTTTAGCCTACATTTCTCTAATATGTAATAATGAGAAACATGTTTCACACCTTTGTTACTTTTCTCATAAGTGTCTACTCATATATTTTGTTGTATTGGTTGGATATTTGTTGGAGTGATATACTGTATTAATGTGTTATTTATTTGTGTGTGATGCCTTTAAGAAAACAGTTTTATAAGATGTTGTTTTGTTAGCCATTTTCATAACAGTTCCTGATGAATTTCTGATTTTAATGAATTTCCATATTTTTCTACGATTGGTGATTATTTAACTTATTAAGTAGAAGAGAATTGTATTATTTTTCCTGCTGCTGTGATTAAATAAATATCTGACAAGAGAAAATTTATTTTAATAAATAGTTCATTGCAGATTACAGTGTGAGGGATGTATAATCCATTGCAGCAGGCAAGGCATGAGGCAGGGGCAGGGGCAGGGGCGGGGCAGGGGCAGGGGCAGGGGCAGGGGCGGGATCAGGGGCAGGGGCAGGGGCAGGGGCAGGGGCGGGATCAGGGGCAGGGGTGGGGCAGGACATAGGTTGGTCACATTTCATTCACACACAGAGTAAACAGGAAGCAGGGCTATCAATCCTCAGTCTACTAAAGCTTTCACACACTACTACCAACTGGGAACAAAGTTCAGACATATGAGCCTATGGGGAATATCTCATATTGAAACGACAATCTCAGTTATAGTCCATAATTTCCTCTAGAAATTTGACATTATTTCACGTTGGATTTAAGAGTGTGGCTGATCTCAAAATGACATTAGATCATTACGAAATAGTTGACAAATAGTTTCTTTCTATGTGGTTAAAAATTGTTTCATTTCCCCTGTAGAGTACGTATCAAGTGATACAGTAAATGATGGCATTTTCTGTAAACCATGTGTTTCAACTGATAGTTTGCCTGTCTCTGCTGCTCACCTCTCATCAGGAAGAGGACATAGATTTCCAGTGATTTTTACAGTCAGTTTGTATAATGCATCTAACTTTCTTATTTGTAGGAACATTTTGAATTATTTACATGTATAAATTCCCAGTAAATTTATTTTACCTTTTCTTGAGGTGGGGTGTGTGTGTGTGTGTGTGTGTGTGTGTGTGTGTGTGTGTGCATAACATGTATGTGGAGGTCAAAAGACAACACTCCTGAGTGATTTTTCTCCTCCCACCATATAGATTCTGGGAACAAACTCACATCTCCAAGTTTGGCAGCAGACTCCTTACCCTTTAAAACACCTTTCTGGACCCATTATACATCTTAAAATAAACTTTTATTTTTCTAAAAGCAAATCTGAGAAAACTAGGTATGTTGCTACACACCTGCCACCCAGCACTCAGCCAGTCAGTCAAGAACAGCAGAAGTTCAAGGCCTCCCTCCATGACGTAGTGAGGTCAGCACAGAATACATAAAAACCTTTCTAAAAAGGTCCAGCAAGAAGGGACTGAAGGAACTTTAACTTGCAATATGTTGAAACTGGAATAGAAATGATCATTTACCATTATTAAATCCTTCAATTCAAGAACATTTACTTAACATTTTTAAAATGTCTTTTATCATGTTGTGGCACTAAATATTGGGGTGTTTAAATTTATCCTGTCATTTTAAATATTTTAATGTTTTAATGCATTCTAGTTTACCCTCATCTTAGCATTATTATAATAGAAATATGTTTTGTTTCATTTTCTGAATTCTTCATCTTGAAACAAACTTACAGGAGAGTTAAGGCCAGTTTTAGAGAATTTATTCTTTATGTATATTTACCAATTGCTTACATTTTTGTTTGTTTAACTACTGATGTTTTCTCCTAAATATTTTGAAAAGGTTTCAAAGATTAAAAATATTTTTAAATATGGATGCATATGTGTCTTTGTAGAGAGTCATTGGTTTTTATGTACACAAAATTACTACCTGGAACTGAAGAGTAACCACTGTTGATTTTTCAAAATTTCCTCCCTTTATTCTTGGGGAATTTGTTTTCATGGAGCTTTCAATGAAGTACTGAATTTGATTCCCAGTACCCACATGGCAGCTCACAATTGCCCATACGTTACTCCCAATCTTGTATGTCACTCCCCTGCTTCTGTCTTTCTGGCTTTCATGGGCCTCCACTCACAGACACATTCCCACACACAGTCAAATATGTACACACATATTCAACCCCACCTATGAGTTCACTAACCGCAGGATGTCCACAGGGATGACTTACACATTGGAATTTGGGGACCTTTTCTCACTCAAGGTGTTTTGTGTTTGTTTGTCTTTGTTTGTTTGTTCTCAAAGTATTTGATCAAAGCAACAGAAATGAATCAGAACTGGATGGGCATTAAAGGTCATAAGTAAATATAAGCAATATATTTCTGTTTCTTTCAACTCATTATGCTAGAGTTTATCATATGTTTAAGCTTCTTTTCTGTTTAGTTCTTTAATTCACACATTATTTTTGAGTCTCCCTCTTTATAAATTCTCTTTTTTTTTTTTAATAAAAAATTTATCTATTTAAGGAGATTTGCATTTTTCCTTTCTGTCATCTTTGGAGACAGGCTCTCACTTTAAGTTGAGTTAGTTCTCAAGCTTCTGATGTTCCTGACAACCTTCTAAGTGTTGGATTACATGCATGTTCTATAACATACATGTAATCAGGAGTGTGTTTGGCTTAGTTTTAGGATTTCTTTTTAATATCCAAATATCTGGTGATTTTCCACATATTTATGATTTTATTCCTTTATTGTGAAAATGGTGGATTCTTTCTTTTTATATTCATATTTATTTATATGCATTTGTTTATGCCTGCTTCTCTGTGTATGGATCATGTACATGCAGGTACCTGGGAAGGACTGAGAGTTTATTGAATTCCTTGGAGTTTGAGTTACTGGTGGTTACCAGGAGCCTAATGTGGGTGTTGGCGACTGACCTAGGATCCTTGCAAAGGCAGCAAGTACCCTTAATCCCTGAACCATCTCTCTAGCCCTTCTTTGTTTGGGGCTGGAAGATCGCTTGGCCATTAAAGGCTGAGGCTCAAACTTCTGAAGACGAAAGGATTATACACTTGGCTGTTGAATGCCATATTTTCTATCTATTTCTTCACATTCTATTCTTGAAATATTTTGTAACTTTTCTGGTATTTAGGCTACAGTAGCATATGTATAGCTAGGATTACCAAAGGCACTGAGAGGAATTGTATCTATTTCTTTTTCAGTGATTCCAGCTTGTTATGAATTTTGACACATTATTTTTAGATGCACAAATACTTAAATGGTCAGATATTACTGCTTAGTCAGCAGTGTATCATGACCAAAGGATTATTAATCACTGGTGTGATTCCATTGCCTAATTTGATCAACTAAAATATACATTTCCTATGTGGTTATGTAATCCACTCCCTTTAAGGAAAAGCAAGCCTGACAATGGCTGCGTATCAGTATGCGATCTGTCAAACTGTTCTTTTCTGGTTGATGCTGTGCCTGACAAAATGTAGACAGTTATTCTCTTAATTATGTCCTCTTATATTCGTGATGTTTAATCTGTGGATACTTTCAATATCTCCACCAAATCTTTGATTTGTAATAAGTGAATTATGAGCTTTAAAATTATTGTGCAGCTTCATATTGTTTTGAATTTACCAAACACTTAAACGTGTTGAACATATTGTAGATATTTAAAATAGAGAAATACTATATCATTTTGTTTTCAGTTTTTATTACTCTAATATCTTTATCCTAGAATTTTCTACATATAATTCACACGTATACCAATTTACATTGTTATACATCTATTTAATGTTTCCATGAAACTGAGTTAAGAAGAAAAGCAAGTATGAAGGTGTACATTCTCTGTGCTCTGGACATGGGATGTACTGTGACCAGCTATTTTAAACTCTTGCTGCTGTGACTTGCCCACAGTGATTGACTATACACTGAAGTTGTATTTGTGCTTTTAGGAATTCACATTTGTTTGTAATTTTTTTTGTTTGTTTTCTTCAACATTGTTTAATGTGCTTAGACCCATTCAGTTAATTTTTACTAGAAATATTGCATATTTATATTAGAAAATTTTCATTTTTGAGTTTTTCTTATTTCACTACTGAAAAATTTCATTTGCATACTCCTTAAAGTAATCAATTATTAAATATCTCTCTAATAGTTTGCAAAAATCCTGCTGACCTTATCATAATCCTATGCTTGGGTATTCTTATGGTATGCTACAGACTATTTCTGAGGGGAAAACTGGGTCAAAATTCTCTAAACATATAGAATATTTTGCTTTTTGTAAATTATGCATTGTTGAAAATACTCTATTGAATTTTAATTTTACATTAAAACGCTAAACTTTTTTTGATAGATAAAGCAATGTTTAAGCATTCGGCCAAAGACTATAATATTTTCTTAAAGATCAGCGGTGTTTTTTTCTAGACACCCTAACTTCTGGGATTAAGCTTGCTAGACAAAACCGATTTTCACTGATTCCATAGATGAGTGAGACAGTCATGGTTTCTTGGATTTCACTTCCATGCCCCTTATTCTCTACCAATACAAGGCAGAGGATGGGACTTATCACTAGAGCACATGCCTACTGTGGCCTGTTTCTGCTATTATCCTATATCTGAAAAGAGTTGTTTTATATAAATTTTAGTGGTTTACTGAGGAAAGGATAACCAGCAATGATTTCCTTATTATGTAATCTGGGAATCCATTATTGATCCATCTTCTTTGTCAAGAGCCTTAAATGTGATGTAATTTAAGTTATTTCATATTTTATAGAAACTAAGTTTAGAAACTGAAATTCAATTCATTGTTACAATAAATGGAACAAGAGGCATTTTTGTCTACTTTTACTTACTGTAGGTACGGAAATGCCACCACAGAGCTATATGAGATATACTGGGAAGTGGCCATCTCTAAAGAAAATGGGAAGGATAATTCCAATAATGTCAAGCCAAAGTCAGGATATGGACAGAAATTATCAACTGAAAAGAGTTCTATAAGTATTAAGCTACCCATGTGCAGTGAACATGTATTTGTTCATTTCTTTAAGAGTTAAGTGTGTTCTCCTTTACTTATTCTTAATGCCACTGTTTTCAAAACATGAAATATTTAAGGGTATAGGCAAAGTGTTCACTTTTGTTTATTATTTTATGTGTATATGTGTGTGGTGTGTGTGCATGCATGTTCACATATCTATGTTTGCACATACATGTGGAAGTCGAAGGATGAGATTAAGTATCTTAACTGTTCTAATTTTACATATTGAGGCAGGATCTCTTGCTAAACCTGGAGCTCAGCACTTCAACAAGTGTAGCTAGCTAATCTGCTCTTCTCATGCTCTGTCTCCACCTTCCAAATGCTAGGTTTCAAGGTGCCAACCCTATTTATTTGGCTGCTCAGGTGCGTGAGGCTATGTGGAAAGTGGCTCATACTCTGAGACACTTCCTCAGTCACAAAAGTACACACATTAAGTATTTATCCCTTTGCCTACTACAGTTGGAAGAAAAGAGATTTTATATGAAACCCTAAGAAACCTGACTTCCAAAGCAATGACTCCTAACCACTTTACCTTACAAAGAAAGATGGAAATAAATTAAACTCACCCTACTGCATGCCCCGGTGGTAGACTCACAGACTGTGAGGATGGAGATGTTCTGAGGCCGATTCAACCACCTGACCACTGTCCTGGTGTTGCTCACCCATTTAACCATGGTGATGTAATATTCTCTAGTTGGGAAACAAAGTCATAAAACTTACATTTAGAGCATAAGAATCAGTACAGTACTAGTAAGAGCCATGTGTTGTTTTAGATGCAATAACTGAAACATTATAAGGATGTGGTATTCTGTGTACATATGTGTGTGTGTGTGTGTATATATATATATATATTCTTGTTTAAATATTCACATATACAATTTAAAATAAATTTAAAAGGCTTAAATATGAATACACACACACACACACACACACACACACACACACACACACACACACACACACATATATATGATAAGAAAAATGTGAGAATGAATTGTTTACCAGAAAAGCAATTTTTGAAAAAATAGAAACTAGCCTATACTTGACTTTTCCAAAAAAAACCTATTTATTGATTGGGGCTAGAATGTGAAAAACAAGTATATAATTTTAACATTATGTTATACTTTGTTAAAAGAACAATTTATAGCTAATAAAAATGCAACACTTAATCTCAGTTTAATGGTTATTCCTCCTGCACAACCTTAATGTTTTGTCCCATGTATAAAGTCTTTGCCTACAGCGGTATTAATGGTATCTGTGTTGATTAATTTTTTGACAACTAGACAGTACTTTAGAATAAGTTAGGTGACATATCTCTAGACATGCTTGTGAGAATTTCCATTTTATGAGTTGAAGACTGAATAAAAGAAGAAAGTGAGCTGAGTGCCAGCATTCATCTTTCTCTGCTTCCTGACTGCTACCTTGTGACCAACTACCTCATGCTCCTGCTATCATGACTGCCCCCTCCCCCGACTCCATGATGGACTATGTCCTTGACTTGTGAGCCCAAAGACTTCCTTTCTATAATTGCTTTTATAAAGTATTTAATCACAGCAACAAGGAAAGTAACTAATACAGGAATTGGTTTTTGTCAACTGTGGATTAAGAACCAGTTCTAATCATTTAATCATAATATTTTTATAATTCCATTACTCATCTTGATTCAAACAGTTAAAAATAAAAAAGAAATCAAACTGAAGCATCTGACTGGGTATTAAATCTTTAGCATAGGAGGAATGTTAATTACTAGTATAATTATTTCCTCAGAATGATGGGAGATTGTTATAAATATGTAATATAAATTTTATTTAGAACATATTTTGATTTCATGTTTAGAAATTAACATAATGTATCATAAAACCCGGAGCTCCCACATCTCAAAGCCCAATTATCATAGTTTGGTATATGATAAAAAGGAAAAAGCAACAACCTTTCTTGATAGTTCCTCTATTTCATAGCAAAAGAGTAACATTAAAAGAACAACTGAAAAAGTGTCATTTATGCTTGTTGGGTTAAAACAGATGTTTGCAGGCTGCAGAGCTCCCTTCGCAGTTAAGAGCACTTGTTGCACTATCCTAAAGAGAGGATTTCAGTACCCAGCACCCTCATGGGGAAGCCTACAACTTCCTCTAACTCAAACTCTGGGATCTAATGCCCTCTTCTGGTCTGTATGGGCACTGCACTTATGTGGTATACACTCACACACAGGTAAACACAAATAAATAAAATTAAATCTTCCCATATAAAGTCACCAAACACAGATACTATTGTGGATACCAAGAAGTGCATGCTGACAGGAGTCTGATATAGCTGACTCCTGAAAGGCTCTACCAGAGCCTGACAAATACAGAGGCAGATGCTTGCTGCCAACCATTGGACTGAGCACAGGGTCCCCAATGGAAGAATTAGAGAAAAGACTGTCAAGAAGGACAACAATATCAACCAATCAGAACCCCCAGAGCTACCAGGGACTAAAACACCAAACAAAGAGTACACATGGAGTGACGAATGGCTTCAGCCACATATGTGGCTGAGGATGGCCTTGTTGAGTATCAATGGGAGGAGAGGCCCTTGGTCCTGTGAAGGCTCTGTGCCCTAGTGTAGGGGAATTCCAGGGTAAGAAGGTGGGAGTGGGTGGGTGAGTGTGGGAGCACCCTCATAGAGGCAGGGGGAGGGGAGATGGGATAGGGGGTTCCTGGAGGGGAAGCAGGAAAGGGAATAATATTTGAAATGTAAATAAAGAAAATATCCAAGAAAAGAGAAGAAAAAATAAAATAAAATAAAACTGTAGCTTTTTTGAACAGCTACAGTTCCCTCTAAAATTATCTGTTATCCTGTCAAAGTGAAGGTGTCAGCAGAAAGATGAGTATAACTTGTAATGGAGTGATGTCTGACATATTATTTTTCAAGTCTATTCAAAACATCTGGAAGCTTTTACAACCAACTATTTACAAGTTGCCATGAAATTCAGAGAAAGTGTGATGCCAGTTTCTCTAAGCAGTTAATGGAGCAATCTTAAATCACATGCACAACTAGTTTGGATACATTCTTTGACCACTGGGCCTGGAGGTTCTATAAGAAGGAGTGTCCTGCTCCACTTTCAATGTTTTGTTTCAATAAATTAATTTTGAGCATGTAATCATATTTGACAATGTGACTACTCAAATGCCTAAAGGATCTAGAGATGTGGCTTGGAGTGGCATGTAAAATTCTTGTCATGTCACTCAAACACAGGAACAACATCCAAATCATATGTGACTCCTACACAAAAGTATCGGAACGCACACAGACACACAAAACAGAAATGTAAGCATTGACCTTTCATGGGTTATATACAATTACGCTTTGGGATAAAAGAGTGGTATGCCCCATACACAACTAGGAAAAGTAATGTTGAATTATAATGATTCAGATATTCCTGAATGGCAGATATAAATGGTCTAAAATTTTACTAAAGTTAATATGAATAGTGTAAAAATTTATGAGCTTTTCACACAGTTGTATTAAAATTAACATGAACATTGGAAATGTTAATCAGTGATTGTAAAAAAAATCAAAGTGTCCTCAGATTTTGGGCGAAGGCTATATTGGTAAATTAATTTCAGCCTATGGAAAAAAATTATCTTCCGTTTTCTAAACAGAACAACATGGGGCAAATTGAGATACAGGAATAACAAGAATGAGTTTTAAAGTAAATAACAAAACAGCAGAATTTCAATATTTGTCTGAAATGCTCTTAGACAAATCTTGGCAATCCATTCACAGAAAAGGATACACTTTATCTATTGCATAGCCTGATCTATATTGGCTTCCAAAAAGATATTGATATTTGGAGAACAATTCAAATCCTAAACACCCATTCCTGGTAACTGGTATTTTTAAGTGGACATAAATATAAATGTAAAATTTTTTTAAGATAAGCATAGGCTTAGTCATAGAGGCAGAGACAAGCAGTTTCAAGGGACACTATGGCCTTCAGAAACTTTGTATCACAGTGTCCTCCCTCAGAAGACCCAAGTGTATGTTTAATGGAATCTCAGAATCACTACCATATGGGTGTGCTGGAATCAGACCTCTATTAGTGGCTTTTCTGCCTGCTTTTCTTCCTACCTTCCTTCTTGCTCTCTGAATGTGTGTGTGTGTGTGAGTGTGTGTGTGTGTGTGTGTGTGTGTGTGTGTGTGCATGCGTGTGTGTGTGTGTGTGTGTGTGTGTGTGTGTGTGTGTGGTGTGTGTAAACATGTATGTAAGTATAGTGGGGACAGGATTAAACTTCGATTGTCCTCTTTACTCTCTCTCTCTCTCTCTCTCTCTCTCTCTCTCTCTCTATCTCTCTCTCTATCTCTATCTCTATCTCTATCTCTATCTCTATCTCTATCTCTATCTCTATCTCTATCTCTATCTCTATGTCTATCTCTATCTCTCTGACACAGTATCCAAGTACCCTAGAGGCTCACCAGTTCAACCGGACTATCCATCAAGCACCTCAGATCTGCATGTTTGCATATTTCTGCCTTTCTAGTGCTAAAATTCTAAGTATGGGCTACCCTGCCTATATATAGTTTTCAATCTGAATTCTGAGGACTAAACTCAGGACCTTGTTGTACAAGTAGCACTATATTGACTGAACCATCTCCCTAGCCCCCTCCTATATTGTTATTGGCTTACTATATAATCAGTGTTATATTTTCCAAACATCTCTATGCATTTATACATGCCATTTTATTCTCGAGCACCCGGGAATTCTACCTTAAGTGTACTATAATGGCCCTCCTGAAATACTCAAAATGGGTCTCATCTTAAGAAATCTGTTAAGATAATACACCACTTGAATAAAAGATTCTTTCATTAATTCCCATGAAAACAGATGAATGAATGACTTTCCTGAAGTCTAGGAAAAATCAGAAATTCAGATTAGACATATGCCAAGGAACTGGGAAAATACAGAAAAACATCATCAAGCCCTGGAGACGGGAGCAGTCCCAGAGTTTCATCAGTGATGCAGGTGATGAGAGAATGCCTTTAATAAGTAAATTCATGCCAAAAGACAGAGTAATGGGAGGCAAACAAATAATGATGCAGGGCCAGAAAGATAGCTCAATGGGTAGACGTACTTGTTCTTCAACTAGACTTCATTCCCAGGATTCACATGGTGGAGAGCTCGAATAGATGCCAGCGACCTGTCTTCAGACATCTACATGCATCTCCACACATGTGTGCATACAAACCAAAACTTTAAAAAGATAATGCATCTTTTTCTCAAAAGAATGTGATGTTATCTAATGTCTTCATGACTCATAAAAGAATGTCTTTTTCTAGCACTAAAGTACATACTTTAAACTTTCTACTCAGTTTCTAGAGAAAGCATCCAATATTTTAAACTGATAGTGTGGGCACTTCCAAAATATCTCTACTTTTCTAGATGCTATGAACCATCTTATCTTCCACTGAGTTTGGTTCAGGATATACTGAAAAGGAACTGAATCATTACGCTAGGTCATGATGAGCTAGATTTTATCCAGAATCCTCACAGACTGTGGTTTAAATAAAGATGAGATGCATGATGATACAATGTGTATTATTAGAATTGATGCTGAAGACATCCTGTCTGCATGGTCTATGTATATTTGATGACATGACACAGGTTCAGGCATGAATCAGTGAAAATTAGCAAATAACATGAAGAGAGAGAAATGAAAACAGAGATTATAGAAAGAAACTGATTTCCTCCAATTTACCAGATAGTTCTTGTTTGAACTAATTTATTTTTCAACTGTTTTCTAGAATTAAATATACAAGTACAATGTATTTCATCGTGTCTACCTCTCCCTCCCTATTCCCCAACTCTTTTGTGCATTCACGCTCACATGTCCCGTTGGATCTAAGTACCAAAATGTACAAAGTCACACGATGTGACAGGCATCACAGGGAGGTCTATTAAAAGAGAGGGGGCTACAGAGGCTGCCTCTTGGTGTAGGAAGGGAAGAAGGGAAAGAGGGAAGAGAAGCACAGGCTTTTATCATGGATGTGGCACATGTGCAAGAGGACCTGAGAAGTGAAACTACAACGAGAATGTGTAGCCTCTGGTCACCTAGTGATGATGTGTCTGGACACCAGATCCTTTGGGTTGATGCCTGATGGTCCTATTGTCCGAAGAACTCGCCATGGAGGTGCCTAATTGCAAACACTCCTCTAAAACCCATGCCATTTACTTCTCTATATATCTCTTCATATATTTGTATACGTGTGTGTGTGTGTGTGTGTGTACATATAACAAACTGAATCCAAAATTGATGGTGCCTGCATGTATATGGGTAAAGGGCTGACCTCTTGGATATATGCTCATTACTGAAGAAAACTGACTCTCTTGCCTTCAGCAGTCATAGATTCCCCAGAGTATGACTACAGATGGGGCCTTATGAGTGTTTTCCCTATTCATGCTGCAATGCTGACTGGTATCGTCTTGTGTAAGCAAGCATACTGCCAAGAGTTGATGTGTACAGGGTCCCTGTCAGGGCACTGCCAAAAGCTTCCTTATGACATTCTTCAAACAAAGGTAGCATCAGTTTATGCTCTCTACCCTTACTTGATTCTCTCATACCCAGCTTCTTGCTGTTTCCAACTTGCACCCCTTCTCCACTTTCCACAGTAGTTCCTTAAATTCTCTTTACCATCCTCTATGGCCCATTTCTATGTGTGCTGGCCTTTACCCATATATTTTTCTCTTCTTTTTCTTTAATCCTCATTGTCATTTTGTTTTGCTGTGTTTTGAGACAAGGTCTCTTATATCCCAGACTGATTTCAGACTTGCAAGGACGCCCTGAAATTCTGACACTCTTCTACCTCTACCTTCCAAGGCTAGTTTTACAGTCATATATCACCATACTCAATTTTTGTAGTGCTTATTATTGAGCCAAGGACCTTATTAATGCCAGCCTGGCTTTCTTTCAACAGAGTTAAGTCACAAGCCCCTCTAATGTGTTTGTCTATTTTTATTATAAAACAACTCAAAAAGATAAAGGAATAACATATTAATAGTTCCTATGATTGCTTCATCTTTTATTGTTTGAGAATCTTATACATGTAGATAATGATTTTGATGAAATCTATCCCTCCTCTCCCTCCAATCTCTCACTGTACCCCTACAGCTTCTTGTGACCTTCGAAAATCTCACTGAGTGGGCTTAGTGCTGCATGCATGTGCATGGACATTGAATTATCCAGTGCAGCCTGCAAGCCTCTCCGAAGTCTATCCTGGAAGAGAAGTGACTCCTCTTTGCCCAGCAGACATCACCTGGCAATAGCTCCAGAACTAGAGGTTAGTCCTTACAATGCCCTTTCCCCGTCTATGCTAGGAAAAGTGCTGCTTTATCTTGTACAGGTCTTATACATGGTGTTTGACTCGTGATTAGTCACTTAGGTCTGCTAAACCAACCTCAGAATGAACTTTCTGTTTGGTTCATTCAACCCTACTATCTATCCACAGTTTGTCAATTCTGAATCACTTTAAGTTTTTTTTCCTTTTGAATGTGGATCATGTACTCTGAGATTGGATGAAATGGTCTTATCTCATTGGTCTTGTGCTACCAAGTGATGCTGACATTCTATCAGAGGCGTTCATTCTCTCTGGGTTTTTTCTTTCCTATTCATTACAAAAATAAGTTTATATTAGATAATTAAAGAGGGCCCTTAATCTGAAGCATAACATAAATTCTAGTATCTTTTAAACTAACAACTTCCATACACATCAGAGTGTAATATCTGTAAATGTGCCCAAATGTGATTAAATTTCCCCAAATATGCCAACATTTAAATAAAAATTTCAACAATCAGACACTTTGGATTGATTATAGTTATCATCAAAACAAACATTACAGTTAGTCCTAACTTACCAAGAATAGTGTGGGTTATGCTATACACACACATATGTAGTGTGGACTATGCTACACACACACACACACACACACACACACATTTGTAACTTTGCTATAAACAACACACTCACAAAAAGGGGGTGTCTGTGGGTGTTTGATAGATTGTAAAGGAAATGAGATAGGTGTACTATCTATCAGCAGCTAATCTTTAAGATTAGCTATAGTTTTCATCTCTGGGCCTTGCTAAATTGATTATAACACTGAATGAAGCTCCTTAGAAGTTTGAGACATTTAGGACTTCAGGGTATAAATGATTATCTGGTTGGTGCTAAAGATGCTTCATATATTACATTTATGATTTGGGCACATATACTTCTTTCCTCTGGATATGTTCATTCAGATGTGTGCATGCCAGAGTGTATGTGTTGGGGACTGGGGAGAGAAATGAAAGCCTGAAATAATTCATCTGCTTCTACAATGTTTAAAACAGGGTCTCTTGCTGCTTGACACTGTGGCCTCCAGGTTTGTTGGCCCATGAGCTTCCAGTGATTGTTCTTTTTCTGGCTCCCATCTCACCACAGGTGCACTGACAGATTACTTCTACCTCTATGTGGATTCTGAGGATCTAACCTCTGTCCTTATGAGATTTATATCCTGAGCCATCTCCCCAGGACGTGTTCAAATGTTATGGATATAAAGGCTTCTGATCTTGAAATAAATTATATTTCATTCGACTGTTCTGCTTGGAGAAGAACACCAAATGGTAGAGTAATCTACATGCAATTTAGAGAATTTAGTCTTTTAGGATTTGTTGTTGTTTGTTTGCTTTTTAGCTAATGCTCATGTAGCCCAGGATGTCTTAGATCTCCCTATAAAGATGAGGATGCTCTCGAGTTTCTGATCCTCCCCACTCTCCTTTCAAGGGCTGGAACTGAAGATGTGTAGCACCATATCTAGTTAATGCAGGGCTAGGGGTCTGTAAGATGCAGGACTTAGCTCATGCCTGGCAGTCACTCCACCCACTGAGCTGCATCCCCAATCACTGATCTCCCCTTTCTAAATAGTACAATTTAAAAAGAATGGAGCAACTGTAATCTAGTAGAAAATTCTATGGAAAATAAACCTTTGTCTTCATCTCTTTCAAATCTCCAGCCAATGTCCCATCCCAGTCATTAGTATCTTTCCTCATTTTGTGGTACCTCTAATCACCTTGAGACTAAATACTTCTTGGGAACAGCCAGACACCCAGAATGACTTCATTCCCAATGGACAGAGGCAACCTCAGCTTCATTTCTTAGTGTAATGGTGGCACTGATCACATCATTCTCTAGATGGCAACAAAATGATAATTGGATGGGAAATATCTAATTTCTCCTTTAAAGCGGAATTGAAATTGCCTACCTTGATTTAAAAATGTCGGGTGGCATCAGCTCCAAAGTATGAGTTGGTCCATACAGGTTTACAACATATAACTTCACTGATGGGTTCGCTTGACCTGCCTTTGAGAAAATAAAAGCTGTAATATGTAATATATAAGCATTAGCCTATGTTAAAGCAAAGGGGAAAAAACAGAAACTTCAACTGGTTTAATTTCTGTCTGTCTCTTTTCCTCTGTCTCTTTCTGTCTCTGTCTCTGTGTTCCTTTCTCTGTCTCTGTCTCTCTCTTTGTCTCTCTCTCTCTCTCTCTCTCTCTCTCTCTCTCTCTCTCCCCCTCTGTGTGTGTGTGTGTGTGTGTGTGTGTTCCCTTTTACTTGGGATAAAAAGTTAATTTCTTTGAAATAGAAATGATTTTTAAATTCATTCACTTGATTACTTTCAATTGTTTTTGCAGATTACTGCTTCTGGAGCATTAAGTCAGACAATTAAAGGCTATGGGAAATCAGGGTAGTTTTGCTCATGAGGTGGTGCTGTTGAGCTCCTTTTGCAGAGCTGGAGAAGGTCTGCGCATGCAAATACCCCCAGTAGACCAAGCAACTGCTCACATCATAGAATGAGGATCTCAATGGGAAGCTTTATACTGGCAGGGATCAGAGGGGTGGAAAGGGAAGATAAAGAACAAGTAAAGAAGCCAGTAGGAAAGATGTGGTGAGTGGAAGAAAATGGGAATGAGGAGGAACAAAAGGACACAAAGACATGGAAAGGTAGAGGGAAAATAAGGGAACTGGAAAGAAAAGGGACAGAGACAGGAATAGGAAAGAATCATGCAGGGAAAAAGTCCTACCCACAAGAATTATAGATACTCTGTCCAGAACAGACTGCTACATGTTGTCCTCTTGCCTACACACAAATTCACAAATAAATACATCTAATTTTAAAATAAATGCACAAATATGAAAAATCGTACCCACATGCTTCAGATATGCCATGCTTAAAATTCAAAAGAGCCTAATGGATTGTATTCCATTAATGTGCCCTGTCTTTTCTCTTTTACCTTTACTGATTACTAAATGGGTGACTCATATATTTAAATGACCCTTGAGAGGTGCACAAGCAGCCGTCTCGTCTCTGAGTGTGAAGCAGGAAGAGTAGAAATGCACATATAATTTGTTTTCATTTAATCAAAATTCCATTAAAGGAACAGTAACTACCAAGTATGGTGGCTGGTACACTTCTAGTTTGTAACATGTTCTAAATGATTATGACCTAGGTTTGTCACTGAATGTCCCTACTTCAGTAACAAAGATCATTTTTCTAGATGCAAATAGAGATGCTAAAGTGAATTCACTAATACTAAGAGAGCTGAGACTTACACACAGAAGCTAGTTGTCCGTTGTGTTAACTCCCGGGCAATGAGACAAATAGCTGCAGAATACTCTGTGAGCAAGAAAGGAATGATGGTAGGGACGGTCAGCTCATTTGAAAATCAGTTTACATAGTGGAATGAAAGAGCTCATGCTAGGCCTTGGGAGTTGATCAGTGGTTAGGTCACTTGCCATGCTAGCAGGAGAACTGGAGTTAGGCTCCCTAGCACCTAAGTAAATAGGAGAAGAGCTTGGTGGTAATCTTTTCCTGCCACAGACTCAGAGACAGCTGCTTCTGCACCTCTCAAGGGTCATAGGAGTCATCTGTTTAGTAATCAGTAAAGGTAAAAGAGAAAGACTGGCCACATTAATGGAATAATATTCCAGCCACAGAAGATGGAAAGGGGCTCTCCAGAGAAAGCGGACTAACAAGACTAGCCAAATCAGTGAGTTCTGGGTTTGCTCGGGAGACCCTACATCAGTGAATAAAGTGAAAGAGTAATTTAGTCATGAGTAATTCCTGACATTAACCTTGAACCGCCACATACACACACTCATGCATTCACAAACATACAAAACCAAAGGAATTCCGTGACAACTAAAAGCAATTACGGGGATCAAAATTTACATACAGTTTTGTTTGATTATTTTTCTAGTTAGAACAAGTGAGTTAAAATTTAAACCTTGCTTTATGAGGTAAATTGACCATGTAGACTCTTCATTGCCAGTCTCACCATGTATCATCTGGGACCTTGCAAACACAAATCCTGGTCCCCAGCTTACAGACCTAGAATTAGACTCTCCAGGTGTGGCGCTACATATCTGTGTTTTAACTAAAGTTCCATGTGATGAGGAAATAATTTTGATCAAACACTTTCATATGTGTAATATCTGTTCTCTACCTATTACCTATAATCATCTATTATCTGAATCATATATCTATCATTTATTTGTACTTTATTATCTAGCATCTCTTACATATTATCATCTATTCATCATTTTCTACCCATCTATTAATCTTTTATTCCTACCACATATTTATTATTTATATGCCAGTTATCTACCATATATTTATCATATATATCATCTATATATCTAATGTCTCTAATCAATCCATCTTTTATGATCTGTCTACCTATCATCTGTCTATCTATCTATCTATCTATCTATCTATCTATCTATCTATCTATCTATCTATATCTATCTATCATCTATCTAATCTGTTTGTAATCTTTCAGTCTTTCACATACCTTTCATTATCTTCTGACATCTATTTATCACCCACTCTCTGTCCATCACATAAAATCTCTCTGTCCTAGTTAGCATTATTATTGCTTTGATGAAATATCATTACCAAAAGCAACCTGAGGAGCAGATGGTTTATTTTGTTCATAGTACCATATAATATTTCGTCACCAAAAGTAGTGAGGACAGGGACTCACATAAGGCAGAAGCCTGGTGGCAGGTACGGTTGCAGAGGCCACAGAGGGGTGTGCTGCTCACTGAGTTTCTCAGGCTGCTTTCTTGTAGAATTCAGGATCGCCAACCCAGAAGCAGCATTACCCATCACTGGCTGGGCCCTCCCCCATCAGTCACAAATTATGAAAATGACCTACAGGCTTGCCTACAGTGAAATTTTATGATTTCTTAATTGATGTTCTCTCCTCTCTGATGATTCTTCACTTATGTCAAGTTCACATAAAACTATCTAACACACTGTCATCATTTCTCTGCCAGTGATCATCTACTATCCAACTATTTACCAGTTATTTTCTAACCTGTCTCACCTACCATTTCTCCTTCTTATACAATATATAATTTTTCTATCAACTACTATCTGCTTTATTATCCAACTTTATCTATCATCTATTATCTGTCTGTCTATTATCTATCTATCTATCTATCTATCTATCTATCTATCTATCTATCTATCTATCTATATATCTACCTATCTATTATTTATCCATAAATATACCTACCATATTGCTAACTAAGCATACCTCACTAGCTGTCAGAAGTTAGTTTTCATGAGACTAGATCCAGAGGGGCTGTAGCTTGCCTTAAGCACAAGGTTGACATGATCAATGCTCATGATTGGAACATGTTTTGAGATCTGGTTCATTCTAATCCTAAATCTGTAAGTCGGAGGAATCTAAGCTTAAATTTGGCTCTGCTATACGGTACCATAAAGTATATGATTAAAATTATAATATATAGTTTACTTAATTTTCAAAATAGAGACAGATATTCATCTGAGAAAATGTCAGAAAGCAGACATCTTGAGAAAGAAATGTTTTCTTCCTTTGGATACAATATCATGTTTTTGTTACATAAAGTAACAACGAGATAGCTAAATAAACTATCTAAACGAGGATGTGGCAATGAACTAAAATGATTGGTGTTTTTATGACACAATGCTTACCCAGTTAGAGACATTTGTACTTATATTTTAATAATTTAATACACTAACTAGATAAATAAGGACATTATAATAGATTGGTTTTTCTTGTGAACGCTTTCCAATAGTTTATAGTTTACTTTGACAAAGACACACAGAAGCTGATCATTTCTTTAAGGGAATCTGCCACTGAAACTGCAAACAAGCACCTGTGCAAGATGACTGATATCCCAATCAGCTTCCATCTGCATGCAAATTAAAAAGTGTATGGAGAAGACCATTTTATATAAAGGCACCCCAGTGAAGCATCAGGCTGCCTCCCAAATTTGGCTATTCAGCACTTCATAATCTCAGTTAAAATTTTACATATCTGTGGAGTTTGGAATTAAGCAAACCTAGTGAGTTCAATTTCACCTTTTAATATTCGAATCATTCAGAAAGTGTGCAAATGAGACAGTTCATCTCGTGGCTTTCCACAGTCCCATTTGCCACAAAGCCTGCAAATCCACAGAATCCCGTCCTCCATGATTCGGAAATGCAAGCCTCAATAATAATTAACCTTGTTTTACTGGCAACTAAATTGTCATTAAACGAGATAATGTTTTAATTAAGAAGATTAACCTGAGGTTACAGAGAGAGAACTCTGCATCTCCTTTGTGCTGAGTTGCTAATGATAGGGTATTTTATGAGCACCCAATAGTGCTGAATTAAATAAAACCCAAATATATTTGTTTGGTGTAAGTGTTTCATCAGTAAATCTGATCATGCTGAGTTTTGCTGCACCAGTTTTTAAATCTAGCTTAATTTAAACAGTGATTTAATATGAACTCAGCATTATCTCAATTTCTAAAGGGACACTTTCTGAAAGTTTATTGTATGCAAGCAAAATGAACCAGCATTTGTTATGGGAAAACTAATGATTATTTAGAACTAGGGTATATAGAGAGTAAGTTCGAAAATGAAATGGTGTACTCAAAGAGATACTGAGATACCATGTGAGTAGTACGAGGGCCCAAACCCGAACTGTCTTTTTTGAAACTGGTGTCTTAAGTATAGTGGAAGGTATCTCAAATAAAAGCCATACCCAGACAAGGATGCTTTCTCTTAGCTTTGTCTGGTAGAATGCCTGTTCAGTCTACAAAAATGCATGTGGATTTGTGGGCATGCCACACATGTGGCCTGAATGGCACACATGTACATGGGTAGACAACAGGCCACAACCTCAGTGTCATCCTGAGAAACACAGTTCACATTCTTAGAAACTAGAGTCACTCATTGTCTGGAGTTCACAACTAGGCTCCGCTGTCTAGCTGATGACTCTCGGATCTGCCTATTTCTATCTCCCCAGTGCTGATCACAAGCTTAAGAACAAGAGGCCATGATTCTTTTACTGGATAATACAATGATTCTCAAAGTAAATTTCTGATGGACCAGGGGCAAACTATGAGCTATCTCCTTGGTTTCAGGTTTTAATATTAATACTTTTCATTGATAATAGGTGCCTAGTCTGTAACTTTATTATGCTGTATGATCTGTTAATATAGTGATACTCTCTGTTGTTTGTATATAACTGAGTCTCTATCTGTAAATGGACACATATCAGTATCTAGGAACGAAAGATAGGCATTTTCGTTTTCTGAGTTTCTATGAAAATAAAAGTTGATCTCTAGGAGTGTTATTTAAATCATTTGCTTCTCCAAAAATAGCTGTGACTTATCAAAAAGTTATATTTTTAAAATTATGTGTATAAGCTTATGTATATGTGTCTATGCACATGCATGTAGGTATCTGCAGAGTCCAGAAGATGACATCAGATTCTCAGGAGCTGGATTTACAGGAAGTTGTAAGATTTCCAACCTGGTGCCAGGAACAGAACCTAGGTCCTCTGTAAGACCAGCAAAGGCTCTTAACTGCTGAGCCATCTGCCTACGTCATAGCTATGCCTTTAAAAAAATCACTTAAACTTTAGGATCTCTGCTTATCCCTAAAAGGTAAGTGAATGCAATGAACATTAAGTGAGAGAAAGTGATAGCCTTCCTCAAAACAAAAGACTTTTTTTACTAATATCTATGGCTTAGTCAATTAATAGACGAACTATCATAATTAAGGGAACCACAATTTATTACATGATAATATACCTATAACTATTTTGCATCTGAGTGCCTGGTGATATATTTTAATTTTCTCAAATATTTATATTTCTCCATTTATGAGTCTCAGTTTTCTTACATGGTGAAACCCAAGACTGTCTGTAGTTGAGGTTTTAATTAGAAGACAGAGCAGAAGCCAAGTATGGTAAATTATAATTGTAATCCCAATATTGGATAAGGGCTGAAGCAGGAGAATTGACCTGATTTTAAGGCCAATCTGGGCTACAAAGCATTCAGGCCAACCTGTACTAGAGTGAAACCCTGCCTCAAAAAATAACTAATTTCTAATTCATTGTATTAGAATTTTGAATCCTTCAAATACATCTTACTATCAAGAGACACATAGTAGATCTTCCTTTGAGGAGGAGTCCCTGCAGATGTCAAACCGGAAATTGAACCTCTCAAAGAGATAAGAATGAAAACATGGCACAAATTGACTTCGTTAACCTGGATCAGACTTTGGGGAGTCTAATGCCAAGCTGTTCATTGTCAGCATATTTAAAACCCAGTACAAATTTGATAAAGGTTTCCAAGTAACAATCAGTCCAATCACAGGTGCACAATAAAACTTAAGATGTAACTACATAAAAACACCTTTACAAAGTACATGTGGCCATAAATGTGGGCTCTAGCTAAGGCCTAGAATGGAGTGTGGTCTCTGATAGCATAGAGGTCAGCAGGCCATAATGCATTTGTGATGTCTGTAATGATGGGTAGTGGTCTATGGAGGGCAGAGACTGGGTAATCATTCTGAGGAATTTGAGTGAGGTCTGCCCCTACAGCAAAAGGTGGGTGAAGTCTGCATCCACAGAAGGCAAAAAAGTTACCAAGTCATGAATAATATCCATTCTCAGCTCTCTGGATGGAATTCAGGAATTTGATTCTTGTCACCTCCATTGAGGAGACTCCTGCATGTAACATGTCTGGTACTCTTAGTGAGTACAAGGACCTTTGTGATCCCAACCTCCCATCTTAGACCTTCCACCATCTTCTGCAAGGGCTAATGGGCTCTCCATCCCTTTCCTGCTGAACCTGGCTTTTTCAAAGTCTGAAGTACAACAATCACTCATGACCTTGACACTGAATAAACTGTGGAATCATTGCTGTAACCCAGCTGCCTCCTTCCTCAACTCTGAGATTACAAGGTGTGACATGCAAAGTGTAGCCCCAGCCCTCCAAGAATTTTTCTAGCCTGGTTGGATGTCTGTTGTTTTCCAGACCTAATCTGTTTACTGAGTGTTATGGATCATGTCTCTAATCCCAGGAGTTGGAAGTTGGAGGAGGCAAGTCAACCATCTGACTAAGCACAAGGACCCCAACGGAGGAGTTAGGGGAAGGACTGAAGGAGCTGAAGGGGTTTGCAACACCATAGGAAGAAAATCAACATAAATCAACCGGACAACCCAGAGCTCCCAGGGACTAAACCACCAACCAAAGAATACACATGGAGAGACCCATGGCTCCAGCTGCATATGTAGCAGAGGATGGCCTTATCTGGCATCACTGGGATGGGAAGTTCTTGGTCCTGTGGAAACTTGATGCCCCAGTGTAGGGGAATGCTAGTGAGGTGAGGCAGGAGTGGGTGGGTGGGTGGGGGAGCACCCTCAGAGAAGCAGATGGAGGGGAATGGGATCGGGAATTTGCAGAGGGGAAAGACAGAAAGGGGATGATATTTGAAATGTAAATAAATAAAATATCCAATAAAAATAAATAAATAATTTTTTTACAAAAATCAAGCACAATTCCCACTCTTGAGTAATGAATCACTGTGTTGTCTATTCCACAGGGCTTATCTGACTCCATTTTGCACTGAACATCTACACAAGACTTTTCCACCACTAGCTTTCCACCTTTTCTATAATCACTAGACAAGATTTCACCATTATTAAATTAAGCAAGGAAAGAATTAAAAAGAAAAGAATGCTCAGTTTATTTAATGTGTATAAAGGGCTGGTATACAGTTTACAGGCTCAAACCCTCACTCACAAAGACCTGGCTGAACTCATAAGTATGGAACATTTTTCTTGTGTATGATGAAAATGTCCTGTGAATAGCAGTCTTTTTTGTGGTAGGCACTGACTGCCATTTTCTGAAGATCTCTGACTTAGTGCTCCCAAATTCTATCCAGAGAATATCTCCAAGGCTCTCCATATTCGAGCCTTGCCTATTTTCTCTAGAATGTCTGAGTGTGATGCTTAGGAAAAGGGCCTGATAAGGGACTGCCAACTCATCACAGCCTCCCCGTGTTTCCACAGCACATTGGGTTAACAAGTGTGATGGCTTTTTTTTTCTGGATATTGTACATAGACAGTATGGTGAACAAGTACAAGGTCATCAAAGATTTTTGCACATGATAAAAACATAGCACATTTCTTCAAACCAGTGGCTGAAAGTCAGCTTCTCGGAGGTCAGAGAGATGTTATGGTGAGGAAAAGGGCTTGCCACCTCCCAGGATGATCTGAGGTTTTTTCCAGAGACCTACATATTGTCCTCTGGTCTTCAAAAGTGTGCTGGGGTAAACACTCTCCATCTCAAGAAGTAAAAGCAGTTTTTTCTTTTATTTTTTGTTTTTGGCTCTCTAGAATTAAGACTAAGCCTATAGTTAAGACTTAAACTGTACAAAGAAGACTTTTAGAAGATCTCTTTGTGTGATCAATATATAAAGAGTCTCACTAAAACCTCCTTATAGTGGGCAAACATGTGTTCTAAACAAGAGCTTAACTTCAGAAGACCAGACCAAGTCAATCAACACTGCAACATGGATTGCATGGGACCTCAAGCTTCACCCTTGGTAGAGGAGCAATTGTCAGATGATGGCTATTGGGAAAGTAGAATCTTTATTTCTTCAGTCCTGTGGTTATGGAAGGTTTCCCAGTCTCCCGTGGATAGTCTCACACCCATGAACATATAGGCAGCACTAATTAAACCCAGTGGGTTTAATGAAGAGGATAAAAAGCTGTATAGGGTAATTGCTGGAACAGGGTTCTCTAGAAGTTGTAGACAGGTGGTAGGGGGTAGATATGATCAAAATACATCTATGACATTCCCAAAGATTAAATGATAAACATTGTAATTCCCTTATTTAAATGAAATTTAATGTCCTACTTCTATTTCCTGCCTAAGCCATAGGCCATTGGCTTTTAAATTGACAGATGATATATTCATGCAATAACACAAGATGTAGTTAAGTCAGAAAAATGTCCATTGTGCAACCATGGGGATCTAAATTTGAATCCCACATTAAAAGAAAACTTGGTCATAGCCATGGGCATCTAGCAATATCTGAAAAGGCTGAGACAACAGTATTCTTGGGGTCTGCTTGCCAGACAGCCCAGCTCATTTGGTGAGGTCCAGGATAAGCAAGAGACTCTGTCTCAAAAAATAAGGTGCATAATAGTTGAAGAAGACTTAAGACATCCTACCTCTGAGCCCTACATAAATCTTTACACATTCATGTATATAACACACACCCCATCCCCATCCTCCCCACCACCACCAAGTAAAACTTGTGGCATTAAGGAGGCTCTACAACAGAACTCCAAGTGCTTTCAACTGTATTTATGTCCTTGTCCTGGAAAACTCATTCCAAACTTGATAATAATTTTGCTGTCTGGGCAAGATTCCCATGTGCTTCTTGCCCTATTAAACCTTTTTATCTAACTTATGTACCACTGAATAGGGCTCAACAGCAGCATTTCATATCAAACATTCCATATCAGGGTCTGTCAAAATAATGCTGTGGTTGATACACTTACGAGTAAATCCTTTATGCTTATTCTATTCTTTACTGGGGCCCTTTATGATTCATCTATTCTTGACTAGAGATTCCTTATGCTCAGTCAATTTTTACGAGAGAATTAAAATCCATAGTAACTTATAGTACATTAACTGCCCTAATAAGTCATCTGAAAGAAACTAAAAAATGTTTGAAACAAAGGACTCCTAACTTATTTAGCCATAGCATTTCTTCATCTTAGAACATCTATTTATAACTCCAAGGATGTACTTTGGAGAAGGCTTTGTCCTCACCTCAAGTCTGTCTTTTATCTCTTCTTATCCCCTTTTCAACTGAATAGGTAAAAAAAAAAAAAAAAATAAGATTGAGCAGGGAAGAGAAGAAGTGCAACAATATGTCTCCCTTTCACCACTCCCTCCTACCCATCTGTGTTCTGGTGTGCAGATGTATGCCCATGCATGAGCATATGTATGCATTTGTATGGAGACCAGAGGCAATTCCTTATAGTACTTTCTCTGATGTTAGTCATTTTATTTTTTTGAGATAGGGTTTCTCATTGGCCAGATGCTCACCATGAGATTTAGTCTATCTGGACAGTAATCCCCAGGGTCCACCAATAGCCACCTTACCAGCACCAGAGTTATAAGTAAGCACTTGCTTTTTAATATGGGTTCTAGAGGATCAAATTCAAGTCTTCAGTTTGAACAGCATGTGATTTATTGTTTGAGCAATAGTCCCAGCCACACTTGTACTTTTTTCTACTGGCACCTTCTCTTGATTTCAGTTGACAAGCTTAAAATTGATGGCTTTGTTTGCAGATAGGAAACTTTTCTTTTAGAGGCACTTTAAAAAAATTCAAACATGTTGTCCATCAAGCCACCAATGCAGAGAGAAAGAACAAATAGCTCTTTCGCATTGCTTACCTTGGGGTACGGGTACTGCTTTGCTTTAGGGTACAGTGCTCCAGTAAACCGAGGTATAACCATGTTAGGCACCAAGGAGTCATTTATCATCAGGAAGGCAAGTCTCTCTCCATCGGGTGACCACCAGTGGGCGATATGAGAATGCAGAAGTTCCTCTAGAATAAATGAGTGTTATTTGAGATCGACTGTAGAGATGTGGGCTCAGTGACCCACAAACATCTGTCCTTGAAATCCTCATTGTGCATGAATTTTGTCTATACAGCATGCTATATTTTATTCACTTCTCTGAGAAGTATGTTTTTAAATTGTTATTTGAATTCCAGGAAAAGTAGAAAGAGAGGAAGGATAGAATGGAACCTCAAACTTCAGGGGTTGAGGTAGCATGGACTAAGCTCATGGAGAGGTCAATGAGTAACTAGGGAGATGAAGCTAAAACCATAGTCACTCATGATGCCATTCATACATATTTGCATGCAACTGTTTTTTTCTATTCTCTAATCAGACAAGTTGGGTCCTGTCTATAATTGTTATCCTCTTTTTATCTCCAACAAAAGAGAATAAAATACAAATACACAGAAAAACATATATATATATCAACCACATTAAAAGTCTCCACACTTCCCCTCTGACTCCTATAGTGTAAGGTAATTACAGTAGTTACACTGACAAACAGAAAGAAGACAATGAGGTTATCTATTTTCACAGCTGCATCCTGCAGTGTCACTTCAGGCTGGGTGTGAATTTTAAATGATTTTACCACTACTGTCCATGCATCTATACTATATGACTCTGTGTCTGGGAACAGATCATTACTGTGCTCATAGTGACTGCTTATAGTTTATATTATAGCAGGTTTCTCTGTGGTGTACCAGGTCTTCAACACTATAAATACTCTCTTCATAGATGAAGCATCTTCAACTAATTTTACCAAATAGGTCAAGTCTTTCTTTGGGGGATTCTGGAACAGTAATTAATACTAGAAAAGAGATTCAGAAAATACATAGAACCAGATTTTTGAGAATAGGTGCTGATTTGGTTGTTGTTGTGGGTGGTGGTGATGGTGATGGTGATGGTGTGTGTGTGCGTGCGTGCGTGTGTGTGTGTGTGTGTGTGTGTCTATTGTAATATTTTTTCCAAGAAGGAAATAAATTATGGTGATCCATGGAAAGAGTCAACTCATTCGTGGTGTCCTGAAGTGACATGACAGTAGAGGTGGAAGTTGTTGGAAGAACAAATACTTGGGTCACCTGGTTGTGACAATAGTAATAGTGATCATAAAGATTGTAAAACATGCATGGCATAGGTCTAGGTTGACATAGGTCTCTAGGTCTAAAAACCTAGAGAAATGTCATAGGAAAAAAATAGAAGCTCAAGATGTGAATATACATGCAGAACATTGGATTTCAGGGCATCATTGGAATAGCCCTTTCTTTGTTCAGTTGGGAAAAGAGAGGCAAGATCCAAGGAATGACCAGTAATGTTTGAATATTAAACAATTACCTTGACAATGGACTACCAAATAAAAATGTAAGCCAAACTTACATATTTTCCTATACATGTGAGGGGCTAAGCTGAAAGGGCAACTACACTAGCAGTTGCTGATTTGCCTCACGCCTTCATTTCAAATCTGTGCTCCAAGTTCTGGCTCCACACACACAGAGATTAGGAATGGATGCAGGTTTAAATTGTAGGCAGGTCCCTGAACAAGGTACACATGAGCAAGCTGGAACTAGATCAGAGCTATACTATCTATATTATGATTCAGGAAAGACGCTGAAATTTAATATTGAACAGATCCTACAGCATTAAAAAATTTTGAACAAAATATTCACAATCTTGAGCTGTAGATAGTAACTAATAAATGTCTACTTGGTCAGATATATGAGAAGTATAAAACTTAAAATTTAGCATCAGAGAAATTAAGGGAAGCCTTTTAAGAGGGACTAAATATATGTAAAAATATTTATGAGGATGCTAAAGTAATATCAATAGACCATGAACATAATCAATAATCACATGGACAATATAGATAGCCCCTAGTGCATTAGTTAGTCTTCGGCTCTCACTGTACATGTGAGGGTAGAGATTACCACCCGGTAGAACAGCCAGATATCTGGTAGCACACTGACTACATAGGACCTTTATGTTCAATGAAATGACATTTGTGTGACAGAGAATCACATGTTCTGGAAACGTAGAGCATTTGCTCTCTATAGGCCTGTGGGAACAGCTATATGTGGCAGAGGATGACCTCGATGGCCATCAGGGAGAGAGGAAAGGCCCTTGGGCCTGAGGATGTTAGAGGCCTCAGTAAAGGGGAATGTCAAGGCGGGAATATGGGGATGGGTAGATGGGGGGTGGGTGGTGGGAGGTGGAATTCCCTCCTAGAGGTGGGTTGGGGAGGGGATGGGGGGTATCCAAAGAGGAGACTCAGAAAAGGGGAAACATTGGAAATGTACATAAAGTATCAAAAATAAAAAAGGAGGAAAAAAAAAAAAAGAAATCTTACCAAAATATCTGTCACTGTCATAATATCTGTGCTACAATGGTTCTAAACAAGCAAACATTTATGGAATGTGGCAGGAAAATGGCCACATGGTCACTCACTATAGGAATCTGGTGGTCTTATCAAGTATTGATATTTGCTTTAAGTTTCAGGAATGATACATGGGATCATTTGTTCTGTAGAAACATTGGATTTCTTTTTAAATTTAACAGCATTGAAAGCAAGATAAACAAGGAGTGGAAAAGGTAATGTCCTGTCACTGGGATACTACATGGGATAGCATGTTTTGTGTTCTCCTAATTATGAAGTTTTACTGCCTGAAGTAATAATGACTCCAATTGGAACATATTAACAATTCAATTCCTCTTAATTAGACACTGAAATTTCTTCCATAATCACTTTGAGCTAATTGTAATGGAAAAACAAAAGAGAAGAAAATCAGAAACCTAACAGAATGTGTAGTCACTTTGCTTGAATTGATGGTATAACTTATCTTCCCAAAATCAAGTATATTATTACTATGGAAAAAAAAAAAAAAAAACAGCAACAGGTACTTAGCAAATAAGTCTTTGTTCCATAGTGCTGGTAAGTAAATAAATAAATAAAGAAAGAAAGAAAGAAAGAAAGAAAGAAAGAATAAAAATAAAAAACAAAATATTTGACACCTCAGTAAATAAAATAATTCTGATACAATTTTCAGGACTTGATTTTAAAATCCAGACACCTTTGCCCTGACACTGGTCAGTTCCAGAACTCTTACAGAGAGATGAGGGGGAAGAAAAGAACATCCCTGGACTCTTGTGGTTTGCTGTTCCTGCTCTATGCAGAACTAGTGAACAGCAACAGACCCTGTCTCAATCAAGGTGGGTAGAAAGGAAGAACCAACATCTGCTATAGGAAGGAGATAAGTACGAGCAGCTTTAATGTAATTTACTCAATAGTCATTCTGGAAAAGGCACCACTTGTTAATTGCATCTAACAGTGCATTTATTTAAGGATTGTGTCTCCCTATGCTAATTTATATTATTTACAAACAATTCTTTAAAAAAAAAAACAAATCACACTGCATTCTAATTTAGTGTAGTTGGGGCTTTTTTCTAAAAATTTTATTTCTCTGACTTAAGGAATTTTACCCTAGAGCAGATGGAGATTTTACCACGTGTAGCTTTTTGTCACAGACACCCAAGAATACACAGCCAAAACAATAAAGTGTTTCCCAAAATCTAAGTAAAATATACAATTATTGTATTCAGATTAACAGGCTCTTCCTAAAAGACAGCTGTTTTTTGCCCACCTGTGATCAGTTTAAACAGACAGGATTTCCTGAAGACACCATACAATCCCTGTTGTTGATCTGCCCTACTTGTCAATATTCATGTGGGAAATGTCTGTATTACACCATTCCCACTTCCTTCCTTCTTTTTTTTTTTTTTTTTAAGTTTTTTTTATTGGATATTTACTTTATTTACATTTCAAATGTTTTCCCAGGTCTTCCCTTCAGGAAATCCCCTCTCCCATTCCCTCTCCTCCTGCCTCTATGAGGGTGCTACCCTACCCCCCCTACCCACTCTTGTCTTCCCTTCCTAGAATTCCCCTACACTGGGGCATTGAACATTCTCAGGCCCAAGGGCCTCTCCTCCCACTGATGTCCAAAAAGGCCCTCCTTTGTGGCCAGCACCATGGGTCACTTGATCTTTGACAAAGGAACTAAAACCATCCAGTGGAAAAAAAAGACAGTATTTTCAACAAATGGTGCTGGTTCAACTGGTGGTCAACAAGTAGAAGAATACAAATTGATCCATTCCTATTTCCCTGTACAAAGCTCAAGTCAAAGTGGATCAAGGACCTCCACATAAAACCAATACACTGAATCTAATAGAAGAGAAAGTAGGGAAAAGTCTCAAACACATGGGCACAGGAGAAAAGTTCTTGAACAGAACACCAATGGCTTATGCTCTAAGATCAAAAATCGACTAATGGGACCTCATAAAATTGCAAAGCTTCTGTAAGGCAAAGGACACTGTCAATAGGACAAAATGGCAACCAGCAGATTGGGAAAAGATCTTTACCAATCCTACATCTGATAGAGGGCTAATATCCAACATATACAAAGAACTCAAGAAGTTAGACTCCAGAGAACCAAATAACTCTATTAAAAATGGGGAACAGAGCTAAATAGAGAATTCTCAGCTGAGGAAACTCGAAGGGCTGAGAAGCACCTAAAAAATGTCCCACTTCTTTCTTTCATTCCCATCTTTTGCAGTCTTACTTTGGCTTAGCCTCCAGAGGTATATAAATGAATCCGGCATCTGTTTTAAAACCTGTAGAAGAGCCACACTGTTTGGAACCCTGTCTCTCTCTGTCTTCTATGCCTCTGACTCTGGCTGTGTACTTTGTCTTGTTTTCTATTTCTAGTTTCACTGGTAGTGAGTGAATGCTCAGAACCTGATAAGCTGATGAGTAATACATTACCAAGAAAACATAAAAATGAAGCAACCACATACAAAAACAGATATTTGTTTATATTGTTCTTATTTAATGAAACAGATACACTGGTGTGTGGAGAAGGTAGTATTTTTAATATATATTTTCTTTCTTCTTGCTGTTCCTTCAGATTAAAGCAAGGACCATTGATTCATGTGTGGAATGCCTTAAACTCCTCCATGCCACCAACCTGAGCTCTGCTTATAAACCTATTTAATATGCTCACCTAACTTTTTCTCATACTTCTGACTACCATGAGTAGAAGGGACAGTTAAGTAATAATTGTTCATAGTTGGTCAGTTCACTTCATTGTAAACATTTCAAACACAGACCCCATTATTCATGGATGTAGTGTTGTGTTCACATTTGACAGATGAATGCATTCTATTGCTGTGGATCAAATTTTAAGGAATAATCTCTTAAAATACACACTAAAGAATTTTGGCATCATTAATATTCTTATTCTATCCACCTCCTTTGTTATTTTAATGTGTTAATAACATGAGTGGTGGTGCCCACACAGGCCAAAAGAGGACTTCAAGTCCCTGGAACTGGAATTACAGGCAGTTGGGAGTTACCTGATAGGAGTGCTGGAAACCAAACTCAAGAAGAACAGCAGGCACTCTTAATCACCGTGTCATGTCTCCAGATTGCCACTATCCTCAAAATATTTTAAATTACCAGAAACTTTGCTTTAATATATTCAATATTTAATTAATATTAATATTTAATATTAATTAATAGATTTTCTTTTATATAGTTATATAGTTTGATCATATTATCACATTATTCTCTCATAATCCCCCTACCTATTTCAAGCTGTGAACTTGTCAACTGTTTACAATCTTACTTTTTTCAATTTAAAAGTTCTTCTAAACAAACTTTGACATAGTATCTTTAGTTATATCTCCACACTAAATCCAGAAATGTTTATGAGTAACATTGGATTTACTTCCAACAAACACAATATTTAAAATTGTCTTATAGTTTTAATGTTTTGTATATTTCTCTGAATTTTACCAGCTGTCCAAAAATATGTGTTTGTATTTTCATTATGAATTGAAAGATTCTAAAACTAGAAGCCAAGAGACTTAAAATGGCTCTTGGAAAGATGAATAAGGACTTACTTCACTTAATGTTGGTGATCATAGTAATACTGTGCTCATAAATTGGCCTAGTACTAAAAAGATTATGTCCCATCGTTACATTCCAACATAAGAACACATTGCTCTTCTTCTGAGACACACTATCACTATGTAGCTCATGTGGGCTGGAACTCACTCTACAGCAGAGATTGGTTTACTTTCAATTCTCCTCAACATTACTTTCAATGTCTCAACATTTCACATACAGCAGTGTCATCTGGCTTGAAACATTTTATTGTATTTTCGGTGACTCATGTGTATTTCCACCCCCAACATTCTTTAGCAAAGTCAAGTTTCATTCAAGAAAAGTGTAAATGTGATGTGTCTTCCTGTGTCTCCCAGGTATAGTGATTTAGATCAATTAGAATTGCTTTCTGTGAAGTACAAAGAAGTAAATCTTTACTTTTAAGGGGTACACATCATCAGAGCTCACACACACACACACACACAGACACACACACACACAGTGCAGAAGTGTGTCACTGACTCACAATTGGTATATTGAAAGAAAGGAGAAGGCTGAAGTGTAGCAACTGCTGGTACATTGGGGAAACAGAGAGACAATGGGAAGTATTGGTTGGAAGAAATAAACAGTTGCTCAATCTACACTGCCAATCCTTTGAAATGGCTGTTTTGATAGGATTCTTGGAGGGAGAACTGGGTAACTCATGAATAGTAGCATTCAAAGTCTTTGAGTAAAGCAAATCCCAATGAAATATAATGATGCAGGAGTAAGAGGGACAAAGTTTAATCTGAATGGCAAAGCCTGTCATTGTATAGATTCGCTTCTGCAAAGCCATCAAATCTGCAGTGGCTTCAGACTTGAGTCTGTGATTTCTTTAATTGTGACCTCCTCAGAGTCCACTATACTGTTCATGTTCCATTCAGATTTATGTTATTCACTTGTTTATTTATTATGTATATTGTTGCTAATATATTTATGTTATGTTAATTTATTTATACTGTTTATACTTATTATTTTTATTCAATATCATCTTATGTCTATGTTGATTTCTAATTTACTGTTTTGTTTACAGTTTACTTGATGATATTTATATATTCTTTTAAACTTATTTGTCTGTATTTTACATATTAATTATATATAATACTTGGGTTTATTATGACCCGTACAGATTTTGTATATTCCAAAATGGCTTTGAACTCACTTTGTAGCTGAGGATGATATTGAACTTCTGATCTTTCTTTCTCTACTTCTAGGATGCTAGGATTATAGACAAACACCATCATGCCTTCTATAGGTGATGCTGGGGACCAATCGAAGGTTTTTTTGTGTGGTAGGCAAGTACTGTACCATGAGAGTCTCATCCCCAGCCATTGAGTTGTGTTATCACACTAGGAAAAGGACTTTGGGGCTGGTGAGAATCTCTTCAAGTGAAAGTTCTTACCAAAACTGATGACTTGTGTTTAGTCTTAAGAGCCTACACGGTAGACTAAAACATCTCATATCAATTGTACTTTACATATGCACACACATACGCACAGACTCACAATGCTATGGGCATCACACACACACACACACACACACACACACACAAACACACACTAAATAAATAAATAAATACATAGATCCCCCCAAAATAATACTTTTTAAAAAATTACCAAAATGAAATGGCTACAATTTCCATGCAACTTTTCCAAGAGAGCGGCTATCACAGTCCTCTCAATCTGTGTTCAAGGCAGAGAAATCTACATAAGCAACATTGAGTAATTACCTTGTTGGCTTGAAAATATCGCAATGTGTCACCCATCATAGCACACCAACAGGCTGTGAAACATCTACACTTATACCAAACCTTTTATTACATGAGGTTGCTGCTCTTTGTCCCTACTCAATCACTGTTAGCCACCACTTTTCACTAGGGACCCAAACCCAAAGCAGTAGAATCTTTTTTGTGCCTTTTCTCACGTACCCATCTGCTTAGCCACTAAGACGTAACTATGCTACTGCCTCATCAATTCTAGAATCTCTCCTTAAACTAACTGCTTTGGCTCCAGTTTTATGATTCATTATCTCTTGATTGAACACAGAAAATACCTTATCAAATAGCTGTTCACAAGTTCCTCTCACAATCCGATCTACACTCTACATCATCACCCAAACAACCAATCTCTGTAGAAGAACTAATCTTTTATCACTTTCTATTTGATCAGTTTTTCTGAATTTCCAACACACAAGTAACCAAAGTCCTAGATCACTGTGCTAGGTCACTGCCAATCTTGGTTTATGTTGCCTTCTTCCTGTCTCATTTATACACACCATTGCTGTCAAGTCAATTTGAATTCCCCAGGCACAAACAACTGTTCGACTCTTTTGCATGATTGTGAAATGTTTTTTGGGGTTACATTTTCCTTTTCATGTGCAATTGTGTGTGTGTGTGTGTGTGTGTGTGTGTGTGTGTGTGTGTGTGCACAAGCATATGTGCATGCATGCCACCTATAAGTGCCAAGTTGTGGAATTCAGTTGTCTGACATCATCTTTTAACTTGTTTGACACAGATTTTACTTATCCATACCTGTGAACTGCAGACTAACTGCCTCATCAGATTCCAGGGATTTGTTTGCCTCTCCTTAAAGGTAAGCAGTTGTAGGCTAAGGCTCACAACTTATTGACAAATCTACATCCATTATGATTCAAGGTCAGGTTTGGTTCCTTCGTCTTTCAGTCTCCTGTAATACTGTGGATGTTTTGGACACAAGTGGCTTACCAGAGCCTCTCTGCTTCTCTGAGCAAAAGTATCCCTATGTTCATGCCTTCTAGAATTCATGAAGTACCCAGGCTTGTTATGAACCTGCTTTGTCAGTCAGTGCCATCCTCAGCATCTCTAGTAATTTACCTATGAAACTTGGGATCAATTTTCAGTACTCTCATCAGAGAACTCTTCTTGTATTGTATTTCTCTGGTGTTTGCTTTTACTCTTTCATGCTGTAACTATTGCAAATACTCGCTACCATTCAACAACTCTCATTACTCAAGATGTATGCATGCATGTATTTATATGTAAATGTATATGTGATGTTATGTGTGTATGTGTATGTATATGTATATATATGGATATAGCATGTGTGCATATGTGAATATTTATGTATATGTGCGTATGTACATGTACACTCAAATATCAAGACCTTAACTCGATCACATACACATCTAAATTTGAAAGACTACAGCTCAATAAAACAGCTCAAACAATGAACATCTTTCTCTGAATGTAAGGTCCCTAAGGCCACACGGTTACTTGCACGTGATGATAGTACTGGATTACTGGAATACAGCTGGAATGCAGATGGCTAAGTGTAATGACTACTGAGTGAAGAGATGCAACAATGGGTGGATGTTTGATTAATATTCTTTTACACGAGAAGTAACAGTATCAACATGGTATCGCACTGCTGGGAATACAAAGTATTCTTTAAGGACAGAACTGCATCTAGCAAGTACCATCTGACTCCTACATACATGGCATAGCATGGACACACACACCCACACACACACACACACACATACACATCAATAAATATTAAAACTTAAAAATAGTAAGTGAAAATTGATGTTTACTGAGATTTTTCTTTAAATTTACTTTTGTTCTTAAAGAGAATGTACCATCTATGCAAATTCAAATACTGAAGAAAAGTATTACAACTATTAATATATAACATATAGTTACTACTGGTCTTTTTTATAAATGTGAAAATATAAACTCTTTGTAATATGTATAATTGGAAAATTTAGTGTCTTTAGATGCATGTCAACTTTGAAAAATTGTGTCCTCATATTGAGGTAGCTATGTACAGGAATTAGCAGTAATGATGGTCTAGATCAGTTACGAATCTTACATTTGTACAGAGGTAAGACAATGAATTAAATATGTAAGATCTTACCTACATGAGTTTGATTACAGAAAATAATAAAGTATTCTCTAAGTGAAAAATGATCAAATGCAGTGTAGAATATTTATATTTGCAAATTTGAGATATGAAATTGATTTTCTCAATTATACCTACTTTATAATTTGCAATCAAGTATACTGACTCAGTTTAAATACTGACATAGTTTTCCATACTTGGTTGAAGAGCAAGTAGGCCTCGGTGTTAAAGACAGGCCTGCTTGTTCATTCCTATAACAATGAATTACTCCATGGTCAAAACGGGACCAAAATTTTTATTACCTAATGTTCTTGTACACTCTCAACTCTTATCAAAAACTGATTTAACAGCACCAAAAATAAATCCTAAATTATACCCCACTTGTTATTTCTATGGAATAATTATTTAAACATAAGAGGATGCCCCTGATGAGAACTGAAGTCAAATGTCTTTTGTGTAAGTTTTTGAAATTTAGTTTTACTATATTTAAAATATATTTATTTAAGCTTTATTTTTATGTATTTAGTGTTCACTTATATGGGTTTATGTGATATATGAATGCAAGATCTCACAGATTACAGAAAGTAGCCTTAGATAGCCTAGAATTTGAGGAAAAGACAATTGTAAGCCACCAGGTAGGCTAGAACCTAAATGTGATCCCTTGTGAGAGTATTTATTGCACCTACATGTTGAATCATCTCTTCAGCTCTTTACTTTTTATCTATAATAATGTGAAGTCAGGTGGTGGTGCCAAACACCTTTAATTCCAACTCTCAGGAGGTAAAGGCATGTGAGTTCAAGGTCAGCCTGGTCTACAGAGTGAGTTCCAGGATAGCCAGGTTTACACAGTAAAACACTATCCCACCAAAAAATCAAAGGTGATGGTGATGATGATGATGATGATGATGGTGATGATGACGATGACAATGATGATGATGATGGCAATCTGCATGTACATATACACTTAGATACACAAGGAAGTGAGGCTTTGGGGACTAGAGTTACAGACAGTTGTGAATCACCTCATATCAGTGCTGGGAAGTCCTATGGAAAGACTTCCTTCTCAGTCTTAACTCAGGTCCTATGGAAGAACAGTGCATTCTCACCTGCCATGTCATTTTTCCAATCTCCTTCATGTAATTATTTATCGACAAAAGAGATTGTATCTTCTTTCCAAAGAAAAGAAAATTTTAGGCATCTCATTCCAGAGTGATGGAATCATCTGTTTTATTAGTTAAGTATCATCAGAACTGAAATTGTTCTAGCCTGAACAGAGTGAAAATACAACCATTGGTACCCTCACATGTCCGCTCACCATAAAACATATATGTATTACATATGAAGATAGGAACCAGAGCCAGGCAGCATGTGAGCCCATGCAATAAGACAGCATGCCAATCTTACAAAGAAATATGGATAAGAATCAGGGTGGCAATGGACATATGGAATGACCAGATTTTCTTGGAAGTTTTATATACAACTATGTCATTTTGTCCTTTAGAAATTAGAATTTTCCAACTCACCTTCATATAACCAGTCAGCAATCCCATTAAAAACAATTCCTTCCTTTCCTGAAGATGTCAGTCGTAAAGAACTGCTCTTGATATCAGGTTGATAGTAGATATTGTTTTCAAAAATATAAATCTGGATTAGGAAATATAGGAAAGAAAAATATCTTAGTATGTCTTTTTTATATGTTTGTGTTATAAAATAATTTCTGAATGGGATCATTATTTTCTACCTGCTTTCAGACTGATATCATTTCGTGTTTATATTTACGTGGCATTGAAAGATTAATGGCCATATCCTTCCTTGTCTTATTAATATTAGGCTGTCATTTATAAATTACATTGCATTAATACTTTCTAATCCATATATTAATCAATTATATTTCATCTACTTAATAAAGAGTGTCTCATATTAGTAAATTGTTTTGGCTGTGAAATGCTATTTTGCACACTCAACAGACTGATAACTGACACGAGATGCTATTGTAGTTACAGTGAACTGACTGTTTGCAAAGCTTCAATATGAAGTCTTTGCTTATACAAAATATGCTTGGTAAGTCACAGACCACAATCCTACCAGAAGACTCCTACTCTACCAGAGGGTATGCTGGTACTAGAAACCCCAAGTAAAACAAAGACCGCTGCCCATTAATACATCTTAAATTTCTCCCAGCTGTCCTAACAGCAGCCTCTCTCCTGTGCTCTACAACCTTGGCAAAGACTTCCACTCCACTGGAGGGTATATCTGTTCTAAGAAATCTATAAAGCCCAGTTCATAGAACCCCAGAGGCCACAATACCTCAGAGGCCATGCCAGTTCACAGAAGCACAGAAGCCTAGAAGCCCAGAAGCAACATGAGTACCCAAAACCCTAGAGGTCACAAAGGTCAACAAATCTACATTGGAGACACACACACACACAAAAACTAAAGACTTGCTGGTCACCAGAACCACAGGCTATTCAGCTCACAAGACCAGAAAGGAAACAGAAGGCAAGGTAAAAATTATAAGAAAGAAAGAAAGAAAGAAAGAAAGAAAGAAAGAAAGAAAGAAAGAAAGAAAGAAGGAAGGAAGGAAGGAAGGAAGGAAGGAAGGAAGGAAGGAAGGAAGGAAGGAAGGAAAGAAAGAAAGAAAGAAAGAAAGAAAGAAAGAAAGAAAGAAAGAAAGAAAGAAAGAAATCATCCAACAAAGATAGTCAGAAATCAGTACCTAAATCTATAATAACCTTGAACTCAGATGACTAGAGGCTAGCACAAAAATGTAGTCAGTAACACCCAAGGTAATATGTCACCACCAGAGTCTAGCTATTTCACTATGGGAAGCATGGGATAGTCCAACATAGCTGAAGCACAAGAAAATTACCTTAAATTTAATCTTTTAAAGATGATGAGGCTCTTAAAGAGGAAATGAACAAATCCCTTAAACAAATCTAGGAAAACACAAACAAACAGGTAAAGAAAAGATTAAAACTTTTCAAGATCTGAACATAGAAATAAGAGCAATAAATGAAACACAAACTGTGGGAATCCTGGAGATGAAAAGAAAATCTAGGTAATCAAACAGGAACTACAGATGCAAGGATCACCAACAGAATACAAGATATGGAAGAAATAATTTCAGTGGTAGAAAATGTGATATAAAATTGATAAAACTGTCAAAAGATTTTAAATATAAAAGTTTCTGACACAAAATACTCAGGTATTCTGGAATAATATGAAAAGAGCAAACCTAAAAATAATAGGAATAGAAGAAAAGTAAGATTCCCAGTTCATATGCTCAGGAAATGTTTTCAACAAAATCATAGAAGAAAAATTTTCTAGCCTAAAGAAGAAGATGCCTGTAAAGGTACAAGAAACTCACAGAGAACACCAAGTAGATTGGACCAGAAAAGAGTCCATATACTACATAATGATCAAAACACTAAACTTATAGAACAAAGAAGAAAGTATATCAACTGCTTCAAGAAAAAAGGCCAAGTAACATATAAAGAAAGACCTATTAGAATTACAAACAACTTCTCAATGGAGATGGTAAATGCTGGAAAGGTCTGGTCAGATGTCTTGTAAAGACTAAGAGACCATAGAAGCTAGCCCAGACTATTACACCTAGCAAATATTTTCATCACCACAGATGAAGAGAGCAAAATAATCCAGGATATACTTAAATTAAAAGAGTATTAATCTATAAATCCAGTCATACAAAATGTGCTAGAAGAAAAACCCCAAACCAAGGAGGATAACTACACCAATGAAACAACAGAAAATAAATAACTTCACACCAGCAAAATTAAAAGCACACACTACCGCTACAACCACCACAAAATAACAGGAATTAACATTGACTGTCATTAATATCTCTCAATATCAATGGACTCCATTTCTTAATAAAAAGAAGTAGGCTTATAGAATGGAAGTAAAATCAGGATCTATCTATGCACTGCCTGCAAAAAACCACCCCTGAGCATCAAAGATAGGCATCATCTCAGAGTAAAGGGTTGGAAAAGATTTTCAAAAAAAAAAAAAAAAAAAAGAAAAAAAGAAAAGAATAAAAGAAAGGGAAAAACTAAAGAAGGAAGCTGATGTAGTGTTTCCACTATCTCACAAAATTGCCTCTTCTAACTACAATTAATCAAAAGAGATGAGGAAGGACACTTCACACACATCAAAGGAAAGATATCTTAATTCTGAACATTTATGCCCCAAATGCAAGGACATCCACATTTGTAAAAGAAACATTAAAATGTAACAAACTAAAATTAATCAAAAACACTGAAAGTGTAAAAGAAACAAGCTTAAATCACACATTGAACCCTCCATGTTAATAGTGGGAGACCTAACCCACCACTCATACCAAATGGACAGTATATCCAGACAGAAATTAAACAAAGAAATAATAAAACTAACAAATGTTATTACTCTAATGGATCTAGCAGATATCTACAAAACATTTTACCTTAACACAAAATAATATGCCTTCTTTCAGCAGTTTATGGAACTTTCACCCAAACTGACCTCATACTCTGTCACAAAGAAAGTCTCCACCCCCCCCCACACACACATACACACACACATTGAAATAATCCATGGTATTTTATCAGATCACCACAGATTAAAGCTGGATTTTAAGAACAATAGAACCAACAGAAAGCCTACAAACTCATGGAAGCTGAACCATTCTCTACTGAATGACCACTGGGTCAAGAAGAAATAAATAAAGACTTCTTAGAATTCAATAAAATGAGGGCACAATATACTAAAACTTTTGGGACACATGAAAGCTGTGCTAAGAGGAAAGTTCATACCAATAAATGTCTTCATAAAGAAATTAGTGAGATATCATACTCACAAATTAACAGTAAAACTGAAAGCTCTAGAACAAATGAAAAAAACACAACCAAGAGGAGTAGATGGTAGAAAATAATCAAATTCGGGGCTGAAATCAATATAATAGAAATAAAGAGAATGCTGCAAAATAATTCAATGAAACAAAGAGTTGGTTCTTTGAGAAAATTCACAAGATTTGCAAGCCTTTATCCAAATTATCTAAAAGGCAGAGAGAGACTATCCAAATTGACAAAATCAGAAATGAAAGGGGGACTATAACAACGGACACAAAATAAGTACAAATATCATTAGGTCATACTTGAAAAAACCTGTGATCCACAAAATTATAAAATCATAAAGAAGTGGAAAAATTTCTTGATAATTACCACTTTCCAGAGTTGAATAACGAACAGACATACAATTTAAATAAAGTGTAACTCTTAAGAAATCACAACCATTCATTAAAAAGTCTCCCAACCCAACCCTCCAAAAAAATCAAACTACACCAAAAACCAACACAGGACCAGATTGTTTCAGTACAGAAGTCTACCAGACTTTAAAAGAATAGCTTATACCACCATTCCTCAAATTATTCCACAAAATAGAAACAGAAAAAAATTGCCAAACTCATATGATGTGGACACAGTCAGCCTGATGCCCAAACTGTACAAACATGCAACAAAGAAAGAGAATTACAAACCAATACCCCTCATGAACACTGATGGAAAAAATACAATAAAATGTTTAAAAACCAAATCCAAGAACACATCAAAAAGATCATCTACAATGATCAAGTAGGCTTCATTCCAGAAATGCGGGGATGGTTCAACATATAAAAATCTGTAAATGTAATCCACCCTATAAACAAACTGAAAGGAAAAAAACGACACCACAGATCATCTCACTAGATGCTGAAAAAGCCTTTGACGAAATCCAACATCCCCTCTTAGTAAAAATCTTGGAGAGATCAGAGACACGAGATACATACCTAAACATAATAAAAGCAATATACAGGAAGCCTATAGCCAACATCAAATTAAATGGAGAAAAACTCAAAGCAGTTCCACTAAAGTCAGGAACAAGACAATGCTTCTCATTCTCTCCACATTTATTCAATATAGTACTTGAAGTTCTAGCTATAACAATAAGACAATCAAGCAAGGTCAAGGGGAGACAAATTAGAAAGGAAAAAGTCAAAATATAACTATTTACAGATGATATAATAGTATACATAAATAAGCCAGAAATCCTATGAGGGAACTTCTACCTCTGATAAACACTGTCAGCCAAGTGTCTGGGTAGAAGATTAACTCAAGAAAATTAGTAGCCCTCCTATATATAGATGATAACTGTGTTCAGAAAGAAATCAGGGACAAACTTTTCACAATAGTCACAAATAATATAAAATAACTTATAGTAACGCTAACCAAGCAAGCGAAACCTGTATGACAATAACTTCAAGTCTCTTAAAGAAATCAAGGAAGATATCAGAAGATAGAAAGATCTCCCATGCTCATTGATTGATAGAATTAGCATAGTAAAAATGGATCTTATCAAAAGCAATCTACAGATCAATTCAATCCTCTTGAAAATTCCAGCACAATACACTGTAGACCTTGTTAATACAATATTCAACTTCACATGGAAAACAAAAGAAGACAAAACAAAACAAACATGACACATAAAACAATCCTGTACAATAAAACAACTTGCAGCAGTATTACCATCCCTGGTACATCTGCAGTACAATGCCATAGTAATAAAACCAGAATGGTAATGGCATGAAAACAGATATGTGGTAAATGGGATCGAATTGAAGAACCGGACATGAGACACCTATGGACAACTGATTTTTGACAATGAAGCCAAAACTGTAGAATGCAAAAAAGAAAGCATCTTTAACAAAGGGTGCTGGTCTAACTGAATGTTTGCATTTAAAAGAGTGCAAACGATTCATATCTATCACCTTGTACAAAGGCCAAGTAGATCAAAGTCTTCAACATAATATCAGATACACCAAACCTGATAGAAGATAAAGTGAGGAATCGATTTGAATGCATTGGGGCAGGAGACAACTTCCTGAACATCAACAGCTCAAGGACTAAGATGGACAATTAATAAATGGAACCTCATGAAACCAAAAAGTTTCTGCAAGGCAAATGACACTGTCAATAGGACAAAATGGCAGCTTAAAGAATGGGAAAATTTCTTTACCAACCCCACATCTGACAGAGGGCTAATTTCCAAAATATGTGAAGAATTCAAGCAACCAGATATCAACAGACCAAATAATCCAATTAAAATTTGGGTAGAGATTTAAACAGAGAATTCTAGACAGAGGTATCTCAAATGACCAAGAAACACTTAAAGAGACACCATCCTTTGCCATTAGGGAAATATAAAATCAAAATGAGTTCAAGATTCCATCTTACATCTGTCAGAGTAGCTAAGATAAAAAACACAAGTGAAAGTTCATGCTGGTAAGGATGTGGATCAAGAGGAACACTCCTCTATTGCTTGGGGGAGTATAAATTTGTACATCCACTTGGAAAATCAATATGGCAGTTTCTCAGAAAAAATAGGATTTGATCTACTTCATGGAAGAGCTATACCACTCTTGGGCTTATATAGCCCAAGGATGCTCTACCATGCTACAAGGACACTTGCTCACCCATGTTCACAGAGTTTCATTTGTAATAGCCAGGGATTGAAAACAACCTAGATGTCTCTCAGCAGAGGAATAGATAAAGAAAACATGGTGCATTTATACAATGGAGTCATACTCAGTTGTTAAAATAATGATATCATGAAATTTACAGGCAAATGGATAAAACTAAAAATATCATTCTGGGGGCAACCCAGACCCAAAAACACAAAAATGATATGTATTCACTTATAAGTGGATATTAGTTATAAAGTAAAGGATTAGTATGTTACAATCCACAGAGGAGCCAAAAAACAAGGAAGGCTAAGGAGTGGATACATGGATCTCCATGGGAAAGAGAAAAAGAGTAATGATCATGGGTAGAGGGTTTTAGAGGTGATGGCAAAATTTTGATCAGGTTGCAGGAGGATGGAGGGACAGAGTACGTTGAGAGATAGCTGGAATTGATGGAGGCATCTTGGGGACGAGCTATAAATCTAGCAATGGAAATTCCCAGGATTTACAAGGCTGACCTTAGCTAAGACTACTACCAATGGGGATACAGAGCCTAAACTGGCCATTGTCTGTAACCAGGCAAGAATTTCAGTGAAGGGATTAAAACATCAACTCAGCCATATAACCTTTGACTTATGACTGGTTCTGCCTACAAGTGCTGGAGTAAAGGTGGCTCAGAAATTGGGAGAGTCGCTAAGGAATGACTTTTCCATCTTGAGACCTATGTCAAAAATATATAACAAAACATTGGATGAACAATACTTTTCTGTATTTCATATATTGCTCTGTATGTTTGTGGTAGTTTGAGTACGAATGACCTCCATGTGTTTGAATGCTTGGCAAATAGGGAGTGATACTATTAGGAAATGTGGTTTTGTTGGAGTTGATATGGCCTTGTTTGAGTATGTCACTGTGGGGGCAGTCTCTGATGTCTCATATGCTCAAGTTATGCTCAGTGTGGCACACAATCTCTCCTTCTGCCTGTGGATAAAGATATAGAACTCTCAGCTCCTTCTCCAGCACCATGAATGCCTGCCTGCTGCCATGCTTCCTGCCATGATCAAAATGAACTATAACTCTGAAATATAAGACAGCCACAAATAATTCTTTATAAGAATTGCAGTGGTCAACATCAAGAAATGCAGTGTATCGTCACAGCAATAGAAACCCCAACTAATACAATATTGAAATAAAAATTTCTGTAATTGGATGTAGGCTACCCCTGAAACTCTATTATGATGTGAGGAATTTGAAAATAATTAGTAGTTGGTATATGAAATGAATAATTCTACTAACAGACATCCTGTATATTAAAGTATGAATGGCAGTCCAAGAATGAAACTATTTTCATGAGAGATGGGGACAGAGTTACAGTAGAGTTCCTATAGTCAGGGAGTCTAGATTTAAAATCTTAGTTACTTGCAAGTTTATTGTGAAGAATAAATGGGTGCTAAATGCGCATGCCTTTCTCCCATGTAAAGCAGACTTTACATATGTCAGCACACTTCAAAATCCTAAACATTTTGGAGGGTGTATATTTCAACATGAATTATCTCAACTACTGGCCAGTTGTCCACATTATACTGGTCAAATCTTTAGTAGTAATAGAGAGAGTGAAATAGCCAAGACAGACAAGACCCCACTCCAAGGATGTATGAGCCCTGACAAGTGCTGAAGAAAAGGCACTCTCCAGCCTGCAAGTCCTCCAGGAAGCTCCAGGGGTGCAACAGCCATCAATTGTCATATATATTGGGTGAGTTTTTTGGTGAACCAACAGCCTTTGAGAAACCCATACTTCTGTAAATAGTCCTTCATTATGTTCTTTATATATAGCCCAGCCCACTCTTCAGGTCAGTCAGTCTTATCGGATGGGATGGAATCATTTCTTTGTTCTGTAACTAGTGGCCTTTCAGGGTGAATAAATGTTTGTTGACATCATTCCATGGAAAAGTCAAAAATATTTATATTTCAAAAGAGGAAATTAAAAAGCTCCAAACTCAAATAATTACTCAAATATGCATGACTTCAGAAGGTATATAACTTATCTAAATGTGTTGGCCACTAATCATATTTATATTTAAAGAACAGATTGGATGGGGTTCAGAATCCACATGCAACTTACGCCAGCTGTAATGTCAAATAAGAAAAAGCGACATGGAACCAAAATGCTATTGCCATTCTATTCAAGGTTTCAAGTCCAAAGAGTGCCCCCACGATCGTCATATTCTAGTGAACAAAAATAAATGAGGGGTGGTCTTTGTGAAGTGCACATTTAGAATCTAATCTATTTTCAGCTGTCAAATATATTTTTAATGAACTGATATTTTTTCACTAATAGTCAGAAGTCATAGACACTTACTTGCTTAGCAACTGTTGGGCTTCACACACTCCCAGATACCATCTGAGGTGTCTGGCAACATTAAATTGTATGCTAAGAAATTTACTCTAAGCTGCAGCTAGGTATTTTTAATTTTAATTTAATTTCTATTTGTGTGTGTGTGTGTGTGTGTGTGTGTGTGTGTGTGTGTGTGAGTGTGTGTGTGTGTGTGTGTGTGTGTGTGTGTGTATGAGTGTGTTGAGTATTTACAGGTATAAACAGGTATTTGTATCTGCAAAGGACCAGAAGAGGGCTTTAAATTTCCTGAACCTAGAGTTAACATAGCTGTAAGTCTCCTAATGCAGGGATTCTTTGCAAAAGCATCAAGCATTTTGGTATGTGTCCTTCTTTCCCCTTCCACAAACTAAATTTAAAACAAGTGATACTGAAAATTTTTATACATAGAAATGGATACTACTTATCCCTGATGTCACTGATTAAACTGCCACATCTTGAGATTATTAATAAAGTTCTTCTATTAGTCACCTATGTAGCCCAAAAAATGGAAAATGATAGCTTTTTGATGAGGTAAATCTCAAATTCATAGAGCATGCCAACTCTGTGGGTTTTCAAAATCCATTTTCTTAATTAATTCACAAAATCATCTGCAGCAATGAGGATAGGAATTCAACCACACCAGGAAGTAGAGCAGGAGCTGAGGCAGAGACCTTGGAGAAGTGCTGCTTGCTAGCTAGCTTTTGACAGTTTGTTCAGCCTGACTTTTGATACAACCCAGAACCACCAGCCTAAGAGTGTCCCTACCCATGATTGGCTGTGCCCTCCCCACCAATCACTAATTACTAAAATTCCCTACAGGCCTTCCTATGTCTTCATCCTAGAGAGGTTTTTTTTCAATTGAGGTTTCCTCCTCTCAGACATAACTCAGTACTTTGTGTCAAGTTGACATAAAACTAGCCAGCAAATTTTTTTTAAGAAACATTTTTAAAAATTTGTTTTATTTTTAGTTATGTAAGTATGTATATGTATATGATGTATGTATATGTGTATGTGTATATGTATATAAACATGAGGACAATTGCCTGAAAAGTCCAAGAAAGACAAGTAAACCTTTTGAAGGTTGTGAGCTCCTCCCTGTGATTGAGCTGAACCAAACTCAAGTCTTCTGAAGGAGCAGCAAGCTCATTAACTACTGAGTCATATTCTAGGCCCCCAAAAAATTTTATTTTGCTATCTTTTCTTCTTGTTCCAACCAGGAGCAAATGATGTCTTTGTTGGACATCTCAACACCCTGGATTATTAGTGACCAAATGATGAGCAGAATTCCTTGCCAACCAACCCGAATGTGAGGTCGACGTACAGGAAGGAATAAAGCAACAGCTTTCGTTACAGGCTCACATTATGTTGTACAAGCTGCCTCTTAATTCATCTTCCTACTCTTACCTGCTTGTTTCGGGGAATACAACAAAGCATCCACCACACCAGCTAAGAAGTGAACTAAGACATGATGCTGGAGAATGATCACAGTGTCCACAACCTAGTGTGATGGATTCAAGCAATGGAACATTTCTTTCATAGCATCGTCTCAAACTTTTAGGCAGTTTAAAAAAAAAAAAAAAAGCCAATGTGAATGTAGTGGAACAATAAATCCAGCTCAACTCCAGGTCTCTGATGCCGTGATCCATACTGTGTAGGCTCATATTCCAAACCATGCAAACACATATAATCAAATTACTAAAATAAATCTCTACTGGTTGTAATGGTGTCACAGGAACATTAAAATACACTGTAACTAGAAAAGTGTTTAGACTGTCTTCCATTGTGCCTTACTCTTTGAGAAAAATATATAAGCAAAAGCAATTCCAGACAGCAACACCAACATGGAAATAAAGACTGGTGCCAGTTGTTTTATTTATATGGAATATTTTCTTTATCCTCCTACTCACTAATGGAGATTTTGTTTACTTATATGCACTGGATTTTCCCAACTGGATTAACCATAGGATTGCCTATGTCTTCTGGAAATCCTGTTTATTCTTTCAAATCAAGAACAAGAAATTGCTCTGAAGAAATTCCATGACCAAGGCAAATCTTATTCTAAAAAAAAAAAAAACCATTCAATTGGGGGCTTGCTTATAGTTTGAGAAACTTAGTAAATGACCATTGCTAGGGTCAGAGAATTTAGGAATTATGAAAACCAAGTTTGAGCCAAGAAAACTTTCTTTATCTAAAAAGCAGATATAAAGGAGAAAGCTGGGTTCAGGATCCAAACTGTGTCAGTGAGAGCCAGAGCCAGGACAGAGAAAAATTTTAAAGCAACACACACACACACACACACACACACACACACACGCTCGCACACTCACACAAAAACATACACACAAAAACCAGTAGGGGTAAGGCCAAGGACACTCAAACAGGTACATGCATGTTGTATATTTCTAACTAACTGTCTTTCACACCTGGCATCTTAAGTGGGTTACTATCTGTGAAATTTCTCAGATGTCTTCCCTGATGGCCTCTTTTGTAGCTACTGGGTCCTATATGGGTGCTAACCAACAAAGCATAGGGTGAGACACTTTGGTCATATTTCATACAGGCACCTGGTGCCAGAAGCCATTTCTGGGAATTTAGCTGTTTCTTAGATTTCAAGTTAATACAAGATGGAGACTATATACAAGATGGGGTGTCTGAAGCTAAAATGGAGTCTAACAACCATCATAACAAGAAGCATGGTAGATTGCATGAAAACTTGTTTCTGAAACAGTAGCTGAGGGGTTTATATCCTGATAAGCAATCAAAGAGAGGTGCAATGGGCCTGGCATAGGCTTTTGAAAAGTCAACCCCCACGGATACACCTGCTTCAACAATGTCACACCTCCCAGTCCTTCTAAAACAAATCTACCTACTAAGGACCAAACATTCAAACTTAAGAGCCTATGAGGATGTGGGGATAAATTCTCATTTTAAGTACCACAGAGGGGTAATTACAAGAATCACAATTAGGTTTTATTTGTAAATTTTGGAGGAATTTTTTCTTTTTAACTCAAGAGTACCTCTTATGAATTTATGTATACCAGCAATGCATAAGTGTGCCAATTTCATATCAGAGCAGGCACTTGTGTTTCTTGGTCAGTTGGTTAGTTTACTAGTAGTTATTCAGGTATAAGGAAAGACTTCATTGCTATTTTGATTGGTATTTCCCTTTTGATTAATGAGTGCATTCAAATTTGTATTTTTATAGATTATAGATGCTCATGTGTCTGTGAATAAATTACCATTGTTAATTTCAGGGATTAAGGATCATGGGGATACAGAAATTAATTTGGCACATGGACTAATACATAGCAGATGTTTAATAATTTTAAAAATTAAATATTTTTAAAAAATTGTGTGTTTGTGTGTGGGTACATGTGTACACATATGAGTATGGCTGTCAGTGGAAGCCAAAAGAGAGCATCAGGTCTCCTGTAGATAGAATTAGTGATGTTTGAGAGCTATCTAATGTGGGTGCTAGAATTGAGCTCAGGTTCTCTGCAGAGCAATACACACTGTTAATCACTGAACTACCTACCCTTCAAATCTCTTTATATTCCTTTTTAAAAACAGCAATAACTATGCTATTTTCTTACTTTAAGGCAGATTTTTAAATCTCTTTTCTCCTTACCTTTAATAATAAAACCTCTTGCGTATAGAGTATTGTCCTGTATAGGAAAAGATATTCAACTGCATTCCTGATTTCAATAAACAAGCTCCATAGAGTGCTCTCTTTCCCTAATTATGACAACTGGTAATGATTATTGTCCATTTGGAAAGCTCTGGAATCCCCTTTAAAAACTCCCAGGCATGTTGTTGAGGGATTTTTTTCTAAATGAGATTAACTCAAGTGAAAATCAGACCCTATGTACAGCATCATTCTGTCAGCTGGAGTCTAAGACTGTGTAAAAAGGTGAAAGCTAAATGAGCAGTAACAAGCATCTCTTTCTGCTTTCTTCCTGAATATGCAATGTGACCAGCTGCTACACACTCCTGCTGCCATGTTGTCTTGGCCACAATGGACTGTATCCCCTTCAACTGAAAGCTGAAATAGATCCTTCTTCCCTTAAGATGCTTTATGATCATGTATTTGGCCATAGCAACTAAAAAGGTAAACAATGTGTCCAGACATTTCTCTATGCTGTGTTCCTTGAGTGGAGCAGAGGTTCATAATCACCCTGAACAAAAGAAGTGGAGCTAGTATAAACTTGTGTGAATTATTTGCCTGTGAATATTCTATAAATAGTATAATTCTTTTAGCTTTGTATATCTCATTTGTCATTTGCTATTTGAATGCACTGCTATGTGTTCCTGAGTTGTAGAGATTTATCAGTGAGCAGTCCCTAGCCTCAAGAAGAGTATAATCTTACATGGTAGACTAAATGCTAAGGTAAAACTAGAAATGCCAGTGAAGAAAAAGTATGGCCTACAGGGCTAATCCATGAATGAAAAAGCATGCTGGGTAATCTGATTCATGATGTTTTTGAAGAGACAGAATTGACCGTGTACTCTAAAGACCAAGGAGTGATTCCATGGGTTTACAGAGATGAAGAAGCTCTATTTTAAGGAACGGAAGAAGCTATAGTTATAGTCTGCTGAGTGTGGGACTATTAAAGGCAGAATTATGTAGAATACCTGTGTACTGTTTTTCCTCCTAAATCCCAACCTGCTACCAGGCAGCTGCAAATGCTACCCCCAAAAAACTGACCTATTGCAAGTTCATTTTTAGGATTATTATTTTTTTATTGGTTATTTTATTTATTTACATTTCAAATTTTATCCTCCTTCCCAGTTTCTCATCCACAAATCTCCTATCTCCTCCTCCCTACTCCTGCCTCTATGAGGGTGCTCCCCCACCTGCCCACCCACTCCTGCCTCAGCAGTCTAGTGATCCCCTATCCTGGGTCATCAAGCCTACATAGTACCAAGAGGCTCTCCTCCCAGTGATGCCAGATAAGGTAGTCCTTTGCTACATATCTAGCTGAAGCCATGGGTGCCCACTGTGTTCTTTTTGCTTGGTGGTTTAGTCCCTGGGAGCTTTGGGGGATCAGGTTGGTTGATATTGTTGTTCTTCCTATGAGGTTGCAAACCCCTTCAGCTCCTACAGTCCTTGCCGTAACTTCCCCATTGGGGTCCCTGCACTCAGCCCAATGTTTGGCTGTGTACATCCGCATCTGTATTCATACAGCTCTGGCAGAACCTCTCAGGGGACAGCTATACTGGGCTTCTGTCAGTAAGCACTTCTTGGCATCAGCAGTAGTGTCTGGGTTTAGTGTCAGCAGATGGGATGGATCCCTTTGTGTGTGTGTGTGTGTGTGTGTATGTGTGTGTGTGTGTGTGTGTGTGTGTGTGTGTGTGTGTGTGTGTGTTCATGCATTTTTTAGAACAGTTATGTGGAAAAACTTAGGAAAAAATACTTTTTGGTGACTAAATAATGGACAGTGAATATGGAGCACAGCTATCAGAAAGATAGTTCACATGTTTAGCCTAATAGGTAATCATGAAAATTAAGTATTTTTTCCTAATATGTGCCTAAAAAGCAACTGGTGATTTTTTTTTTTCTTGAGTCCTAATGGTGGATGTTTAAAGCCTTTTACTTTCTGTTGTTTTTAAATTTTCAAATGAACATGTAAAGTAGCTTCCTTATGGAAGTTCCATGCATACTTTGGTATAACTGATTCTCTTCAGCATCAGCCTTTTTTCTCAGTCTCCCAGCCAGCCCTCCTTGATTGCACCTTTGAACACCTAGCAATCGCCTTCCCGTTTTTATGTCACATGTGCTCCTTCCCCTCCTCGACACAGCCTTTCCTTAAGTCTCTTTTCCACTCTTATATTCTTCCAGTTTCACGACTTGCTCACTAACACCCTTGTAAAAACACATATTTAGGAGTCACAAGTGAGGCTCATCACATGGAAGAAAACATGTGACATGAATTATTTTTGCTGAGCCTAGGTCACCTTACTTAGTATAAGATCTTTGTTTTTTATTAGTTTTTTTCTACAAATTTTATAATTGTTCTCTATGGATGAATAAAATTATATTATGAATATGTATCAAATTTACTTTATTCATCAAATGCCAATGAACAATTTAGGTTGAATCCACTGCTTTATTAGTGTGACTAGATCATTAATAAACACAAATATGCAGATATAACTCAGGATTTTCAGATTTTTTTAAGTGTTATAGCTGCAGGAAAGCAAACATCTTCAAAACAAAAATGAACTACTCAACAATATATGGGCCAATGATCTGAACAGGTAGTTCTCGAAGAAGAAACAAAATGGCCAATAAATACTTTTTAAAAGTGTGCAATGTCCTTAGCCATCAGGGAAATGTAAATCAACACAGCTTTGGAATCCCATCTCACTTTAATCAGAATATCTCTTATGTAGAAAACAAAGTACAATAAAGGCCAAGGGGGAGCCTTTTTTTTGTTTTTGTTTTTGCTTTTTTTTTCCTTTATTAGTTTTGAAGAAATACAATTTTAGTTTGAATAGATTTCTAAAGGACATTTATTCATTTCTCTTTTTAAGGAGTTCTATCATATTTATAAATGCTATTTTTCAGGCCTTGTCTTGTGCTTTAGCAATGTTGCAGTGCCCAGAGCCTATTGTGATAGGGTTGCTGGACTCTAATGGAGACATATTATCTTCACTGTTAGTGATTATGGTTTTTTGTTTTGTTTTTTTTTTTTTTTTGATACTTTATTTACACTTCTAATGTTTCCCCTTTTCTAGGTCTCCTCTTTGGAAACCCCCTATCCCTTCCCCCTCCCCACCTCTATGAGAGAATTCCACCTCCCACCCACCTACCCACCCATTCCCATATTCCCACCTTGACATTCCCCTTTACTGGGGCCTCTAACACCCTCAGGCCCGAGGGCCTCTCCTCTCTCCCTGATAGCCAACGAGGCCATCCTCTGCCACATATGTGGTCCGAACCATGGGTCCATAGATGTGTATTCTTTGGTTGGTGGTCCAAACTCCAGGATGACCGAGGGGGGGCGCTCAGGCCTATTGACGCTGTTGCTCCCTCCTTGGGGGGGCTGAGAAGGAGGGTGGAGAGGTGTAGCCAGTTGGATCATCTCAAGCCTTTGTCTGTAGAACCATTTCCTATAGGTTTTCTCACTCCTGGATATATACATGTCAAATTAGGTCCACTTTGACTTTTTCCCTCCTCACAACATAATTTGAACATTCAAACAATCAAATCTTAGACTACATTTGCCTCCTGCGCCAGGGGCTCTACTCTCCTACTCTATACAGTTCAGAACTTCTTTCGATGCAAGGGTGAGACCTCTTGATTTATATTTATTTTTCAATAAGAACAGTCTAATTTTCAGTAATCACAACTGCACTTTTATTTAAAAGATAGAATACTCTCCTAGAGTGGTAGATGGTGGACCACTTGCAGCTGGTGCTGGGAACTGCACTCAGACCCTCTGCAAGAGCTGCACGCACTCCAAATCTTCCTTATTGAAATAGCAGCCCCTACTCTTTTTAAAAATCCCAACGTTTTTAATACATGAAAAATTCTTTGAAATATTTAAGTCAGGTTTCCTTGACAAGATAAGATTTCACTGACTATTAGTGGAAAAATACTATTGCCTATCAACATGCAACATTACATTTTAAGAAAAAGTGTGGAAGAATTACCCTTTAACACCATGAAGTAAAAATCTCATTAAGAAATGGAAGTCTATTTTGATTTTTATAACATAGACTATTTGCTGACAAAAAGAGTGCATATAAATGGAACTGAAGTGCATGGGTCTTAAAAATTAAAATTGTTTAAAGGCAAAGGAGAAAATATAAACTGTTGTCAAACATAATGGAGGAAATAAAGCTCTGATGTGCTGCTTACTGTGCAAACTGCTCTGTGCACTTTGCAAATTTTACTTGCTTTTAATAGATCAAAACCTCTGTAGAATTGAGTGTCACAAAACCCCACTTCAAAGCATACAGAAATGTGTGTATAGATGGATTAACACATCTAAACAAATAGATAGATAGATTTTTGAATTTTTGTATATGCTTAAAATATATATCTCGATCTGAGGATACAACGCAATGTGACTGCCTAGCAGGTACAAACACTTCTGTTTAGTCCCTACCACAGCATAAACTAGGCACAGTATTGTATACCTAAAATTCAAACAATTGGCAAATAGAGGCTGGGATCACAGGAGTTTAAGTTCAGCTTTAGCTACATAGCAAGTGGAAGGCCAACCTGAGTTATACAAGTCCCTTTCAATGCCAACAAAATCAAGACAGATCCAAAACATGCATCCTAGTACTATTTATGAGAGAAAACTATAAATTTTCCATTCAGGGTGATGATCCCCATAAAAGGAAAGAAGTAAGTTGTAGGAGCTACAATAGAAACCCTTAAGAGTGCCAGCCATGTTGCTTTTCTGTTCTTGTCACCATCTGGATGAGATGTTAAAATACTTGGCTCTATATACTTTGCTGGATGTATACTGTAATTATTTTAAAGCAAAGCAAAATGTTACATGGGATTTATTAGTAGTTATCATTCATTTAAAATATACCATGACAAATCGTATCAGTATTTCACTGAAAGCCTCCATGTAGCCATCAGCTTTTCTCTTTATGAGATTCTGTTTCCTTAATTTTCCAGTATGTGATAAATTCTCAGTGTCCTTTTCTCAGTGTTAAGTCAAGCTATGAGCACAAGTTAAATAGTTTGATTACCTCTGACGATTTGGCTTTCAATAAATATTTCTGTTGGTTATAAAGTACTGCTTGCCTTTGGTCACAGGACCATCTCTGTCATAGAGAACAGCCCAGTCAAATCATTCATGTCAACTGGGCGTCTATCTCTGACATTCTCAAAACAGGCACATTGTGCAGCTGTTCTCATCTTCCAGCATGTATGGCTTTTCTTTCGGGGATCCCTTTAAGAGTGCTACACTCTGAAAATCTTTACAGAATAGCACGGACTTACTAAGTGTGAACTACAGCTTCCAGTGTAATGAATTCTTAATTATGGATTTTAATCACTCTTTACTCCCAAAGTTTTATCTTTTACCATACACTTTCTTTCAGTATCAGCCAATAGATATAAGAGTCAGTAAGAAGACCAAGTCCTCTCTACACCAGTCCAGGAAACTCATCTAGCTTCAAAACTGAACATGCTTCATTGGATAAGATAGTAAGGAGCATATTTATGAGTCCAAGTTAATTAAATACAATACACAGGATACACATTTTGCTTTAATTACTATTATACAACATTCTTGAGTGTCAATCATCTAGCAGGACTTGAGGATTCTAGGTGCTTTTTGTGCATTTTCCCTTCTGATTTTCCTTATTTCATTCTTTCCTTGTGGATTTTTGTCTATATGTAGGTGAGGGCAGGCACAGGATAAGGTGAGAGCCTGTGATTGGGCAGTGGAAAAGGAAGGAGGGCCATGAATTTTAGAGATGAGAACAGAGAGTACAGAGAGGGAGAAGAGATGGAGAAGAGGAGACAAGATGGAACCTATAGGAGAGGAAGAGGAGCCAGAACCACACAGTCCTGGGAGCCATAAGTATTGGGGATTTCTTAGATAGATGATTAAATAATAAGTAGGGTACGTTTGCCCCATCTAGGTGTGTAGCTTGTGCTTATATCAACTGAGTTTTGAGTTCATTGTGCAGGTGTTTTGCGGGTTGAGAATTTACTAATATAAATCTGACTGATAAATTATAAGCCTCTAGAGTTTTGATTTTATCTGGTTACAGGGATTTGTGACAGCTAGAGGGGCAGTCACTGCATGAGGCTAGCCATGGAGGTGGCGAGACCGCTGGGTCCAGAGAGTAGCCAGCAAGTAGCCAGCATTACCACCTGATGGTGCTTTTTTTAATATTTCACACAACACTTCCTTACCACACCATCTACTTGATTGAATTCCTTTTCTTTAGCACTCAACATAAACCAAACTACTACATATGAGGGTAATCCTTAAGTATTGTAAATACAACAAAGGAAGATGAGGTAATTTAGTAGAACTTTCCAATAACTACATCTTAGTTACTTTTCTCACTGTTGTGACAAAATACCTGGCAAATCAACTAAAAAAGGAAGGAATTATCATGGGTCAGAGTCTGAGAGAACAGTCCATCATGGTTGGAAAAGCATCGTGGCAGCTGTGTGTTGCAACTGATGATATTGTTTCCACAATCAGAAAGCAAAAAGTTGAATACCAGTACTCAATTTACTGTTCTTTTATTTAATCCTCTCCCTCAAGCCATGGGATGGTCTGATTTGTCTACCTATCTTGGTGGACCTAACCTAAAGCTTCCTCACTTATAGATAAGGCTAAATAAAAGCATTAAGTACCTAATATGAGTGACAGCAGAAGTTAAAGTATATAGTAAACATGAAATTAAATCTAGTATTTAAAATGTTGAGGAAATCTGGAGAAAATACCAATAGCATATTAAAATTTCAATAAACTAATGTCAGCTTTCCAGAACCCTATTAAAAGAAATGGAGAGTGAGAGAGAGAGAGTTTGCATACATGGTGGAGGTCAGAAGGACATCTTAATTTCATATTTCATCCACAGAAAGTCTATCTCCTTTTGAGGGAATCTCAGTGGCCTGCTGGAGGCTAGGCTGGCAGCAAGATCTAGTGCCCAGTCTGTCTCTGCTTCTCCAGCACTGGGAATCAAGTGTGTGTACTATCACAACCCACATTTTTTATGTGGTACTAAGGATTGTACCCATTGAGTTAAACAAACAAACAAACAAACAAACAAAAACCATTGAACCATGTTGCTAACAGCCTAAGTGGTTTTAACAGACAGTATTGAATGACTATCATTCTCATGGAAAACCATAAAATTGTTCAGTAACAAATACACACAGAGAGAGCTTTCCCTAATTCAATCACAATGATGGAGAACGTTGCCTAGCTCAACAATGGCTCTTTCTTTTGCCTTTAAATGTCCCTGGCATTTCAAATATTAGAATCCAGTCAACTCATTTTGAGAATTAGGATATTGAAATTTTTAGAACCAGTTTTAGAAAAGTCGTGCTAATTACCTGATAATTAGCTGGACTGGGCAGTATAATTTAAACTACGTTGCTAAACTCTGATGGGCCTTTTAAGCTTGTAAACAGTGGACTCTGAAAGCAAGAACATGCTCTCTAGTTTCCTTCCAAATCCCCTTTCCTAGGTCATGTTGCTCCTGGATTTGTTTTGTTTTCAGTTCTGAGAGCCAAGAACAAAGCTTATATATGAGGCAAGTGCTCTCCCATGGAGCTCTATCCCCAGACCCTTAAATGAAATTTCTATTGCAGAGAATTGATGTTACAATCCCCCCAAGTCCAATTGTTGGTGGTATTGAACAGAGAACTGACTTTGGCTTTGTAACTTTCACTTTCATCGTTTGTAGAGAGTTCTAATATTTCTTCCAGTGGTCTAGAACTCAAGTCAGGGATTCAGATTGGTGTCATCCTGCATGAATGAAGATATTTGTAAGAGATACTTGGGCCCTTCTATTTGTCTCGCAGATTGTAGAGACAATGAACAACAAGGATTAAAATGTCCATAAATATTTGTTGTAATTACTTATATTACAGTAATTGGGAACCTAAAAAGAGTTCTCAGTGCTAAGAAGACTTGCTGCAAAAGCATGAATTCTGGAATTCAAATCCCCAGCACCCACATAAAAAGAAGTTGACGCTACACAAGCTTGTAACTGCTGCTGGAGGAAGAGAAAGGTCTCTGGAGCATCCTCACTGCCAAAGCAAGGCAAGGAGTAATAAAACACCCAGTGTCTTCTCTAGGCTTCAATGTGCACACACACGAGTTACATGCACACAGCTGTGCACACGTGTTCTGCGTGCTCCCCCCACACTCATGTACACACAAATTTTACTGCATGTCTCATGACTTTCCTTTTGCTTGTGGAGAAATGTTGCATTTTATGAGTTCCGTGTCCTTTAGAATGAGAATAAGAATTCTACCTCCAAGAGGAGATGCAACATTGCTCTGTTAAATTTCACTCTGCAGACTTAAAGACAGGAAATGGAAAGATGCTTCTGAGAGCAGGAAAACATCCACAGTCCCTCAGGGCCTCTCTCCATGGCAGTCATGGATGCTACTGCCAGTTCAGGCTTTCTGTACTCTAATCAGCTTTCCCACATCATGTTCCTAATGTTCACAAATGGCCAGCCCTCTATGCCTCTGTTCACTTTCCAGCCCAAGAATTCTAGCTATTTTGTGTCCAAATTGAAAGATCCCCCCCCCAGGGGAAGAAGCCTAGGAAAAATTAGGAAGAAAAGCGAAACTCCCAGTTCCCAGATAGCTCAATCTTACAAGATTCCCAGGACCTTCCCCTAAGGTTAAATCATAGTAAACTGTTGCTGGGGAAATGGTCTCAGCTGCTTGCAGCAGACTTTCCCACAAGCTAAGCTGCAAGTGATGCAGAATTCTAGAGATGTTGCTTTCCTGACTCATCACTCACCCTGGGTTGAGCTTTTCCTGATTTGACTGTCATCAATTTATCTATGTTCTTATAGGAAATTTCTCACCCAAACACCTGCAAACAGACCCAATAAACTCATTGGTTCTCCAAGCTGAACTTTGGTAGGATTCTTACTTTGGTCAGTTCTTGGATCTAACTTGGGTAACCAGATATTTGCTCACATCACCCTAGAAGAAGTTCCAAAACACTCTCCAGTGTCTCTGACCAAGTGAGTCCTTTTCTGTTGCCTTCTTGCAGAATATAAATCAGCAGGTGGCAGGCAATCATTTAAGCTTGATAACTTCAAGGTAAGAATTCTTTGCCATGGGCTAGATTGGTAGTAAAATGAGTTAACTAACATCTTTTCCTCAGCTAGGTGACCTCATAGTCACTCATTTAAACATCATTACAATGCCTGCCACTTACGCATCTACCCTTTGAGGTTAAAATAATTTGTTTTCAGACTTCTTTTATTTAAAATGTGAAGCCCAAAACTCTTAAAAGAGTTTCCACTACAGAGGGTGGAGACAACAGGAAGAAATTCTCATATGCTTATCAGTGAGTTAGAGCCTAATGTTTTCCAGTTTATGGGCATGCTGATAAGAAAACAAATTGAAAAATGCAGAAAGTGGAACCAGGCTTGGCTATCTCCCATGCACATTTTCCCCACTACTCCAGGCTCTTTATTCTACTTCCTGCAATTTCAAGTCACCCTTGGCCACAAATGAAGAAGTGAAGTTTTATATTTCAGGCTGGTTTTTGTGTGTTGGTGTGGTTGGTTGGGTGGGTGGTGGTGGTTGTTTGGTTGGTTTGGTTTGGTTTGGTTTTCTTAACTGCACACCAGAAACATTCAAATGTTTCTTTTAGTATCGTCTCCAAAAGGACTTGTTACTTGTAAAATAACCATAGACTATGAGGCTATGTCCAGAATTATACTTTTTATTTTCCTGTTATTTTGTGAATGTAAATGTAATTGAAACAATGATGAGTTGAGGATGAGTGTCATTTAAATTTAAACATATTAGGTGGTCCATTGTAAACGAAGTGGAATATTTCTCAATTTTGCTTATGAGGTTCTCTAGAGTGATTTGTCCCTTGCATTTGTGTTTATCTATTATGACAAAACTAAGTAGAGTCTACCTGTGAAATTGTAAAACACAATCTATGCACTAAACCACAGGGGCATCTAAGTTCACAAAAGAAACACTATTGTAACTTACATCACATCTTGAGCCTCACACATTGATAGTGGGTAAATTTAATGTCCCACCCTTTCCAAAAGACAGGTACTCCAGACTAAAACTAAATAGAGAAATTCTGGCATTAAATAACAGCATAAACCAAATGGACATAACAGATATTTATAGTATATTTCACTCAAACAATAAAGAATATAATTTTTTCTCAGCATCTCTTGGAATCAGCTCCAAAATTAACCACACACCTAAACACAAAGCAAGTCTCAACAGATGCAAGAAAATTTAAATAACATATGGCATCTTATCTGACCCTCACTGATTAAAACTGAATATCAAAAACAGAAGCAACAGAAAGTTTACAAGTACTGGAAACTGAATACCCTCTACTAAATAAAAAAAATGGATCAAACAGTAATAAAAAATTAAAGACTTGCTAAAATTGAATACAAATAAAAACACAAAATATCCAAATTTGTGGGACACAAAGAAAGTGGCTCTAAGAGGCCAAATTATAGGACTAAGCGCATGCACACGTGCACACACACACACACACACAGACACACACACACACAATCATATGCACACTAACACACACACAAAAACAATTTTGAGGGGAGATCTAGTATTAGTAAATTAATGATGTACCTGAAACCTCTAGAAAAAAGAAAAGTAAAAAGAAAAGAAAGAATGGAGAAAGAAAGAAGAAAGAAAGAAAAAAAGAAAGAACAACAAAAAGGACTAGATTAAAAGAAATAATTAAACTCAGGAATGAAATTAATAAAGTAGGAAAAACATATAAAGAAGCAATGAAAATTAGACTTGGTTCTTTGACTGACAAACCATTGGCCAAATTAGCTACATGTCATAGAGAAAGAGAGAGAAAACCAAATTAACAAAATTAAAGCTGAAAGAGGGACATAACAAAAGACACTGAGGAAATCCAGGAAATCCTAAGGTCACACTTTAAAGATCTGTACTCCACCAAATTGGAAAATAAAAACTGACTTCAAAAGAGGAAACCCACTATTTCCCCCTTAAAAGAATGAGCCCACTTCATCTCCCTGTTACTATGTGAGAAATCACCAGTGTTGCCTAAATTTCCTTCATTAATGCTTGTGCATGTATGTGGGCTCTATGTGCATGTGCGTGCGTGTGTGCTTGTATGTGCATTGTGCATGTGTGTGTGTGTATAGGTGTACGTGCATGCACACACGTGGTTCCTGCTAATGCCCATGAGCTCATGCAGAGGCCAGAGTGGGATGCTAGGTGTTCTTGTTTATCACTTTCTACCCTATTCCTTTGCTACAGGGTCTGTCACTGACACAAGAACTAGACTCTTAGACAGCAAGCCCCAGTGGAGCTCCTTTCTCCACACTAACCATACCAGCAATGGTGTGAGAGATTAGTAGAGCCACACTTCTCACATAGTTACCGGGAATTCAAAGCCAAGTTCTCATGCTTGCACAGAAAGAGTTCTTCCCCACTGGGTCTACTCTCTCATCCTTGATACCAGACTGTAAGTATGTCATCAGTACTTTAATTTCACTTCAACTGAATTCTACAGAGTGAATAACACATTACAGATTCTGAAAAACAAACTTTTTTTTTTTTTAAATAAGTCTCAAGTGCTGGACTAATTTTTTTATAGAGAATACTTTCTATACTTTATTTGGTAAATTCTTAAAGATCATGACCTTTGAGAGTAACACTGGGTATCCGGAACACTGAATTACTTAATAAATATTTTATTAGCTGCATAATTAAAACTAGATTATCTACCAAGAGAATACAACTTATGTCTTATGAATAAGAAAAAGAATCTCAATTCTTCAAAAGTTCAAAGAACTGTAGAAAAAACTGAAGTGATTTTACATCATTAATCTTTTAGGAAGACCTTTCTCATGTTGCTTCAGGTCTTCAGATATATTGAGAATAATAAAAATAAATAATTTATGGATTTATGACTCTATCTATTGTTAGACAAAAATTACCATATCTAAAACATACCCTAAATTCTCAGTAGTTTTTTTGTTTGTTTGTTTGTTTTAACCACATAACCTAATGTTTACCAGGCAGGTTACAATCTGAAGAACCCTGTATAAATAAATTAAACTCAAGGAAAAATGTGGAAACGTTGAAAATTCATAATTTTCTACTATGAAAGTGACATATCTGTGATAATAATTATCATCCATATCACATTAAAGATCCTGCAAAACCATATTAGCATTTTTCTGGGACATGAATATGTGGTGTATATGTGTAAATGTATAGATGAGATTTTTGTGTGTGTACAGAGAGAGAGGAGAGACAGCAAGCATGTGCATATGAAGATACAAGACTGAGTGGGGGTGCACATGTGCATATTGCAAGTGTGACATCACAAGATAATCTTTGGTATCATTTCTCAGTTACTATTATAACTATAGAGCCAAGATCTCACATTCACCTGCACCTTTGCTAAGTAGGCTAGGCTAGCTGGCCAGTGAGCTTCCAGGGATTCAGAGGCTCCACTTTCCCTTTCACCATCACTGGAATTAAAAATGCTTATCACTATTTTATCATGAGTTGTGGGGGAATCTTCAGTTATCATGTTTCATATCTGCTTTAGTTTTCCTCCTGTTGTCAGATTCTATTTCCTTTTATTTCTAAGCCTCCTACTGTTCTTTAGAATAATTGTTATTGGTCTGTGTTCTCTGCTATTATAGCTGTTCTGCTTATTATCCCAGTTGGCTTAGCAATTCCGAAAATGCCCTATTGTTATTTTTTCTTAATGTTTTATGTATATAAAATGTCTTATGTTGGGGAGGTGATTCCATCCTTGAAATTATTACTAAACAAACACAGAGATCCAGATTAGACTCACAGCACCTACATATATTCTACCAAACACAGAAACATGTGTCCATAACTCCAGGGCTTGGGAAGCAGAGACAGGCAGATTCCTAAAAGTCTCAATGGCCAGCCAGTCTAGCCAAATTGGTGAATTCCAGCTTTAATGAAAAAATCCGCTTCAAAATAAGGCAAAGATGAATATTTCTGATGTCAGCCTTTGGCTGCCAAACACATACAGAATGATATGCATGCACATGTGCTGAGTTCTGCATGGTCATGGAAGGGACACCATGACATGGCTCCTTTCCCTGGTATAGACCCAGCAGGGTATGGACCTTCACAAGTGTTGACTGTTGCTGGGCATTTATCTTTTTTGTATAAAGATATATTTATATTACTTCATGTTCCTCCTTTAGGAAACATATTTCCTGCCAAGGTTATCAGTGAATGTCTTCTCTGCCAAGGATAATGTTTCCATGATAATCAGAGACATTAGTCCTAGAGGCTAGGGAGTGCTTAGGTCCTTAGTAAAAATGGTAAACACTGGCCTTCAGGACAGCCCTTAAGGCTGTGGGAAAAAACTATGAAAACATCTGTTAAAAATATATAATTTCTCAACGATGCAAAATATAAGGATACAGTTTGGGGCTCCATGTACCTAAAAGAACAAGGTCAGCTGCACTAAGAGTCAGCTTGACAGAAAGATATTAAGGAAAGAGCTAAAACGATTTTGGGAGTGTTGATCGCAGGGCAAGATCCCAGCCAGCTAGTTTTTTGTCTGTGCTTACAAAGTCAGGCAGATCTCTGAATTCATTTGCAATCTAAAAGAAAAAAAATTGCTTTCTGTCTCTTGGGATGGTCATGTAATGGACAATGATTCATGGATTCATGAGGTTATCATCAGGAAACCTAGAGTAATTGACTGAATTGATATGTAAATAAAAGACTGAGATTTGGTCATTGAAAGCTGAGCTACAGCCGGGTGGTGGTGGCGCACACCTTTAATCCCAGCACTTGGGAGGCAGAGGCAGGCGGATTTCTGAGTTTGAGGCCAGCCTGGTCTACAGAGTGAGTTCCAGGACAGCCAGAGCTACACAGAGAAACCCTGTCTCGAAAAAAACAAAACAAAACAAAAAAAAAAAAAGAAAGAAAAAGAAAAAGAAAAAGAAAAAAGAAAAAAAGAAAAAAGAGAGATGAGCTATGTGGATAAACTCTTTAGTGATCTTTAGAAAGCTGGCTCTTGTACCCACAATTTGACTCCTAGTCTATATATATATATATATTCATTTATTTATTTTCTCAAACACTCCTTCCTTAGGAACCCTTCACTAAACTGAGGCTGGTCTTTGGCACACATGTACTCATATCTATGTATACTTGAATGCATATATACATAATCACCACACAGATGAATATACAAAATGGGCAATATAGAATGCAGCAGAATAGAATATACTATATATTTCTACACTAAGGTTTCTAACCCTGACTTTTGATCTTCCCTGGGTTTAGTTTTCTGACTCTCAGTCTTGCTAACTATAACAGTAGCTCTGCAGTCTGTAGCTGAAATTCATGCACTTGCAGCTGATGTTCAGCCAGAGATGTGACTGAATTTCCTTCACCCTTTCCTCTTATCTGACTTTCCAGATTTCTGTGACCTGTTTCATATGAACTCACACAAGGCTTTTGCACATGCACATGTCTGAAAGTTATTGTGTTTCTCTGTTGGCTACTATCTAGGTTACATCTGTCCTTGGGATCTAAACAAAAGCAAAACACCAGAATCTAAGGCCCTAGACTTAACTAACTTCTGTCAGCTTTCTAGTAACTTCTGTCAGCTTGCTAACCTTCACAAATATTTCAGGGTTTGTGTGTATCTCTCTCTCTCTCTCTCTCTCTCTCTCTCTCTCTCTCTCTCTCTCTCTCTGTATGAACTAGTATGTGCACATAGATATAAATACATATCTATATGTATGTATGTGCATGTGAATGTACGGAAGTATATATGTACCTCTATGCACTTCTATGTGCATGAATTATTTGTATGTCTATGTTTATGTATGTGTTTGTTTCTTTGTGCATGTGTGTGTATATGTGACTGTATCTGTGTGTCTCTGTGCCTTTGTGTCAGCTTTAGTACAGTCTAAAGTATTTCTGGTTCTCTCTCTCTCTCTCTCCTCTCTCTCTGTGTCTCTCTGTGTCTCTCTCTGACTGTGTCTGTCTGTCTGTCTATCTGTCTGTCTGTCTGTCTGTCTCTCTCTCTCTCTCTCTCTCTCTCTCTCTCTGTGTGTGTGTTTATTTATGTATGATTAGTCAGAGTTTTCCTTATTTTGGAATTTCCTTTCATCCTTGGTTTTATAAGCAACATTATCAAGAAGAAATGTTGTATTTATGTTTTGATTTGATACTCATAATTCTCTTGCATCTTAAATTATAAATTACAGCAATATATTTTCTTGTTATATATTTTTAAGCATAGATAAGATATATCATCAGGGCTTGAAATTTCTGTGTAAAACATTATTAAATTTGGATAATTTTTTTGAGAGAGAATTTTCTTCAGTAGCTTTGCTGACTTTGAAATATATATATATCAGGCTGACCTCAAATTTCTTGTAATCCTACTGCCTCAGTCCTACTCCACCCCACCCAAAAATACTGGGACTAGAGGTCTGAGTCATCACACTTGGCTATTCAGATATTTTTTTCACCTAGCATATTTTTACCTCAGTAAAATTATATGCATATATTATTGATAGTTTTGGTTTCTAATTTAATTCACATATGATTTTAGAGCACATGCTGTGTAATTTCAATTCTTTCATATTTAATGAATTTTTTCCAACAGTCAATGAAAATGCTGTGTAGTCTTAATCTTGGGGGAACAAGTTGCTTTGGGTTTTGTTTTTATTTTGTTCTTTCTTTTCTTTCTTGATATTGGCTTCTATAAATATCAGTTATTTCATTTTGGCTGTGTTCTTCGAATTCTTTGCAACTACACTTATTTTCTTATATTTTTTCTCCCCACAAAACAAATATTTACATTACTAGCTAAGATCATCAATTTGTAAATTCCTGAATATTTTTTTTCTTTTAAATTCCCATTTTGTATATTTTCCCATTAAATTTTAATATTCTTCTGTCATAAAATAAACATTAGTACACATTAAAGTTCAGATAGGTACTGGTACCTAGTGGATGATTTTCTAGACCACTCTCATCTCTAGATCGGTCATTCAAACTGAGAATCAATAAGGAAACCTTAGCACTAAACTACTCCACAGATAAGATAGTCTTTAAAGATAGCTACAGAACATCTCACCCAACAGAACCAAAATCTATGTTCTTCTCAGCATCTGATGGAACCTGCTCCAAGCTAAAAAAAAAATCTACCTCTCACGACAAGTCTTACCAAATACTAAAGGCACAAATAATCTCTTCCATCATATCAGTTCTCAGTGCCATTAAACTAGAAATCAGTAATAAGATAAACTACAGAAGGATACAAATATGTGGAGACTAGGAAATGTACTCTTGAATGACCCTGAGGAAATCAGGGAGGATTCAAGAATTTAAGAGCACCAGTTGCTCTTACAAAGGACATGGGTTTGATTCCCAGTACTCACACAGAAGCTTGCAACTGTAACTACAGTCCCAGGAGACATTATGTCCTCTGCAGGCTTCTGCAGCTAGTAGGCATGCATGTGGTACACATACATACTGACAAAAATACTCCTACATAATTAATTATAGTTGCAATGTCATATTGTCATTGTGGTTTGTTCTCTTTCATTGTTCTACTCCCTGAGTAGAACAAGCTTTCTCCATGCCGCCTCTATTTGGTTCCTTTTCTTCTGCTGGAAAGAATGTTCCCTTTTTAGTGTTCTTTCTTTTAGTACATGAACCTGTCGTCTTCAAGATGGCATTTGTCATCCGTGCATTGTTCGGTTTGTGTCTCCTCCCCACTTCTCTCTCAACATTGATGCCATAATTAAACCCTTGCTCTGTATTCTGAGAAGAAATCTAAAGCATGATAAAGGGTCAGGGCTTATCAGTAACATCATTAAGTAGGAATATCTTCAGTCATATTTGCCTTGTTGGAAAGAAGTTCCCAGTTCAAATGACACCTGGAGCCATTCCTGAAGCATGGATTCTGACAGTAATGTAGACGATGGTTCATTCAAGGAGTTCTCTACATGCCATTTTTCAAAACCTACTAACTTATTAAAATGCTGAAGTTCTCAAAATTGAGATCTTTTCACCCCAGGAACTGCATAAAATAAATGAGCTCATCTTATAAAATATATTCTTATATTATTGTTTAGACAGTTGACTGCCCTAGTCTTGACATAATTATACAAGAACCTTTTATAGTCATATGCAAGAATAACAGTCATGCAAGAGTTACAATGAAGTGGAAAGAGCTGGTATTAAATGTTCACTAGTTATCATTTACATGGTTGTCCCATCTAAATGATTTGCTTAGTGGAAGCTATGCAAAATATGTGTGCACTGTACTGCATATGACCTTGATTTACAAGTATAAAACTATGTTGCCGAAACACCTTCAATTTACTATTGAAATTCATATGAGGGATAGAATATAATAAGAGAGGCCAAAGAGCTGGCAGTGTATCATAGGAAAACAAGTAAAAAATCATGATTATTTCACTTGCTTCATTATTTCTAAGTAACCTCATGGTTTATTGAACATTACATAAAATGCAATGTAATGTGCTTGTAGTCATGCTGGGATGCTGTGGCAGTTATGTCTGGTGTCAATTTGAAGGTATGTCTTACATTAATTATTCAATTTGGTTGTTTTTGTTTTCTCATATTTGGGAGGGATAGATCAAAGTGATCACGTTCTCTTATTCAAAATCTTAACAAGGGGCTAGGGTGATATTTAGTCAGTAAGTTGCTGAAGCAGCAGAATTTGAGTTCAATCCTCAACACTCACGTTCAGACCTCTGCATAGTAGTATTTATAGGTAACAGAAATTTTGGGATTTGGAAAGAGGAGGTTCTCTGAGGCTTGCTAGATAATCAGTCTAGACTACTTGATGAGGTCCAGGTCAGTGAGAGATGTTGCCTCGAAATAGATAGGTAGATAGGTAGATAGATAGATAGATAGATAGATAGATAGATAGATAGAACATAATACACACACACACACATATATATATATATATATATATATATATATATATATATATATATATATATATATATATAGAGAGAGAGAGAGAGAGAGAGAGAGAGAGAGAGAGAAGGAGAAAGAAATATTATAGGCTGTAGACAGACAGACAGACAGACAGAAATGTAGACAGCATCTAGGGAACAATACCCAAGATTTACATTTTCCTGTGCATTAACATTTATACATGTACACACACACACACACAAACATATACATTTACAGAATAATTAAAGTATGTGTTTAAATTAAGTAAGTATCTGAGAATATCTTAGCAGTTCAGAAACATGCAAATGTGTGCTCTCCAACACTAAAATATACCTTCCAAGACATGTTCCTCCTAAGAACTCTCCATACACCTCTAGATAGACTCCTCCTTCAAATGTATACTTCATGTCAGGATGTTCTTGGTCTAAGTGCCTCCAGAGCTCAAGTTCTTTTATTTTTGTTGCTGTGATAAAATACCCTGACCCAGGAACTTTGATGAGAAAGGGTTTATTTGGGTTATAATTCCAGAATACAGTCCAATGTTTCCCAGAAGACAAGGTACTCAAAGTAAAGAGCAGTAAAGAGAAATGAATACAGCTACACTGTCTGCTTGCTACCTATGATCAGATAGATTTTTTCATTCTTACTGAGTTGAGAGCCCAACACAAGGAATGGTGCCACTTACCATGGTGTAGTCTTTTAGCAAATGAGACACTAGCCCAAGGACTGAAGAGATGACTTAGCAATTAAGAGCACTGGCCTCTTTTCCAGAGGACCCAGGTTCAATTCCCAGCACCCAACAAATAGTTCACAACTGTCTGTAATTTCAGTCCTTTGTTGGAGGAAGTGTGTCATGGTGCTAGACCTAGTATCTCTTCTCTTCCTGCCACCTGTGGAGCTAGGTATAAAACTCTTAGCCTCTTCTCCACCAACACGTCTGCCTGTGTGCCACTATGCTTCTCTCCATGATGACAATAGACCAAACCTCTGAAACTGTCAGCAAGCTCCAGCTAAATGCATTTTCTAATACAAGAGTTGTCTTGTCTCTTCACAGCAATACAACACTGAATAAGACACCATGCCATTTCCATTTGCTGGTCTCCCCTCTCTCTCTCTCTCTCTCTCTCTCTCTCTCTCTCTCTCTCTCTGTGTGTGTATTGATCAAATGTAAGTTTTCAGCTATTGTTCCGGTACCATACCTGCCTACTGCCATGCTCCCTGCCATGACAGTCATAGTAACACTTTGAACTAAAATCTCCAAATTAAATGTTTTCTTTTATTAGTTAATGTGGTCATTTTGTTTTGTCACATCAATAAAACAATAACTAGGACACCTTATAAGAAGACTGATCAAGTAATCTCTACTTCTTTCTACTCTCCCACCATCAAGGCTCCAAGCCCTCTCCCTTCTTTTACATATTCCATCCTATTAGCTGATAATACTTAGAATACAGGAAAATATATTTTTGTTGTTAAGCACACAGTCTTTAAAATTTCATTGAGGAATCCAAAGAAGTCACTGTATGTAGTTCAGGTTGACCTTAAACACTTGATCCTTCTGTTTTATTCTTCAAGAGCTGGAATTACAGGTGTGGGCCCCTAAGCCCTGCTCTTAACTAAGTTTCTCATTAGAAACTGAAAGTAATCTCAGATCAACAATCCAGTTTTTCAACCTAAAATACCATTAAGAAAACTAAGCCCCAAACTAGCAATTAGAAGTGAATAATAGATTTAAAATCAGAGTTAAATGGAAGAGAATTAAAATACAAGAGATGTAGTGGGACTGAATGATAAATGTCCCCACTGGTTCCTGTATTTGAATATATTGATCCCACTTGAAGATGCAATTTGGTGAAGTTATGGAACATTTAGAGCCATCCTGCAGGAAGAATATTATTGGAGAATGGGCTTCAAGGATTTATAGACTTGTCCCACTTCCTGTTCTTTCTAACAGCTTCCCATATGTGGATGAAATGTGATCTCTCTGCTTCCTGCTCCTGATAGGTCTTCTTCACCATTATGAACTCTTTCTTGAATCATATGCTGAAATAAACACTTTCTTCTTTAGGTTGCTTTTGGTCATGGTATCTTATAACAACAGAAAAGAAACCAATACAACAGAGAAAATTATTGACCCTCAAGAAACATAAAATAGATCCATAAACTATTAGTCTTTAGTGGAATTGAGTAAGGCGAAGAAAGATGAAAAAGGATACTTGAACCCAGGTACAAAACCACTGAGTCTGAAGAATCAAAATAGGTCACAACCTAGTATTAAGAGCAGTTGCCCAATGGTAAGTTTGATTTCTTCTCAAGTAGTGCCACTCTCTGGTGACTAGGTATTCAAATATATGACCCTATTAGGGAAAATTCTTATACATACCACTCACATGGGCTTTTGAAAGTTCAAAGCCCACCCTCCAGCAACATACTTCCTCCAAGACACCACGCCTCCTACTGGTCTCAAACAGTTCCACCAACTAGGCACCAAGTATTCAGACATATAAGCCTTTGGGGGCCATTCTCACTCAATCCACCACTTAGGCAATGATCAAAATTTTTTGGATTAGTGTTCTGTACTATGACCTCTTAAAAGCCTGGACATAATACTACCTGAGGACCCAGCTATACCACTCCTGGGCATATACCCAGAAGATGCCCCAACATGTAACAAAGATAAATGCTCCACTATGTTCATAGCAGCCATATTTATAATAGCCAGAAGCTGGAAACAACCCAGATGT
>CM052711.1:64046639-64116059 GCA_028551405.1 Uromys caudimaculatus | reverse complement strand
CCTGGTCGTCCTGGAGTTCAGACCACCAACCAAAGAATACACATCTATTGACCCATGGTTTGGACTATATATGTGGCAGAGGACGACCTCGATGGCCATCAGGAAGAAAGGAGAGGCCCTTGGGCCTGAGGGTGCTAGAGGCCCCAGTAAAGGGGAATGTCAAGGTGGGAATATGGGAATGGGTGGGCGGGTAGGTGGGAGGAGGAATTCCCTCACAGAGGCGGGGAGGGGGAGGGGATAGGGGTTTCCACAGAGGAGACCCAGAAAGGGGAAACATTGGAAATGTAAATAAAGTATCACAAATAAATAAAAAAAAGGAAAAAAAAAAAAAAAAAAAAAAGCCTGGTCTTCTACAAACAGCATGCATAGCTGGCCTGCCTCAAAAGCTAATAGCACAATATTTAAAAGTCAAGTGTTATTCATTCCTCCAGAAGTTTAACTTGGCAGGGCAGAAAACTTGCAATAGTGAAGGTGAAGAGCTTGAAACGATGGCCACCTCTCCTGGTATATGCAACTCCAAACCTGAAGTGGTATTTAGCACTAAGAATAAGAGAGCCATGGTGAGCCATAGCACCTGAAATCCATCTAATGTAGTTCAGCACTAAGACTAAAACTCCATTAGATGGATTTCAGGTGCTATGGCTCACCATGGCTCTCACATGCTCCAGGCATGCTCCAAGATCACATATACTTCTGTCTGCCACTCAAAAGGAAGAAATCTTCTGTCCAGCTAAAAACAGAAATCAATTGAAATTAACAACAGATTCATACCTAAACATGCTTATGGATGTTCACACTTTCATACCTTAGAGATTTGAATAATTGCATGTCTACTAGTGTAATGGCTGCCTAAGTGGGTAGGCAAAAATTTGTTGCTTCTTATGTTCTCTCTTTCCAGAATCTTCTTCCATATAATTTCCTTTTTTATTATTTATCTTTTCTTCTAATAAAACATGTACTGAAGCTAAAGTGCTTTATGTGTTCACCATATTCTCCAGAAATTGAATATTTTTGCTGCTTCCAAGGTATTTTCATTGCAATATTTGTCACATTCCAAATTTCTTCTCTCTCCGTAATGCAACAGAAAAACACTGGGCAATCAATGAAGCTCCAGCCTAAATGCTCTTTATCACATACATCATGTGACTCCCTATCTTCTTGTCTTCTGCATAACCAAGGATCAGAAATTAATTATCCCCAAGTAAGTATACAATCTAAAACTTTTTAATTTATTGAATCCATAACCAATTAAAGTATTGCACTGACTCATCTGTCATGAAATCATAATTGCTGAGTTTGCTGATAGCCTCAAATATTGACAAAGCCTCTCACATGAAATGTACCATTAGGCCTTTGTATGTACCTGCCTCTTACTTTATTTGAATTCATGTTTACATGTACAACAGGGTAACCTTGATAAATACTGATTTCTTTTCAAAAGTTCTGTAAAAGGCTTAGGTGTTTTACAAAAGCATTTTTCAAAGAACTGCGATTTACTTCCCACAAAGCTACTGGCACTAAAATCTCACATAATTTAAAAAATGTGAAATATTTCTTTGATAATTTTAAAGTAACAAATTTTAACCGAATTACTTATTGCAGGTATTATTTTGAGTCTGTTATATCTGTAGGCTAAATAACAGAAATGATTGGGAGGGCCCTGCAATTAGCTGTATATCAGTGATGAAAAAATAAAACAAGTAGAAAATAAAAGTAAAAAGGATGGAGAGATGGCTCAGAGGTTAAGAGTGAGCACTGTTTTTCCAGACAGTCTGAATTCAATTCCTAGTGCTGAGTTGGAAAACCAAGGACTCCTCTGGCACCTGCAGGCACCTACACCCATATATGCATGCTTGTACTCAAACATACACACAGAACCAAGTTAATACAATGGACATCTTTTAGATAAAAGAAAAGTAAGATAAGCCACATAGAAAATAAATAAATCCATATTGAGAATAAATTGTATTCCTAAGTTTGCTACCTGCTGGTCAGTAGATCCAAGGTTCATTCAAAAATGATTTTAATGAAAGAATTCATAATCTTTATTTATATATGTCTTTAATTTTTGAAGTTTTTAATGTTTATTTTATGTGCATGAGTGTTTTCCTTGTATGCATATCTGGACACATCATCCCTGGAAATGACAATAGTGAGTTTTTAATAGCTGTCTTGAAGATATATAGAATAATTGAATATTATGAATTATGAACTAAACAATTGATAGTGCTTCACTGACAATACCAAAGTATATTTAGTGTAGATATGCATATGTTTCTCTAAGGCTTAGAAAAAAATTCATGGAAATCAGCCAATGTTTTAAAGCGTTTTTAAGAATTCTCAAGAAACATGACATTATCTTGCTTCTAGATTTTAGAATTTCGTTAGTTCTGATGTTGGAGATGTTTAGAGGCTGAAGGAGCTTGCCTCCAAGCCTGAAGTTCTATGGAAGATTCTTGAGACTCACATAATGGAAGGAGACACTTGAGTCCCAAAGTCATCTTCTGACTTCACAAAAGTACCATGGCACAGGCGTGTGGTGGTGCATGATCAAGGTCATCCTTTTGTACATAGGTAGTTGAAGACCAGATTGTGCTACGTGAAATTTGCTCTCAAAAGTAACCAACCCACTGACCAATCAGTCAAATGAAAAACAACAGCACAATAAGTATATAAATATACAAAGAATTATAAAATATTTTTGCTTACACTACTTTAGCAGTATAGAAATTGGAAATAAATTTTGCAAAATAGTTGACAATAATAGGTATGGGGAGTTGTGTGGACATAAAACTTAATATCCTATCCCACATTTGTTCTGTTTTTATTATCATTTATAGCTTTGACCATATCGTGCCTGTTAAACACTTTTTAAATTGGATATGTAGCGAGTAGTTCTAAACATCATTTGATATATTCTTGTGTGTGTGTCTGTGTGTGTGTGTGTGTGTGTGTGCGTGTGTGTGCGTGTGTGTGCGTGCGCTCATACATATGCACATGTAGCAGGGCATATACATGCATGTATGTACGGTAAGTCAGAGGTCAAAATTGGATGGCATTTCTAGTCACCATTGTTTAAGAAAACATATGTTAAGAGAGATGGAACTGGGTAGTCCCTGCATGCTGGCTGGGAAGCCCTAGGGATCCACCTGTCTCTGCCCCTCCTGTGCTGGGGTGGCAAATACAAGTACACACCATCACAACCAGCTCTTTAATTGTTGCTAGAGTTAAAACCAAGGTCCTCATGGTACTTGGCAAGTGCTTTACCCACGGAGCTACCTCTCAATCCTCATTTCACCTATTTTTAGGGAACCATATGAGATATGTTATGCAATGGAATTTAGAAACAAATCAAGGGTTGCAGGATAAATTGCACAAGGATGTGAGCTCTGTAAAGATTTGGCATTTGGCTGGGCAGTGGTGGCCTTTAATCCCAGCACTTGGGAGGCAGAGGCAGGTGGATTTCTGAGTTCAAGGCCAGCCTGGTCTACAGAGTGAGTTCCAGGACAACCAGGGCTACACAAAGAAGCCCTGTCTCGAAAAACCAAAGTAAAACCAAAAAAAAAAAAAAAAAAAAAAAAAGATTTGACATTTTCCTCACTGGACAGGGTCTGGGGTTGAGCAAGCTTACCAGCTGCTGTCCTTGCACACCCCAGGCCGCATACTGCAACACTGAGTCCTCAACTTCTGGGGGATTCAACTCCCACACTTCCCTTGAAAAGATGTAAATGATTTCACATGAACAAACTGGCATCTGTGACAACTTAGCTTGACAATGGCTCATAAAAGGCAGAAAACCAAAGAACTTACCCAGTGTGTATGTTGTAAATCAAATATGAAGCGGTAAATGAGTAATGAAAAATCTGAAATACAAAAAGAATAGAGTAATCAATCACAGTTTTCAGTAAAGGATTGATCTTAATGCACACTAAAGACTGCCTATTAGGGAAAACACAAGACATACAAAATATGTCAGTTAAGGTGCTTATTGCTTTTATTTTTTCAACATTTTAGCTAGAAAAGACATCTTCCTATTCTACCAACCCCTGTGTGTGCGTGTCTCTGTCTTTGTTTCTGTGTCTCTATGTATGTCTCTGCCTGTCTCTGTCTCTGTCTCTGTCTCTGTCTCTGTCTCTCTCTCTCTCTCTCTCTCTCTCTCTCTCTCTCTCTCTCTCTCTCTCTCTGTGTGTGTGTGTATGGCCCTTTGGAACCTGAGATCAAGCCAGGCTCTAGTTCTTCAGTTGCCATCTATGATTTGTAGTTGGATTTTTGCTTTTGTTTTGAGACAAATGACCCACTATCCCTGATTTTTACACCCCCAGGCACAGGGTCCTTAAACTTGCCTGTTCTCTAAGTGTGACTAGCTCTTTTTCTTGACTCTCTTCTCCCCATATTGACTTCCTACTTCACTCAGATGTTCAAGACCTTTTGCATTTCACCTTTTGTATGTCCTTCTTCCCCATCAGCCTCTACCTCACATTGCCTAGCCTATAATGTCACGCACATTAAATTCATTTTCTCTGTTGGGTTTTTCATGTATATTTTTTACTCATTCATTTGTTCTTTCTTTTGTTTTTTGTTTTCCCTTCCTTCCTCCTTTCTTCCCTCCCTTCCTCCTCCTCCTCCTCCTTCTTTTTCTTCTTCTTTCTCTCTCTCTCTCTCTCTCTCTCTCTCTCTCTCTCTCTCTCTCTCTCTCTCTTTTTCTTAAGTTATGGTATCCTGAATTGAGGTGGCACTTTTCTTTGAATGCAGCCTGTTTGTGTTCCTGACTGATAATACATCGAAATATATCTCATTCACAGGCATTTGGACACTCTCCATGGCATAGCATGAGTTAGATTGATATTTTAAGCTTGCCTTCTTTTCCCAGATAAAGGACTGAATGACTCTCTCAAGCTTACCTAATCACACGGAGTTGTGCTTATATGCAATACCCAGATGATGTTTCATGAAAAACTTTTTGAAAGGGAGAAATTTACTTCTGTAAAAGTGTTTGCTAATGTAAAAAAACTGGGTTAATATTTTCTTTTCATTGCAGAGAAATTCTTTTTAAATAGTTGGTTACTACTTAGTAATATTGAAGATTTTTTAAAATTTTAGTTATATACATGCAGATGTGTCTGTGGGAATATGCATCTGTGAGTTCAGTTAACCCAGAAAAAGAGTATAAAGAGCCATTTTCTATCTACTCTGCAAGCTATTTTAGTATTGTCTTTAAAGAGTTTTGCTTCTAGATTGAGAAGGTAGTTCGATACATAAACCACGTGCCATGCAAGCATGAAGACTAGAGTTCAGTTCCCTAGTACACACCTAAAGCCATATGCACCAGTGAACATTTGGAATCCTAGTGAGACGGGAGGTAGAGAACGAACAATCCCAGAAGCTTAGTCACCAGCTAGATTGGCACATGCCAGTGAGCAACAATAGAATCCAATCTTAAGTAAGGTAGAAGGCACCTAAAGTTGTTTACTGATCGCCACACATATTCAGCTATGAGAGTATACATGTACTTGCATTCATGCATGTACACACACACACACACACAAACACACACACACACAGACAGAGAGACAGAGAGACAGAGACAGAGAGAGACAGAGAGAGAAGCATATGTGCCTTGTTTCTCTTGAAACATCTTTTTTCCAAGGGTAACAGAATCCATAATAGGACAACAGAAAATCTTATACACAAAATTGCAGTGTATAGTACAAAGCTATCTTTGAGTTTCTGTTTTTCCTAACCAAAATGATGAAACTAAGGAATCTGGAAGAAAAGAGGAAAATTGAAAAAAAGATAAATTAGGTAGGTAATGTGTGTGTTCTAAACAGGGAAAATTATTTATTTCTGAAACTATGTCAATCTGGTGGAAAATAATCTGAACTTGTCTATGTTGAAATATGGATTTACATTGATAATTTCCATCCTTTCTCCACAATTACAAATTGAAATTTTGCTCCTCTACTAAGGGTAGAATGCACAGACATTGTTAATATTGTCAATTAAAATGCCTTAGAACTAAAATCTCAGTTTCTTCTCACTCTAATAAAAATTTTGATTAAATAAATTGGTCACAAATTTGGCAAAGTAGTAGAAATGTTGCTTTTTTGCAGGAAAGACCTGGTCTCTCCACTCACTAGAGTTGTTTCTGACTGAGACTTTGTTCTTCACTATTTCTGGAATAGTTTTTAAATCTGAGATTGCCCTCATTGAGAGCTTAAAAAGCACAGGTTTCGTTGATATCTATGTTGACATTCATATTGTATTCAATAAAATTATGTATCTGACTCCAATTTTTATCATTTTTACTTGTTGTGGAGAGCTGTGTGTGCAGATGAGCATGAACTTGCATTTATACGCATGTGCACGGAGGCTGGAGATTAACCCAAGGTTTATTCCTCACTTCACCCTATATATATATATATCTCCCTGTGTTCTTTGTATTTTGACAGAGTTCCTTTGAAAGTGAGGCATTTCAGCTACCTTGGCTGTCCAGTTAGCCCTAAGGTTTCTTCTGTCTCTGTAGTCTCAGCACTGGGATTACAGGCAAACTCTGCCATGCCTGGAGATTTTAAGGCATTTATTTTTAGTGTATGCATGTGAATATATATATGCACTGTTCATGGAGGCCAGAAGAGGGATGTCAGATACCCTGGAACTTAAGCTACAAATGGTTATTAGCTGCTAATTGTGTTCTGGAAATCAAAACTTGATCCTCTGGAAAAGAAGCCAGGAGGCTTAAGCACGGAGAGATTTCTATGCCTACATTTTTGTGAGTGCTGGCGAACAAATTCAGCTCCTCATACTTGTGTGGCAAGGACTTTATACTCAGCCACTTCTCATACCCCTAATTTCAAGATAATGTTAAAGGATGGGCATGTCATCCTTGGTAATACATGGTAATATTATCTGCATCATTCCCATTTTAGCATATATTCTGCCAAAGCCAGCACTGACTTCACTTTTAACACCGTGGATGTACTATTAGAGCTGACAAAGAAATGAGAAATATGCCTGCCTCTGTCAACATCTTTTATCTCTGAAAGTTCTGTTCACCAAAACAACCTGTCGACTGGGCAATTGCTCTTAACAGCAGATAAACGTGTGTACGCTGTTAGGAGTGCAAAGAAGTCATTCACCCTGCCACTGATCAACAGCAATGTGTCCAGGTTTCTAACCCCACATTAATCTTGTAACATTTCTTATGCATTAACATTAGGAGCAAAACAGACCACCAAAGTAATGCCTGAGCATGAGTTAGTAGAGCCAGGGAAGGTTGGTCTTTGTCTATAATAGCTAGTCTAAAGGTTACCAGCTCTTATGGGGGAGCCTAAAATACTTAGATTGGGGCCAGGATAAATGTCTCAATTATTAGTGTTATTGATGTGTAACCATGAAGACTGAAGTTAAAATCCCCAGAAACCCAAGTAAATGTTGGCTGTGGATGGTAGCTTACCTGTAATTTCAGCACACATATAAATGGTAGGTGGGCTTGGTAGTACTACAGTTCCTGCCATAGAAGACAACAATAGGGAACCCCAGACAGAGCAAGATGGCTTGAAAATTAATTAGGTTGGTAACTTCTAATTTTGAAGAGAGAACCCAACTTAATAAATAAGATGGAAAATTGATTGAGAATGATTCCTGACACCAATTGTTGTGCCTTGACATGAACACACAGACAGATACACAGACACATATAAAGACACAGACACAGACACACATACACACAAACACACACACACACAGACACACAGACACATTGAAAGGAGAATGTGCACTCATGTATACCACATACACACATAGGAAAAATGAAAAAAAAGACAAAATTTTTAGCTGCTCTTCAGATGATCTGAATAGGATAACAAGACATATATATGTGTATTTTGATTTGTAGCCAATTGCAACATGAGTTTTTTTTTTCCTGCAGATATGTCATGAGAGAAGATTACTGAGAAATTATCTTCAGTTTATAGCCCTGACTGGTCTGTAAAGTTATATCAGGTTGAAATACTGTTTTTAGGTTTTGATCCTATCTCTATTGCTGCAAAGACAGATGTTTTTTAGTTAACTTAGGATATAGCTCTGTATAGAGCTTAAAGCACTTTCTTGTAAGTTCCATGTCCTTGTTCTTTTTTTAACAGTGAGTGAGCTGGGCATATCTACTCCCCTCCAATTACTGCAAATACACTTTGTTGTATAAGTTTGTAGAATTATATTGAGGTCCTGTACCCACAGTAGAATATAGAGAATGGAAGATAAGAAAGAAGGTATTATATAAATAACTCTCTGCCTTTCTCTTTTTTCTCCCTCCCTTCTTCCATCCCTTCTCTCTTCTCTGCCTTTATGTGTACCCCATACTCTTCCCTCTGTAAAATGCTGGTTCAATGTAAAATGTAGATATTCAGTAAGAAGTGTATTTAACTAAAGTGTAAGTCTACTGAAAGACACTGTCTTAAACTCACCCCTTATTTGCCTTCCTCAACATTCCTATCTTTAAACACGTATTGCTGGTATTCTTTTAAAAATTATTTCTTTTCTGTTTTGAGATTATAATACAGCAAACCAATGTCAAACTTGAGAGCAGCGGAGCCCAGTTCCACTGGACATATATATAATACAACTCCCAATCCTTAGGCTTTGAGATCATTTTAGAAGTGGGAGCAGAAAGAACCTAAGAGCCAGAGAATGAGAAGGTTTTCTGTGAAACTGTATCTTCTAGTAATACCAGAAACTGAGCCCATAAAATCTCACCGCCATGTCTGGCTAGAGGTGAGCTGTACAAGACCACTGCATATAGAAATGCTAGTGTGAATTTTAGGAAGGAAAACCTAGGGGACATCAGGCCTACACAAAGAACTAAAGGTAACTAAGTAATATTCCTAGTATTCTTTAACATTTAAGTCATGTATTATTAGTCTAGAATACATTTCATAAAGAAAGGCAAGGCAAATCAAACTTCAGATTGAGAAGTAATGTAGTAGCCACCTATATTTAATGAGGCAATAGAGTAGACAGGAGACTAGGAATGCCTGGTGAATTCTTGGCCAGAGGTAGGTAAATTAATGTAGGAAAGAAACCAGTTAGAAACGAGAAAAGCTGAAACTGCTGGATAAGACCACCTAAATCCTACCTGTGTGGCACAGAGGCAGACAAACTGCAGGGGACCTATGGTTTATGATAATACTGAAGCACACACATGAGAATGTGTGTAGAACTATGTGCAGTAAGTAGGCAGAGCATTGTAAGAGATCCCATGCTATGCAAATCCCAAATTCCATGCAATCCACCAGTCTTAAAAAAACATTATATACACCAGACAAGCCCCAAATTCTTTGTTCATTGGATCTGTTTGGGTTGCCCAATTTTCCCTTATAACTAGCCTGCTTCCTCCCTTGGAAGTATATCTGTCCTTGCTCTGGCTAATATCCATGCATCTCCATCCAGTTTCTTGTTCTTGGATACAAGATTGTAGGAACCCATTGAAAACTCTCCAACTTGACCATGGCTACTTAGTTATGCATAACTTTAACCTTTTTAGATGTCATGCCAGGACCCTGAAGATAAACTTTGGTGTCACTGAACCTCTTTGTCCTTCTAGTGTGACTGTGCTGAATGGATCTCTTTCTCTGCTTTTCTCCTTATTTGTGTGATTAATTTAAATATTGAGACTGGATGGCTGAACTTGGCTTATCAGGATGACCAGGGCCCAGGCTCTGTCCCTAACAACTCCAGAAACATTGGGCTGAATAAGCCAGGAATTACTACAGAGTCATATGCCAGCTTTAACAATGATGCTGAAATTGACCATTAACTACATAGTAGATGGTTCTGGTGTCTTCATATCCCATGCAGTTTAATACTTAAATCTACCTCAAGATGTGGGGTTCTTTGAAGCTTAAAATTAACATTGAATGTTGAAGTGAGAAACAGAGTCCTAAGGTGAACTCACATCTGTCTGTTACATGGATTAATCTTTCTGCACTATGTCTTGCATGGAGCTCATACCCACAGCATAACTCTGGCTTTTCTGCAGATTCATGTCCTATCACTTCTTTACTTCGTGACTAATATCAAGTGTAAAAGACTTATTTCCACAGGCTCAATGAAGCTACCCTCCAAAGATTCATTGACAGCACTCTGCATGAGTTAATAGTGGTTATCAAAGTCAAGAGAGATTTCAGAGTTAGAAAGATGATATCTTATATCAGATCACACCAGCACCATCTTCCTTTAGCTAACCTTTATATTTTTCCCTTAGAATATCAGTTATTACCTAAGACATCTGTGAGGATTCATGTCAAGGACAATTATACTCACAAGAAAAAGGAAACTCGTGATGCAGTAGATTCTGCTTTCATAAGAGTTGGTAACTCGGGACACCAAAGCTTTCTCTGCACTGCAGTTAAACTGACAAATTGATATAAATTGCCTTGCATTTTATGGCCCAGAGAATATTTAAAATTGGATTATGGATTTGCCATCAACTCAAACAGTGAGGGAAACCGAAAAGTGAGAAAGTAAGCCTGAATCGATGGCATTTATTAAGTACGACAATGACCCAGCAAGCAGACAGCACAGGCGAGGTTTGTTTCTTTTGGAAGTTGGTGATAGGATACATCCACGTTTATTCTAGAGACACCTTTTAAGAGGAGTGAGTGGTGACCTTTTTGTTTGCAAGGTTTTATTTTTATTAAGGTGTTAAGAGCAGTAGCCATGAAATAGCTGACTTTCCTATCATAAATATGGTTCATAACATTGTAAGGAAAGGCTTTAGAAAAAGCCTCTTTAAAAATTCCATTACAGGAGGGCTTTGTGAACACGGAACAAACACTGCGTAAAAGGCAAAGTGAACAAGAATCACAGGAGCCACAATTAATGTCCATGAGCATCTTAAATTACTTTCATAATTTTTTCTCTTATTTTATTCACTTTATTTTTATTTTATTACAAAGTAGAGGTTTTCCCTGTGGCATTTACATACAACCTGAGTTTTTGCTGACCCACCGTGTAATCCTTCCTCTGCTGACCCTACTATCTCACTCCCTGTTTCATATCACATGTGTTCTATTGCTTCCAACCTCACCCCCTTAGAGGTCCTTTCTTCCACTCCTATGGGCTGCTTTCTAATTTACAGGCTCCTACAATGCTTACTTTCACATTGATACATGTTTACATAAAGTAGAAGTCCAGGTGTACAAGTGGGAGAGAACATGCAATGGTTGTCTTCCTGAGTCAGGGATATCTTGATAATATTGTTCACATTTCCAGAAACTTTCCTGCCAATTTCAGTTTCCTTCCTGGGCAGAAAAAAATTCCATTGTGTGTATGTACCATATAAGCCAGGATTTGGTCAAAGATTTATCTCATAGTAACTTCTCTTTTTTGAGTCCAACATCAAAAGTCATCTAAGCTAATTAGGATTTCTTCTGCTACAAGAAGATATCATGACCAAAATAAACTTGGTGACAAAAGGAACAAAAAAGGAAGGATTCTATCTGAATGTCGATGTCTTGGCATGTGAGGTTGACAATGGGTAAGTTGTGCTGGCTAGTTTTATGTCAACTTGGCCCAATCCAAAGTCGTTTTGAAAGAGGGAATTTCAATTAAGAAAAAGTTCCCACAAGATTGGGCTATGGGCAAGGCTGTGGTGCATTTTCTTGATTGATGATTGATATGGGAGGGTCTAGCTTACTATGGGTGTTGAGATCCCTAGGATGGTGGCCCTTCAGGTAGTAAGAAACTAGGGTGTAAAAGCCATGAGCAGCAAAAGTAGTAAGAAGCATCCCCCCATGGTCTCTGCATCTGCTTCTGCCTCCAGGTTCTTGCCTTGACTTCTCTGAATGATGAGCTATAAGGTACAAGATGAAATAAAGCCTTTTTTCCTCAAGCTGCTTTTGCTTGTGGTGTTTCATTACAGTAAAAGAAAGCACAAGATGCCAGCCTAGGCTTTCAAGAATCTTTGTCAGGTCCTAGAATAGGTAAGTACCACAGCAAATATTAAGTAGAATTTTACTGTAGAATAACTCCACCCTACTCAACCCCCCTAAGATGGTATTAAGGATATATGTTCAATGCAGGAAAAACGTCCTTTCTCTGGTAAAAGAAGGAAACTCATTCACTGTCTTCAGAACACCTTGTTTTTTGACTTATTAGGTTTGTTTTTACCTAGCGATACTAAGGGTTCTTAGACACTCAGAAATGTATGCTTATAACTCAGACAATACTATGGCTGGTTCTAAGATTAACCTATTAGTAAGATCTACTAATAAGTGCAACCAGAAAATTTCATTTTAGGATTTTGAAAATTTAATTATTCAGGCCCCAAGACAAGCTATGTTACTGACAGCTTTGCGTTCATATTTACTAAAGGAATCGCATTACAAATACATGATATAGAAAATAGATGTGACATACAGAAGTAGCTGACTTCTCTCAATGAGTCACAAAAGGAAATGACGTTCCGACTGTAGAACAGTTGTTTGTGTTTTTTTTTTTTCTCTTTTCCAAAGGCACTGATGATTTCTTTTAAAACCGTGAATGCAGAGCTCACAAATACTAAGAAACAGAAGCTCACACTTCATAAAGTAGTGAAGTTGGGTTTAAAATCTGCCTTCTAGTAAATTTGCTGTGTCTAACCAGAAAAAATTCACTTTAGGTTTCTGAGACTCTTTCTGTGTCAAGTTTCAAACTGGGAAAGACTTACTAAGGAAGTTATGTGGCTAGTTTTATGTGGACTTGACACAAAACAGTCATTCCAGAAGAGGAAAACTCAATTGAGATGTCTCTACCACATGGTCCTGTGAAGTCTGTGGTTTATTTTCTAGAATACTGATATGAGAACATCAAGCTCATTCTGATAATTGTCGCTTCTGATTGGTTTATTTTCTAGAATACTGATATGAGAACATCAAGCTCATTCTGATAACTGCTACTTCCTAGATGGAATCAGAAGAATGTAGGATGAGCAAAGCAGTAAGTAGTACTACTCCATGGCCTCTGCATTAGTTCCTACTTCCATTAACCCACCTTGGGTTCCGTCCTGACTTCCTTGGAAGAAATACTACAAGGTGGAAGCTCCATAAACCCTTTCCTTTTCAGCTTCCTTTTGATTTTAGTGTTCATCACAGCAATAGAAAGCCCAACTAAGATAGGAAGAGTACTGACAAAACACACTATTAAAACTACCTCTAATAGAATCAAATCATCTTTCTCTGTAAGTAACAAAAGCAAACATCATGATTGATTCAGACCAATTTGCTTTTTCAAATATTCTAACCAGCTTCTTTTCATGTGGTTGTTGCACTGTTCATAGGCACTAGAGAGTGGTAGCATAAAACCAAGAAAGAGGGTTTTTCCAAAGTGGAGACCTGGAAAGGGGAAAACATTTGAAATGTAAATAAAGTATCAAAAAATAAAAATTAAAAAAAAATCCAAGAAAGAACCAGGTCTCGGTTTGATATTGTAACTTAGAACCTGTTCTCTTTCAGTTCAACCAGTAATACACATCTTAGACTTCTGAGAGTCTGTGCTTTACTGTGTCATCACAATGCCCTATTCTGGCATCATAAAGCTCTATTGTGTTAACAGAATTCTATGTTAAGAGCAAACAATGTCATATTCTGCCATAACAATGCTGGTTTGCTAAAACAATGTCTTATTAAAACATCTAAGTATGCTATTATGTCATCATGATGTCATATCATATCCTCATAGAGTCCTATTGCATAATCAGTGTCTTCTATTGTACCATCACAGTAACCTGTTGTGACAGCACAGTTCACTATTGTGTCAGCATAATGTCCTTTTCTGATATCACAGAATCCTATTGTGTCATTGCAGTGCTCTATTGTGTCATCATAGTTTCCTATTATGACAGCACAGTGCCCCAATGTGACATAACACTATCCAATTGAGACATGAAAGAGACCCATTCTGACATAACAGAGCTCTACTATGAAAACACAGGGCCCTACTGTGATATAACTGCCTAATGTGCCCTCACAATGCCCTGGTACACATCACAATGATCAGTTGTAAAATCACAATGCCATATTGAATCATCATAATGCCCTATTGTGCTATCATAGTGTTCTGTGCCAACAGAATCTGCAATTGCAGGTTGCCATCACATTGACTTACTATGCCATTACAGTGCCATGCTAAATTATAACAATGCTATATTGTGTCAATGAACTTCTTGTGCCATGCCTGTGACCTTTGCTTCTTCACAGTGCCATATAGGTATATGACAAAGCCCTACTGTAGAGTCATAATACTCTATTATGCCATTATTGCTCTACCGAGTCATCAGAGCACCCTATTATATTATCATACTACTCTTCTGGGTCATCACAGTGCCTTGGTATGACATCAAAGGAACATGTTGTGTCATCAGTATCTTATTGTATGATAATAGTGTTCTTTTCTGACACAGCCATGGCCTATTATGTGACCATAGTGGTTATAGAACACTCATCACAGTATTCTACTATGTCATCACAGTATCTTATTGTGTTAAAACAATATGCCACTTTGTGAAATCAGAGGGCTTTATTCAAATATCACACTGCTATACTGTGTCAAAGGAATCTCCAATTTTGCTATCACATTGCCCTCTTATGCCAACAATGTTCCTAATTGTAATGGCCAACAATGTCATCATACCGCTCTACTGGGTCATCACAGTGCTCTAGGAGACATCATAGGAACATGTAGTATCAAAACACTGTCCTATTATATATTCGCACTGTCCTATTATAATATAACAGTTTACAACTATGTTATTGCAGTACTCTTTTGTGATACCAAAGTGCCATATTGTGTCATTACATTGTCCTGTTGTTTCATGACAGTGCTCTACAATGAGATTTAAATTTATTTTTGTATGATAACAATACCCTTGCCTTCTGTGGATTCCACCAACCACCTCATCTAGCCTCCTCAAACCCCCCTCATTGTTATCACTGAGCCCCTAAGTCAAGCAGACAATTCCTGACACACCTGCCAAAACACCAATTAAGCTACCTACAGACCTTCTCCACTCTATTTCCACAGACCCAATCCTCAGAATCACCTCTAGTGCTGTAACACAATGCTGTTTGCAGTCTTACATTCCCCTCGAGCACCCCTCTTGTGGATCCCACAGAACATCCTCCCTGGCCTCCCATCCCCCACTCATCAGTATGATCTGTCCACTAACTAGTGAAGACATAGGCCACTCCTTCCAGATGATCAGATAGAATGCCCACTGATATTTATTATGCTACCTGTTTCCCCAGTACCAATCCTCAGAGATACCCTTAAAACTGCAACAGACCATCTCCTTCTGGCCTTCCCTTTCTGCAGCTTCCAAGACAAGCAAGCATTCTCTAAAAACACTCCAGAAGAGGAGACCAGTAAACCAGCAGCATATAGTCAACACACTCCTCTCCTGTCTCTTTCTCTCTCTCTCTCTCTCTCTCTCTCTCTCTCTCTCTCTCTCTCTCTCTCTCTCTCTCTCTGAAAATCTAGTTAAAAAGCAGAAACCAAGTAACAAAACAACTATCCCAAAAAGACAAATTCATATATAAGCACCTAGACCTATAATCCCTCAAACACAGATGCCTAGACACCATCATAAGAAAATAATAACAGCAAGGGCAATATGACTACACCAGAGGCCATTTATCTTAACACAGCAGGTTTGAAATATTCCAACATAGGCAACACACAAGAAAAAAAATCTTAAAACTAACTAACTATATGAAGATGATAGAGGAACTTAAATAGGAAATGAATAATTTCCTTAAAGAATTCCAGGAAAACACAAACAAATAATTGGAGGAAATGAATGAATCCATTAAAGAAAGATAATTAAAAAACAAAACCAAAATAAATAAAATAGTTGAAGACCTGAAAATGAAAGTAGAAGCTCTAAAGAAAACACAGAGGAAATTCTGGAAATCAAAAAAAAAAAAAAAAAAAAAATGGGATTCTGAACAAAAACTACAGAGACAAGCACCACTAACAGAATACAAGAGATCATGTTAAGAAAAATGCTGAATCTATAAAATTCCCAACACAAAACATCCAGGAATTCTGGAACACTATAGAAAAGACCAAACCTAAGAATAATAGGAATAGAGGAAGGAGAAGTATTCCCACCCACAGGATTATAAAATATTTTCAATAAAATTATAGAAAAAAAATCTTGTTAACCAAATTGAGAGTCCTATAATGGTACAAGAAGCATGCAGAATACCACATACCAAATAGGAGAGAGAGAGAGAGAGAGAGAGAGAGAGAGAGAGAGATTTCACATAATAAAACACAAAATTCAGAGAACAAAGAAAGTATTAAAACCTTCAAGGGAAAATGATAAAGTAATATTAAGGTAGACCTATTAGAATTATATCTAACTTCACAATGGAAAGTCTAAAAGCTAGAAGTGCTTGGAGAGATAACCTGGAGACCTTAAGAGACCACAGATACCAGCCTAGATTATTATATCCAGCAAATCTTAAATTACCACAGATGCACAAAATAAGATATCCCATGATAGAAGCAAATTTAAACAATATCGATCTTTAAAATCAGCCTTACCAAAGGTGTGACAATGAAAACTCCAAATCAAGGAGGTTAACTACATCCATGAAAATAGTAAACTCACAACAGCAAAACCAAAAGAAGAAATGTGCACGCGCACATACGCATGCATGTACACACACACACACACACACACACATACACAATCAATACCAACAAGAACAAAATAACAGGAATCAACAATCATTTGTCATTGATATCTCTCAATATCAGTGGTCTATATTCCCCATTAAAAGGACACAGACTTAACAGGATGGATGCAAAATGGGAACCACCTTTCTGTTGAATCCACAAAACATACCTCATCATCAAAGATTAGCTCAGCATAAAGGCTTAGATAAAATATTCCTAGCAAATTGATCTAAAAAGCAATCTGGTACAGCCATTTCAGTGTCTAACAAAATAGACTTCAAATCAAAACTAATCAAAAGAAATAGTGAACAACCCTACATACTCATCAAAGCAAAAATCCACCAAGATGGCATTTCAATTTTTAACATCTATGACTCAAATCACAAAAGCACCACTCTTCAAAAGATACATTATTACAACTTAAATTATGTATTACTGCTCACACACTGATAATGGGATGCTTAAATACCGTACTCTTATCAATGGAAAGGTCATCCACACAAAAACTGAACAGAGAAATGCTGGAGCTAACTGATGTTATAAACTAAGTGAACCTAACAGATATTTAATTAAGATTCTACCCAACATTAAAAGAATGTATCTACTCGGCACCATATGAGACTTTCTCTAAAATAAACCACACACTTAGATACAAAACTAGTCTCAATAGTTACAAAAAGAAAATGAAATACCTCCTGGTATTCTATCAGACTACCATGGATTTAAGCAGGTTATCAACAACAGAAACATTAAAAAATCATTCAAACTTATGGAAACTGAACATTCCCTCCTGAATGACTACAGGGACAAGACAGAAATAAAGAAATTAAATAATTTTTAGAATTCAAAGAAAATGAACATACCCTTACAGTTCCCATCTATTCCTAGGAGCCGTCCTTGTGCTACAGCCCTTCACACCCCAAACCCACCCAGAGAAAACTTGACCCCAAGGAGTGCTGACACACCTAGGCTCACTGGCTCACAGAGACAGCTTGACCACCTCCAGGAGTTCTGACACACCCAAGCTCACAGGCTCACAAGAATGACAGACTCCAGTAAGAAAGTGCAAGGCCAGCTAACACCAGAGATAATTAGATGGAAAGAGGCAAGTGCAAGAACACAAGCAACAGAAGCGAAGGCTCTTTGGTATCATCAAAACCCAGTTCTCCCAACACAGTAAGCCCTGGATACCCCAACATACTTAAAAAGCAAGATTCTGATCAAATAATCCCATCTCATGATGAGGATAGAGAACTTTAAGAAAGGAACTAATAACTCCCTTAAAGAAATACAGGAGAACCCAGTAAATAGGTAGAATCACTTAAAGAGAAAACACATAAATCCCTTAAAGATATACAGGAAAGCACAACAAAATAGGTGAAGGAATTGAACAAAACCATCCAGTATCTAAAAATGGAAAGAAAATCCATAAAGAAATCAAAAAAGGAGACAACCCTGGAAATGGAAAACCTAGGAAAGAGATCAGAGTCAGAGATGTAACCATCACTAACAGAATACAAGAGTTAGAAGAGAGAATCTCAGGTGTAGAGGATACCATAGAAAACATTTATATAACAGTCAAAGAAAATAAAAAAGGGCAAAATACTCTTTACCTAAAACATCCATGAAATCCAGGGCACAATGAAAAGACCAAACCTAAGAATAATAGGTATAGAAGAGAGTGAAGATTCTCAAATCAAAGGGCCAGTAAACATCTTCAACAAAATCATAGAAGAAAACTTCCCTAACTTAAGGACAGAAATGGCCATAAACATACAAGAAGCCTACAGAATGCCAAATAGTTTGGACCAGAAAAGAAATTCTTCCCATCACATAATAGTCAAAGCACCAAATGTACAGAACAAAGTAAGAATAATAAAAGTATAAGGGAAAATGGTCAAGTACATGTAAAGGCAGAACTATCAGAATTATACCAGACATCTCAACAGAGACTCTAAAAGCCAGAAGATCTTGGGCAGATGTCATACAGTCCCTAAGAGAACACAAATGCCAACCTAGGGTACTATATCCAGCAAAACTTTTATTTACCATAGATGGAGAAATCAAAATATTACATGACAAAACCAAATTTAAACAATATCTTTCCACAAATCTAGCCCTACAAAGGAAAACAGATGGAAAACCCCAACACAGGGAGGAAAACTACACCCAGGAAAAGGCAATAAATTAATCTTTTCACAACAAACTCAAAAGAAGAGAGCCACACAAACATAATTCCTCCTCTAATAACAAAAATAATATATCTTAATATCAGGGGACTCAGTTTCCTAATAAAAAGACATAGACTAACAGACTGGATATGAAACAGGACCCAGCATTTTGGAGCATAAAGGAACACACCTCAGTGACAAAGCCAGACACTATCTCAGAGGAAAAGATTGGAAAAATTTTTTCCACGAAAATGGTCCCAAGAAACAATTTGTAGTAGCCAATCTAATATTGAATAAAATCAACTTTCAACCAAAAGTTATCAAAAAGTATGAGGAAGGACATGTCATATACATCAAAGGAAAAATCTATCAAGATGAACTCTTAATTCTACACATGAATGCCCCAAAAGTTAGGGCACGCACAATTGTAAAAAAAAACATTACTAAAGGTCAAAACAGACATTGAACCTCACAGAATAATAGTGGGCGACTTCAAGAGCCCACTCTCACCAATGACCCAATCATAGAAACAGAAACTACACAGAGACACAGTTAAACTAACAGAAGTTATAAACCAAATGAGTTTAACAGGTATCTACAGAACATTTAACATTAAAACAAAAGAACATACCTTCTCAGCACCTTTTGCTACCTTCTCCAAAATTGATCATATAATTAGACACAAAACAAACCTCAACTATTAAGTGAAGATTGAAATAATCCTACACATCCTATCAGATCACCAAGGACTAGGGCTGGTCTTCAATAACAACGAAAACTACAGAAAACCCACATACATTTGGAAGCTGAACAACTCTCTACTCAAGGATAACTTGGTCAAGAAAGAAATAAAGAAAGAAAATATAGAAGCAAATACATCTAAGAGGAGTAGATGGCAGGAAATAATCAAACTCAGGGCAGAAATTAAACAAGTAGAAACAAAGAGAACTATAAAAAGAATCAACAACACCAGGAACTGGTTCTGTGAGAAAATGAACAAAATAGATAAATGCTTTCCAGACCAACCAGAGGGCACAGAGATAGTATCTAAATTAATGCAATCAGAAATGAAAAGGGAGACATAACAACTGAAGAAATTAAAAAAAAAATTATCCTACTACAAAAGCCTATACTCAATAAAACTGGAAAATCTAGATAAAATGGATGATTTTCTAGATAGATACCAGGTACCAGAGTTAAATCAGGATCAGATAAACCATCTAAGCAGTCCCATAACCCCTAAAGTAGTAGAAGCCACTGTTAAAAGTTTCCCAACCAAAAGCAAAGGACCAGATAGTTTTAGTGCAGAATTCTATCAGACCTTTAAAGAAGACCTAATACCAATACTTTTCAAATGATTCCACAAAATAGAAACACTACCTAATTTGCTTTATGAAGCAACAGTTATGCTGATACCTAAAGCACACAACGACCCAACAGAGAAATTTCCCTTAAAGATATTGATGCAAACATACTCAATAAAATTCTTGGAAACCAAATCCAAGAACACCTCAAAACAATCATTCACTATGATCAAACAGGCTTCATACCAGGGATGCAACGATTGTTCAATATATGGAAAACCTTTAGCATAATCTACTATGTAAACAAACTCAAAAAAAAAAAAAAAAACCAAAAACCAAACACATGATCATCTCATTAGATGCTGAGAAAGTATTTGACAAAATACTACACTCCTTCATGCTAAAAGTATTGGATAGATCAGGAATACAAGGCCGATACCTAAACATAATAAAAGTAATGTGCAGCAAACCAATAGCCAACATCAAACTAAATGGAGAAAAACTTGAAGCAATCCAACTAAAACCAGGGACTAGACAAGGCTGCCCATTCTCTTTGCATCTATTCAATATTCCTAGGGAGGGGAAACCAGGACGGGTTACAACATTTGAAATGTAAGTAAATAAAATAACAAATTTAAAAAAAGAATATTAACACACAACATATCAAAACTTATTGGATACAATGAAAGTGGTCCTAGGAGAAAAGTTCCTAGCAGTACATGCCATACATAAAAAAAAAAAAAAAATGGAGAGATCTCATACTAGCTATTTAATAATATACATGTAAGCTCTAGAACTAAAAGAACTAAGCATACCAAACAGAAGTAGATGGCAAGAAATAATAAAGCTCAATGTTGAAATTAACAAAAATAGAAACAAATAGAAATACAAAAAGAAAAATTGAAACAATCAATGACATGAAGTTAGCTCTTTGATAAAATCAATAAGATAAACAAATCTTTATACAAACTAACTAAAAGGTGGAAAGAGAATATTCAAATTAATAACATCAAATAAAACAAAAAGGTGACATAACAATGGGGTCCTAAGGAAATTCAGAGAAACATAAAGTTGTGCTTTAAAAACCTGTATTCCCAAAAATTAGAAAATCTAAAGAAAATAGATAATTTTCTCAATAAGCACTACTTACCAAAGTTAAATCAAGATCGCATGAACAGTTTAATTTTACTATATAACGCCTAGTGAAATAGAAACCTTAATTAAAGTTTCCCAATCAAATAAAGCATAGGCTAAATCTTTTAAGAGTAGAATTCTTTCAAAGAGTTAATGCCAATACTCCTCAGATTATTCTACAAAATAGAAACAGAGGGAATATCATCAAATTCATTTTAAGAGGCCATGATTATCTTGACACTCAAACCACATAAAGATGCAATAAAAAATGTGTATTACAGACCAATTCTCTTATGAAAATGGATTCAGAAATTCTAAAAAAAGTACCTGGAATTCAAATCCATAAATTCATTATGATCAAGTAGGCTCCATGTCAGATATGTGGGGATGGATCAACATATGAAAATGAGTAAAAGTAATTTCCCATATAAATAAATTAAAAGAAAAAACATATGATTCTCTCATTAGAACACAAAAAGGCATATTACAAAATTCAACACTCCTTCATGATAATAGTACAAGGGAGATTATGAATATGAGGAACATAATTAAACATCATAAAGGCAATTTACAGCAACCATAGAGCAATATCAAATTAAATGTAGAGAAACTCAAAGCAATTCCACTAAAATCAGGAATAACACAAGGATGCCCACTCTCTCTGAATGTATTCAATATAATACTTGAAGTTTTAATTACAGCAGTAAGAGAACTGAAGGAGGTCAAGGGGAGACAAATTTGGGGGAAAAGAAGACAAAGTATCATTATTTGAGGATGATATTATATAATAAATAAAGTGACCCTATAAATTCCATAAGGAAACACCTACAGCAGGTAAATACGTTTAGCAAAATGGCTGGATACAAGATTAACTCAATAAAATCAGTAGCCCTCCTATGCACAAATGACATATAGAATAAGAAAGAAATCAGCGAAACAACACTCCTCACAAATAGCCACAAATAATCTAAAAATATTTTGGGGTAAGTTTAACCAAGCAAGTGAAAGACCAATGTGATAAAACTTGAAGTGTTTGAAAAAGGTAACAGAAGATAGAAAGACCTCCCACACTCATAGATTGGTAGGATTAACAGTAAAACTGGACATCTTCCTAAAAGCAATCTTCATATGTAATGCATCCCTTATCAAATTTCTAATGTAATTCTCTACAGATCTTAAAATGACAATCCTCAGATGCATATGGAAAAACAAAAACACAGGCCATCAAAAAGAATTTTCAAAGGTAAAAGAATTTCTGGAGCTATTACCATTTTGAGTTGTACTACAGAGATATAGTAGTGAAAACTGCATGGTATTGGAATAAAAAATAGCAGACATGTTTATCAATGTAATTGAATTAAAAACCAGACATAAACCCACACACTTGATTTTTGATAGAGAAGCCAAAGATAGACATTGGAGAAAACATTGTATCTTAAACAAATTATGCTGGTCAAATTGCATGTCTACACATAAAAGACTGAAAATACATTCATATTCATCACTCTGCACAAAACTCAAATCCAAGTGGATCAAAGTCCCTGACTTAAAATCAGACACCATTAACCTCATAGAAGAGATAGTAGGAATCCATTGGCAAAGGAGACAACTTTCTGGACACAACACCAAAAGCACATACACAAAGAACAACAATTAATAAATGGGGCCTCATGAAACTAAAAGGCTTCTGCAAAGAAAAGGTCATGGTCATTTGTACATGTAGGTTGGTACTCTTAGGCATTTTTTTGTGGGACTTCATACAAGAGAAGCAGGTGTATCTCTGATTATTGCCTGCTCTTAGTATTTCTTTCCTCCTGTCGGGTTGTCATATTCAATCTCAATATAAGTGATTTTCCCTTGTCTTATTGTATCCTGTTTTGTTGTATTTTGTTTTCATCTATTGAATCCCTGATCTTTTTTGAAGGGAAAATGAGAGGCAGTGAATCTGGGATAGATGGGATGTGGGAAAGAGCTGGGAGATGGGGATAGAGGGGGGATGGAGATGGTTGGGAGATGTGGATGGAGGGGAAACTGTGGTTGGGATGTATTTTATAAGAGAAGTGTCTATTTTCAATAAAACAAAAATAACAGTGCCCTATTGTGTCATCACAGTGTTCGATAGTGACACCAAAATGCCCTCGCCCTTAGAATATAACAGTCTCATTCTAATATCTCATTGCCCTGGAGTGATATCACGGAGATCTGTTGTGCCATCACAGTGTCCAATAAAGTCATCAGAGGGATCTATTGTACCGTCACTGTACCCTCTTGTGTATATATAACATTACCTCATTTTATTCTCACAGTATCCTGTTCTGCCATTAAAGGACTATGTTGTCATCACAGTGCTTTGTTGTGCCATCACAGAACCCAAATCACAGTGTTCAATAATGCCATCATAGTCCTGATGATAACATAGTCCTATTGGGCCTTCATAGTGCATTATGGTGTCATCAGCTTCATCTACCTGGCCTTCATAGTGCTATACTTTTGGATTTCAACAAAGAGTTCTATTTTGAAAACACAGTTATTGACAGTGACACCATTATGCTATGTTGTGCCAAAATAATATTATATTGTGCCATAGGTTGCTCAATTGTTCTATGAACAGGCCTGATTTTTGCATCACGGTGCCTTATATTATGAGCTCAGTACTCTTTTAACATTGCAGTAGTCACCTGTGCCATAATAGTGACCTATTATGCAAAGGCAATGACCTGTTATGCAATCAGAATAACCTATTACACCTATATTGTACTGTATTATGGCATACATGACAGTACCTCTCTAAATTACTCTTGTGTTGGTATAAAGAAGTAACATGACCACAGCAACTTATAAAAGAGAGCATTTAATTTTCAGCTTGCTTACAGTTTCAGAGAGTGAGTCTATGATCAACATGGCAGGGAGCATGGCAGGGTAGGCAAAACTGATCGTGGATTAATATCTAAGATCTTACATATATCAACAACAATTGTAAGAGAGGAAGACAGACAGACCAAGAGACACACGCAGAGAGACAGAGAAGACTCAGAATGGCTTGTGCTTCTAAAATCCCAAAGCATACCTTCAATGACAGACTTCCTCTAGAAATGCCACATCTAATGATGACAAAAAACATTCATCACCTAGGGAACAGGAATTTGAATGAAAGAATCTTTGGGGTCCATCCTCATTCCAACAACCAACCTGCATTATTGTGTAAACATACTACATTATCATTTCAGGAAAGTGCTCAATCATGCCTTTATAGAGATAACAAATGTCAAAAGAGTACCCAATAATCAAGATTGCTCTCTCAATCCAACTTCTATTGCAACAATTAAATGTCCTAATTTGTTATCACCATCCAATCCTAAGAGAGCATACTGTCCTATATTGCCATGATAGTGCCTAATTCCACTGCCACAGTGCTTTTTTTATGACATCAAAGTGCATAGTCTGCTATCACAAAGCTGTAATATGACACCCCAGCAATTAGTTATATCATCTCAGTTTGTTCTGTTATGACACTGCACCTCTGTGTCATGACATTATCCAAATTGATGTCACAGTACCCTATCATAAAATATCAGTAACTATATTTCAGAAAAATGGTCTATTTTGAAATCACAGTGCCATATTCTGCCATCACAGTATCCAACTATATCATTTAAATGCCCTGTCATTACACCACAGTGCACTATTGTGACTTAACAGTGCCCTATTGTGATATCATAGTGTCCTATTGTGATATCACAGTATCTTTTTGTGACATCCAATATCCTACTGTGACTTCAGAGTATTCTTTTCAGTCTTCAGTATTCTTTAGAGTCTTTTGAATATGACTACTATGGCACCAGACTGTCCAAGTATATCATCACAGTGCCCTATTGTGACATCACAGAGTCATTATATGACCTAAAAATGCCCTATCATTTCACCACATTGACCTACTGTGACTTTGTTGTGTTCTAATGTGTCTTCATAGTGCCCTATTTCATTCACACAGTGCCTAATTATACAATAATAATGCTCAATTCTGTTGTTGGTATTGTTTTATGATATAGAGATATTCTATTTTGCCATCACATTTTCCAACTTTACTATAACAGTGCCAAGTTTTGACAGAACAGTGTCCTCTTGTGGTATGACTGCTTCCTCTTGTGTCATCATAGTGTTAATTTGTGACAAAATAGTGTCTTGTTGTGTCATTACACTGTCCTATTATAACCAAATAGACTCAGTCCCCTATTGTATCATCACAGTGCCTAACTTTGTCATCACAATGTCCTATTATGACCTAACAGTGCCATATTAAGACATTACTGTGACTTATTGTATCATGACAGTATTCTACGGTGACATCATCACAGAGCTCAGATATGTCATTTGTGTGCCATATTACAACTTCCCAGTGTCCTCTTCTGACATAAAAGTTACACTTAGTGTCAATTCAGTAGCCTACTGTGTCTTCACAGTGCCCCATTGTGCCTTCACGGGGTTCAACTCTCTCATCAGTAACCTAGCATATTGTAGCACTGCCATATGGTGGCATCATCGTATCATATTGTGACAACAGAGTGACCTCTTATGTCATCACAATATAAATCTCGAATCATTACAATATCCTTCCGTATTATCAGTGTACTATTGTGTCATCAGTATCTTGATATTATAATAGTGCCCTATTGTGCTACTAAACTGTCATATTGTAACCTAATACTGTAGTACCATGACATCACAGTGTCGTATTATAAAATAACAATGCCCTGTTGTGCCAACACACTACCCATCTTAGTACCCCATTATGTATCATATTACCATATGGCATCACGGCAGTACCCTGTTGTGCCATCAGATGACTTATGTCAGCACAGTGCCAAAATATACCAAAGCAGGGTTTGAATGGGCCATCATACAATTGTTATGTGCTATACCAATGTCCTATTGGGCTGTCACAGTGCACTTTTGAGCCACCATCACACTCTTACCTTACCATTACAGTGCAGCATTGTTGCATTGCATCATGTATTATGCCAACAAACAGCTCTATAGTGAAATCATAATGCTTGATAGTGCCATTATCATAGCATGTTCAGCCAAAATAATATTATCTTGTGCTATAAATATCACTATTATGCCATCTAAATGCCCCATTTTTGCATTAAAATGTTCGACATTGCCAATTCAGTACTGCTTTACCATAGTTTTACAGTAGTCACCTGTGCTATCACGTTGATCTATTGTGCAAATACGTTATCTTATTATATCATAATATTGATGAATTACACTTTCACAGTATTATATTGTGTCATTGCAGTGCTGTGTTAATTACTTTCCTATTTTTTTGAACATGCAACATGACCAGCATGGCTTACAAACACACAAAGATAGCATTTATTTTGGCAGCTTGCTTACAGTTTCAGAGGATAAGTCCATTTTCATTATTTTTGGGAACATTAACACTAGGCAGGCAAAAGTGATGGTAGATTAGTACCTGACAGTTCAGATGCTAAGACAACAACCATGAGGCAGAAAGAGTGACAGGAATAAGGAAGAGGCAGACAAGGAGAGGAAAGGGAGAGGGAAAGAATGCTAACTTGGGATGTCATGAGCTTTTGAAATCTCAAAGCATACCTCCCAGGACAGACTTCTTCCACTACAGACTCCCTCCACCAAAGACCTGCTTTCTAATTCCTCCCAAATATTTCCAACAACTAGTGAAGTAAGAATTCAAAATAGAGCCTATGGGATCCATCCTGATTCTGTAAACCCATTACATCATCATTTCAGGAAAATGAACAATTACCTATTTATAGAAATCACAAATGTCAAAGTCATACTATATAATGCCAGTATCCTATTAGTCAACATAAATTATCTTTTATCGACCACATGTTCTAGATTTTTATCACCAACTCATGTTGTGTCATCATAACATCCTATTTTGATATGACATTGTCCTAAAAACCATAAAACATGGTCTATGATGACATTCCACCAATGTTCTACTGTGTCATCACAGTGTCCAATGATGTCATCCCAATATTCTATTGCGTCATTATAGTGCACTGTTGTGACATCACAGTGCCATGTGACATAATAGTGACTTGCTGTGTCACCACAGTGCCCTAATATACTGTCACATTGCCTGTGTATTACAGGTATATTCTATGTTATCAGCACCATGTTCTATCATCATTGTGCTCTATTTGTCATCATAGAGGCATATAGTGTATCCTTATACTCTAAGTGTTATCACATCACCCTGTTTTGTGATCAGAGGGCCCTGTAGTTTCATCACAGTACCTGTAATACCATCACAGTCCCCTAATATGGCGTCACAATATGCAATAATTCCATCACAGAGTGGTGCTGTGCCATGCCAATGTCTTACTTTGCCTTCACACAGTCCTTTTGCTCCATCAACCCTACTACTTCATCATCATACTGTTGTATTATTGCTCAGTGATGTCACAATCACACACATGGTGGTACAATAGTGCACTCTGTCAATACACTAAGACCCTGATATATCACAAAATGAAAATGTGATGTTACATATGGCAGAGCCATAACACAGTAGGCCCAGTTTGGATACACTAATGCATTGATATTTAACAACAGAACACTGAAATATAACAATGATTAAGTTATAACACATAAGAGGGCATTGCTATGACAAAATCGGGTATGTTTAAGTCACAAAGTAGACAATGTAATGTGTGATAGGACATTGTTATCACATAATCATTAGATTTACCACTATGATCTATTTTGAAATCACAGTGTCCTCTTGTGGCCTAACTTTACACTAATGTGTCATCACAGTGGCATATTATGATATCACAGTGTCCTAGTGCATGATTAGTGTTCTATTGTGACTTCATCACACCCTATTGTCACATCATAGCTCTGTATTGAAACATAGCAGTGTTCTATGAGTTAATACAGTGCCTTCTTGTATCATGACAGTGCCTTGTGTCATCTAAGTGTTATCAAATCTTTGTCCCACTAAATAAATCTCATTATAACATCACAGGGTCTTGTTAACAAACTGTGTTCTATTGCATAATAGATGATGAGATCATTTTATCCTAGTGTATTATAACAGTCACCCATTGAGATCTCACACATTCCTATTATGACATAACAATGCTCTAATTTTTTGTTATAGAGCAATAGTGTATCATAACATTGTGGTATTGTGTCACAGTCCCCAATTGTTACATCACCATGTCCTAGAGTAGTATAACAGTGCCCTACTGTAACATCACAGAACCTTATTGTGTGAACCCAGTCGTCTCTAGTGTCGTAACAGTCTCCTATTGTATCATCATAGTGCCCTATTGTGGTGTCCGAATGCCACATTGTGTTACCCCATTCTACTGTAATGTCACCAAAATGCTTTATTATGTCATTATGGTGGCCTATTGTGACATCACAGTGCTGTGATATGTCATTAGTATGACTATATCAATACGGTGTCCACTTGTACTATCACAGACTTACTGTGATCTAAAAGGACCCTAATTTCTCATCACAGCTTCCTACTATAATAATGCCCTATTGTGATATTATAGTATCCTATTTTGTTACCACAAAGCCATCTCATGATATCATAGTGGCATATTTGACATATTAATACCATAATATGTCAACACCATACCTTAGTGTGTCATTACAGCTCCTCCTCTGATACACAAATGTCATCACCATAGCCAGTCTTATTATCACAGTGCACAGTTGACTTTTCACTCTATTGTATTTGGACATAATAGTATGCAAGTATGGCATTCCACTGCCCTATTATATGGTCATATCACCCTGGTGTGATGCCAGAGTGATTTGGTGTCCTATCACAGTATCCAATTGAGTCATCCAAGTGCTGTCATATCAGAGCCATGTTGTTGTCTACAATAATATGCAATTGTTTCATCGAAATACTCTATTTTGCCATCACAAGAGTCTATAGATATTACAGGGCACCATCAGAGGGTCGTAATATGCCTAACAGTGCTCAATAATGCCTTCTAATTGAGAAGCGCCATACCAATGTCCTATGGTGCAATCACTCTTTCCTACCTTGTCATCAAAGTGCTGTGATGTAACATCACAGCCATAAATTGTTATATTGTATCATGAACATGCCCTACTTTTGCATTACATGCCTAATACTATCAACTCAGTCATCTATCGTGCCATCTCAGTACTCAACTATACCATGACAGGGATGCACTGTGCAAACAAGTTGGCCTGTTATGTCATCATAATGACCAATAACACTTTCACAGTGTCCTATTCTGTCATGAGAGTTGTTGGTTTAATTACTTTACTATTTCTATGAAAAAAAAAATGTGACAAAAGATAGCATTTAGGGAGTTGTTTACAGTTTCAGAGGGTGAGTCAATGGTCATCATTTTGGGAAGCATGACATGTCAGTAACTGACAGCTTACTTGTTGAAACAACAACCATGGGTTAAAAGGGATGAGAAAGGAGAGGAAGAGTGGGGGGGGAAGGAGATGGCTGAGGGGGAGGTAAAGGTGGTAGGTATTTGGGAATTTCATGGGTTTTGAAACCTCATAGAATATTTCCCATAACTGATTTCTTCCACCAAGAACTTTCCTTCTAATCCTTTTCAAATGTTTCCAACAATTAGGAATCAAGAATTTGAAATAGTCTATGGGATCCATCCTCATTCAAACCACAAATTCGCCTTATTATATAGACCCAGTGCATTATCAATTCAGAAAAATTCATAATTCTGTCTTTACAGATATACAAATATCCTCAGACATATCTTTATAAGCATAGATACATTACCTATAAGGCCATGACTATGTCCTATAATGCTAGCCTGACTTTGTTTTACCAATCAAATGTCCTAAGGCTTTTTGTCATCTCCCTGTGTGTTGTCATCCTAATGTCCAATTTTTATGAAAGTACCTAAAGAACAGCAAAAGTTTCCTATTGTGACATGATAGACCCTTATTATGACATAGTAGTCTCCTATTTTTTCATCAAAGTGCATTATTTTGTCATCATAGCGACTTATATTGCTATCACAGTGCCCTATTGTGTCATTACTATGTCCTAGCTTATTATCAATGTACCCTAATTGTGATCTAAATTATGTTAAATTATGATCTAAAATTCTCTTCTGTGCCATGAGAGTTTTATAATATATTTTAACAGTGCCGTATTGTACAACTATAATGTTCTACTGTGTCATCACAGTCCCATACTGTGAGGTAATAGCACTCTATTTTGACAAGACAGTACCATATTATGGCAATTCAGTATGTTATTTTGATAGCACTATGTTGCATTGTAACATAAAGATGCCATATCATGTCATGACAGTATCCTAATGTGTCATCATAGTGTTCTTCTGTAGTGTCACCGTGCCCTATTTTGACATAATAGAGTCCTATTGTGACCTAAAAGACCTTATTGTGTCATCACAGTGCCTTATTGTTACATTAGAGTATCCTACTTTTTAACAGTGCCCTATTGTTTCATCACAGTTGCTATTGTTTATAACAGTGCTATATTGTGTCATCATAGTGCCCTTTTGTGTCATCATAGGGTTTATTGTGACATAAGGGTGTGCAATTATACTAGCACAGTCTCCTATTTTGTCATCACAGTGCCCTTATGTGTAATCACAGTGTCCTATCATGATGTAAAACTGCCTTATTACAATGTCATTACAATGTCACATTGTGACATCACAGGGTCCCATTGTGACAAGGTTATGTCATTCTGTGACATCACTGGTTGCTACTGTGTCAGTATATTGTCCTAATGTGATATCACAGCTACCTTCTTTGTCATCACAATAAACTATGGTAAAATTATATTACACCGGTATGACATCAAAGGGATCTCTTGTGTTATTTAGGTACCATAACACATACTATAGTACTATAATATATTCTATAGTGCTATAATCACACTATAGTACTATTGTACATACATAGAATACTATAGTTCCTATTTTGCCTTAAGAGGATTCTCTTTGCCTTCAGTGTCCAAATGTGCTAAATTAGTCTTCTTCAGTAGCATTGCCATGATATTCCATACCAGTCATATTGCCTAACTTGTCATAGTACTATATTGTTACATCAAAATTGTACATTGTGCCAAAAATATTCAAATGTGCAATCAATGACCTTGATAGTGCCAAAATTATGCTATGCTGTGCCAAAATGTTATATTTCCCATAAAATTATAATATTACATAAACATGTCCATTTTTTGCTTTAAGTGCCTTATATTACCAACTTAGTACTCCCTGTGCCTTCAAAATAGTCACCTGTGCCATCAGTGACCTATTTTTTTTTTACAAACACATTCCCTTATTATGCTATATACTATCACAGTGACCTATTGTACAAACACATTCAGCTAGTATGTTAGATAAATGGCCAGTTATACTTTCACAGTGTTCCCTTGTGCCACAAATGTGCTTGTCTTACCTTTCTATTGTTAGTTTGGCAACTTGCTTATAGATTCATAGGGCTTGTCCATGGCTATCATAGTGGGTATCATAGTATTAGGCAGGTAAAAATGACCCTGGAGCAACCTAGTGTCATACTGACTTAGCATAACATACTGCTCTGTCACCTCAGCACCCTATTGTGACATCATAGCATCCTCTTATTACCCAACTATTTCCAATTGTGTCATGATAGTATAGTATTGTAACATCACTGTGTTCGACTGTATTATAGCAGTCCATTATTATGACATGACTGTATCCTACTGTGAAATAAAAATACCATCTTGTATCATCACAGTGTCCTGTTGAGCTAATACAGTGAAGTTTTTCAAACCATTTGCCCTATGATGTCACCAAAATGATCTATTACACCTTCACAGAGCTCTGTCTTGTGCCATGACAGGAGGTGTCTTAATTATTTTTTTATTGCTGTGACAGGCAACATGACCAATGCAACTTAGAAAGGAACAAATTTAATTTGATAACTTCTTTAAATTTTGGAGAAGGAGCTAGTGATCACTGTGGAAGGGAAAAGGACCCTGGGCTAGTACCAGAGAGCTTATTTGCTAAAACAACAATGATGAGGCATGGTTTGAGATAAAACTCTGCCATAAGGGTATGGCCTTCTGAAACCTTGTACTCTCAGAGACACACTTTTTCATAAGGCCAAACCTTTATAGGCCTTCCAAAATATTTCCACCAACTAGGGACCAATAATTTAAATAAAAGCAGTTACTGAGACAATACACTTACAGAGACTATTCTCAATCAATCCACTAAAATTCTCTATTCTGAAAATACATTACTCTCCAACTTTTAGAAAATTCCCAATTAATTCCTTTATAGAGATCACAAATGACAAAATAGTACCTTATAATGTCATGACTGACTGTCCTATTATTCTAATAAGATTTCTGCTGTACCAATCAAATGTCTTTATGTTACCACCATCCCATGTTTCTTCATATAACAATCCGATTTGTTTTACAGTGCCCTAAAACACAATTACAGCAACCTATTGGAAGATACCAGTGCAAATTGTATCCTCACAGTGCATGATGATGATGATGATGATGATGATGATGATGATCAAGAAGGAGAAGCAGAAGGAAAAGAAGGAGGAGGAGAAAGATGAGGAGAAGGAGGAGAAGGAGAAGGAGGAGGAGGAGGAGGAGGAGGAGAAGGAGGAGGAGGAGGAGGAGGAGAAGGAGGAGGAAGAGGAGGAGAAGAAGAAGAAGAAGAAGAAGAAGAAGAAGAAGAAGAAGAAGAAGAAGAAGAAGAAGAAGAAGAAGAAGAAGAAGATTACACTATTGCATACTCATTGTGTCTTACTGTGTCAGCACTGTATCCCAATCTGACATCTCTGTGCCATATTATGGCATAATAAGCCCCTATTGTATAAAAGCAGTGCTCTACTGTGTTATCAAAATGCCCTATTCATTTGTAACAGTGCCCTACTGTATCATCAGACTATATTTATGTAACATTTTAGTGACATTGTGTGAAGTGTGCTTTGTTATAACAACACAGTCCTACCTTGTCATCATAATGTTGTATTTTGACATAACAATATCATATTATGATATAACCCTGCCTTATTGTGACAACATAGTGCCCTATTGTGATATCATTGAATCCTAGTACATTAATATAGTATCCCATTGGTACATAGAAGTATCCTATTATACCAATATAGTGCCCTATTGCATCCCCCAGTGTCATATTTCATCATTTCATTATCCTACTGTATCATCACCATTTTTCTATTGTAACACTAAACTGTCTATTGTGACATATCAGTGACTTATTTTGACAGCATGGTGCCCTATTTTATTGGCACTTTCCTACCATTGTGTCACAGTGCATGTTACATTGTGATCTATCAATGGACTTTTATGTTAAGACAGTGTCCTGTTATATCATCAAAGTGTCATAAGGTATCATCCAAGCATCCTACTGTATGATTACAGTGGCTTGTTTTGATGTTACATTGTCCTTTTGTGACCTAAAATTGCCAAGTTTTACCATTGTAGTTTCCTACTGTGATGCCACAGAACCTGTGTGTATAACTTGGGGCTCTATGGTTTTGACACTGTTACATCATAACACTACACTCTTTTGTCATCACAGAGTCCTACTGTATAACAAGAGTGCCCTATTATATCATCACTGTGCTGTCATACTGCCTTTTGTGACATCATAGTAACCTTCTTTTGTTATCAGATCGATCTACTGTGAACTCACATTGCAATAATATGACATTAAGTGATCTCTTGATCATCACCCTCCACTATTATATCATCATACTACCCTAGTATGTCATGACTGTACCTACAATGCCTTCAGAGGATTCTGTTTGCTGTGACAGTATATTTTTGCCACTATAATTAACCCCAAGTTGGTAAAAATCTCCCATTTTGTAGGCTGCCATTTTACAGAAGTTTTTCACTTTCATAAGGTCCCATTTATTAATTGTTGAACCAATTGCCTGAATTAACAGTTTTCTGTTCAGAAAAACTTTTGTGCCAATGTATTTAAGGCTATCCCCCACTCTCTCTTCTTCAGGGTCAGTGTATCACTTTTATGTTGAGGTTTTTGACATGCTTAGACTTGAGTTTTGTGATACGTATGAATCTGGTTAAATTCTTGTACCTGTAGACATCTAGTTTGACCAGCACAATTTGTTGAATATGACATTTTTTCCAGTGTTTATTTCTGACTTCTTAATAAAAAATCAGGTATCCACAGATGTGTGGATTTATGTTTGGGTCTTCAATTTGATTCCATTGACAACATGTCATTAAAAAAATGTGGTACAGCTCTAAACAGGCAATTCTTAATATTGGAATCTCAAATGGCTGAGTAATACTAACAGAAATGTTCAACATCTTTAGCCATCAGGGAAATGCAAATCAAAACTACCTCAAGATTACATCTGACACCTGTCAGAATGGCTAAGATCAATAACACAATTGACAGCTCACGCTGGCCAGGATGTGGAATAGAAGAGCACTCTTGGGCACATACTCAAAGGATGCTTCATCCTACTATAGAACACTTGCTCAACTATGTTTATAGCAACTTTATTCATAATCTCAGAAACTGGAAACAACCTAGATGTTCTTCAACAAAATAATGAATAAAGCAAATGTGGTACATTTACACAATGGAGTATTACTCAGCTATTAAAAAAACATCATGAATTTGGAGGCATATGGATAGAACTAGAAAAAAAATCATCCTGAGTGAGGTAAGCTGGACTAAAAATGTATATATGGTATCTATTTGCTTTTATGTGAATATTAACTGTTAAATAAATAATAATTAAACTACAGTCCACAGACCCAAACAGGTTAGATACACAACTATAGTTCTCAAAACTCTTAATGCTATAACCCTTTAATAAGTTACTCTTGTTGAGGTGACACCCATCTACCTAATACTTTTCTTGCTATTTCATAATTATAATTTTGCTAATGTTATGAATTGTAAAGTAAATATTTTGGGAGATAAAAATTTGCTAAAGGGCTATGATTCACAAACTTTTATAGAACAAAAGACTAGGGGGAATATATCTATATTCTTTGAAGGCAGAAATAGAATAGATTCTATAAGTGTGCTCAGAGCAGGAAGGATGGAGGAAGGATCAGATGGTGACTGAGAGAGGAAATAGGTTTGAGAGAGGGAGAAATAGTGAGAATTGAGGGGCATTTGGGGGATAGTATGAAAACCTACTTCAGAGGAATCTTCCTAAAATATATGAAGGGGACCTTATGAAGTCTCTAAATAATGAGGGAGATGGAGTCCCAACTGGTCATCTTTTGTCACCAAATGAAGCTTCCCAGTAGCTACATTGGGATACATCCAATTATGTTGTTGGCCAAAGAAGGTCCAAGGAAAATCCAGAAACAATCCAGATCTTTGTCAGGACAGTAGGTTGCTCTTCATAAACTGCCAGCATAGCCCCTATGTTGGCAACAACATCCACATAATTCATTAAACATGGAGAGGTTGAGCTGGTGCCTACATCAGACCTTGAACTCTATGTTTCAGTATCTTTTTTATGAGAAAGTAGTTTGATGGCTACAAAAAGTAATGTAAACACCAATCGAGCCACAAAACCTTTCATCTATAATCTGTGATGCTTGGAAAATTGTCTAGGGAATCAATGGTACAAATCTTGTTTGACAAACCAAGCACTGTCTGGTTTGACTTATGGTTCTCTCCATGAGATGGAATCCCATACCCAGCACTGCTTAGAAAACAAGTACCATAGACTAGATATCCCAGAGTCCTAGGGTAAAAATACTTCTGGTCTGAAAAAAAAGTATTAACAAAAAGACTCCTAATGATAATTTTGCTATCCTCATAGATAATAGTCTTTTTCAGCCACCATCAAAGAAGCTTCTCCTGCAAAACATGGGAAGAAATACAAAGACCCACAACTAGATATTTCACAGAAAGAGATCTTGGAACATATATCTATATATGGAGGGTCTCCATCAAATCTCTCTCCCCAGAGCTCTGGGAATCCTGCAGAATTCAGAGAGTGTATGAGCCAGACAGAATTGGAAGTAAGAACCTCTAAATCAACTGAGCAAGGCTCATATGAACTCATAGAGAATGAAGCAGCAAGCACTAGAAGCAGCAAGCACTAGACCTACACAGGTCTACTCCTGGAGCTCTGCATATATATCATAGTTTTTCTTCATTTTATTTTTTATTATTTTTGGACTCTTGAGTAAATGGGTGGGTCTGTTTCCTGTGTCTTCTCTTTGGACTCTTTTCCATCTGTTAGTTTGTCTCGTACAACTTCAATGTGATAGTTGTGTTTTATCTGATTATATATTATTTTGCTATGTTTTGTTGTTACCACTTAAAAGCCAGTTGTTTTGTTAGTGAGAAACAGAAAATGAGTGGATCTGCATGGGAGAAGACTTGGGAGGAACTGAAAGGAGTAGAAGGAGCAGAAACTGAAACACAGTATATTGTATGAGAAAAAATTTTAATAAAAAGGAAACATCTCATGAAAATAAAAAATGTATATTCTTAAAAAGGAATTAAAGTGAAAGAACTCAAGTGAGTCCATCTTACTTCAAACCATCAAAGTGCTTTATTATACAAACACATTATTCTATCATTTTCGACAATGCTGAATTATACACAGAAATTACAAATGTTAACATATTACCCAATAACACCATTACTCTGTTCTGTAATATCAACACTGACTTTGTTGTACCATTTCAATGTCATAAACTTTTGTTGCCATTCCATTTTGTGTCATCATAATGTTCTATTTTTGCCATGACTGTGTTCTACAGAACAAAGTGTCCTGTTGTTCCAACAAATTGTTGTATAACATCTCAATGACTAACTGTATTATCGCACTGTCATATTGGATCATGCCAGTGTCCTGCTATATATTCATGATGCCTCATTGTATTATAACAGTACCTTATCAGGATCATAGTGCCCTATTGTGACCCAACAGTATCCTATTGTGACACCTCATTCTGACATCATAGTGTGCAATGGCGACATAGCAGAGCCTTACCATGAAATCACCATGTCCCGTTGTATCATATTGTCCTAGCTTATTAATGCAGTGACCCATGGTAGCATAACACTTTCTTGATGTTACGCAGTACTGCCCCATTTGACATCACAATATGGTTTTGTAATACATCAGTGTCCTATTTTGTCAACATAGTGCCCTAATGTGCCACCATGTGTCCTATTAGGACCCAAGAGTTTCCTATTATGTCAGCATAGTGTTCTAATGTAACACAACACTGACTTATCATGATAGTTCAGTATCCTAGGCAACAGTGACCTACTTTGTTATTACTGTGCCCTATTTGTCATCAGAATGCCCAATGTCTTAATAGTGCCCTATTTTGTCAAAAGTGTATCCTACTCCATCATCAGTGTGCCATCTAAGAGTCCTATTGTGATATCAAAGTGCCCTATCATGTCATCACCTTCTCCTATTATATTAATTACAGTGTCTTATTATAATATCACTGTGTCTTATTGTGATACAATACTGCCTTATTGTGTTATTACAGGGACTGACTGAATTATCACATTGACTTATTATTCCATTACAGTGTCCAATGTGAACCAAAAGTACCCAATTATGTCATCATATTGTACTAGTGGGTTACTACAGTGCTCTACTGTAATTTTATTGTAATATCATAGGGTCCTCTCGCACTACGATATAACAGTGTCCAGTTGTGACATTACAGTGATGGATTATGTCATCACTGGATCCTGTTTTATCACAGTGCTCCATTGTGAATCCATAATACCCTATTGTTACATCACTGTACCATATTGTCACATACCAGTGCCCTTTACTGTAACATCATAGTACTTTATTGCTATATTACAGTGCCATTTGTGACATAGAGGTGCATCACTATGACATCACAGTATACTATTGTGTCATCTTGGTACCCTATTTTGTCATGGTACCCTATTTTGTCATCACAGTGTCCTATTTTGACATATGGCATTTGAATGTGTCATTAAAATATCTTACTGGGACCTGTCTGTACCTATTTTGGTAAACAAAAAGTTCTGTAGATATGCTAGTGTCCATTTGTGAGCTATCAGTGCCTTAGTGTGTCATAGTGCAGTTAACACAGTACAGTATTATGTCACAATAGTGCCATTTTCTGATATGACAGTGTCTTACTATATTATAACAGTGCACCATTGTGATATCACAGCATCCTACTGTACCTAAATCTGCCCTATTGTGACATTGCAATGTCTATTGTGACATATCATTGCCTTATATGACATTACAGTACCTTATTGTGTTATCACAGTTCTATTTTATCATGAAAATATCTAGCACATTATTACAGTGCTCTATTACAACACAGCTTTGCTCTGGGTGTCATCACAGTGTCCTATTCTGAATTTTTTTCTGCCTAAATGTGTCATTACAATATAAACAGTGTCATTTTGTGTCATAATTGTCATTTGAGTCATGATAATTGATCATGTCATCAGTGTCCTATTATGAATGAACAGCACCCTATTGTGCCGTTAGTGTACTATTTGCAAACTTACAGTATTATAGTCTGTCATATCAGTACTCCATTGTGTCAATGCAATGTCTTACTGTATCATTGTAGTGCCATACTGTACCATCACAGAGTCCTAATGTGATCTAAAAGTGCTCAATTGTGTCATCAGTTTTCTACTACAGCAATGCCCTATTGTGGAATCACAGTCTCCTATTGTGATATAACATTGCTTATTAGGTCACTATTTTGTCCTAGCTTATTATTTTAGAGCCTTATGGTCATGTACATGTTCTCCCATGATATTACATATAATAGTATGCCCTATTGCATCATCCCAGGGACTGATTATGTTGTCTCATAGACCTGGTATGACACTACAGTGACACATTATGATATCACAGTATTGTATTGTCACATGGCAATTCAATACTATATCAAATCAATATCTCATTTTGTCATCATTATGTCTGATTATATTATTACAGTGTCCTAGTATATGAGCACATAGCTATCTTGTAACATCACAGTATACTAATATAATAATAAAACTAATAATAAAACAGTGATCTATTGTGCCATCACAGTGGTGTATTATCACATAGCAGCGCCCCATTGTATAAACACAGTGGCCTATATGGTCATCAAAGGATTGTGTCATCCCACTATCCTATGCTGTCATCACAGTATTCTATTTTGCTATTACACTATCCTATTTCAGTACAGTGTCTCACTTTATTATAACAGTACCTTTTGCAATAGTGTAGTTGCCAATTCTGACATCACAGTGCCCTATTCTGATTTCACCATGTCCTTATTGTGACATTATTATGCTCTAATGTGATATCACAATTTCATTTTGTGACTCATACATTGCCATTTGGGTCAACACAAGTCTCTATCATGCTATGACAATGTTCTATTATGACCTACTCATGCCCTATTACATCAAAGCAGTATGTTATCCTTACTGCGACATCAAAGTGCCCTTTTGTGGCAACACAATGCTCTATTATGTATGCACAGTGTCATATTGTGATATTACAGTATAATTTTGGTACACTATTGGGTGTTTTTTATTGGTTCAACACAGTGCCCTAAAGTGCCATCACAGCAAGCTATTGTAAATTGTCTTATTGTGCCAACACAGTGTCTTGTAACAGTGATGCAAAGTAATATTTTAGCATCCTGTTGTGCCAATGTAGTGTCCTACTGGAATATAACTAGGACTTTTTCTGAAATTTCATTGTCTTATTGTGATATACCATGTCTTCTTGTGCTATAACAGTGACAAATTGTGTCGACAAAGTGTCTTACTGTATTATAACACTGAGTTGTGATATTTCAGTGTCCTATTGTGACATAGCAACATCCTTAGTATGTCATCAGTGTTCCCTTTGTTATCAACATAGTGCTCTACTGTGACAACACAGTCTCTGATATGAGTTATATTGCCACATAGAAGTGCCTTGTTGTTCAGTGCAATGTCCTATTGTGTTATCACAGTGTCCAATTTTATCATCGCAGTGCCATTTTGTAATATTACAGTGTTTAAATGAGTTCTCGAACTTGATACCACAGTATCAAGTACCTGGCATCTGAGTACCCTTATTGTGACACCACAGTGTCATATTGTCAAATAACAGTGCCCTACTAAATAAACAAAGTAGTCTATCGTGACGTAGTTCTACTCTATCATGTCACCAGAAACATAATATATCATTATTACTTCCTATTGTGATACTACACTGTGATATATTTATAATATAAGAGTGCTCTTTTGGGTTAATAAAATGTTCTTTTGTGCCACGATGTATTCTAGTGTAATGTAACAGTGTCCTGTTGAGTCATAATAGTGCTCTATTGTGTCAACACAGTGTCACACTGTATATTAAGTAACATATCTGATATTTCAGTGCCCTATTATGCCTTTACAGTGAACTATGTTGTCATAGTTGTGCCCTATTTGTTATCATGATGCCTTGTGTCATTTGTGTCCTCTTTTGTCATGAGTGTGCCCTACTGTGCCATCACAGAGTGCTTTTCTGGCCTGTAACTCCACTATTGTGTCATCAAGATATTCTATATAATGCTCCCCTATTGTGATATCATAGTGTCTTATTGTGACATAACAGAGCTCAACTGTGTCTTCAGTCTCATCTTTTTACAAAACATGGGGCTTGATATGTTACCATGCTGCTCTATTTATCATCACAATATCTTTTTAGTAAATTAATGTGCTCTTATGTTTCATTACAGTGTCCTATTATGCCATCTCACTATCCTATTATGACTTAAGAGAACCCTAGTGTGTCATCAGAGTGCCTTATTATGTCATTATGGTGCCCTCTTGTGCCATTAGAGTCCAATTGTGAACCAAAGGTGCTCTATTGTGTCACCATAGTGTCATATTGTCGCATAACATTGCTATATTGTGTGAACACAGTGGCCTATAGTGTCATAACACTACTGTATTGTCATAACACATAACAGCATGATGTCCTGCTCTATCATCACAGTGCTCTATTGCCCTTTAGTTTCCTACTATGTCATCATAGTGTCCCACTGTATTAAAAGTGCCGTATTGCAATACTAGTGTTCTACTATAACCAGTGTCCTATTGTGACTTCACAATGCCATTATTCTGACACTATAGTGTCTTATTAGGCTATAGCATGTATGGACAGTGATGTAGCATGTAAAATCACAGTGTCCTATTGTGTTAACACAGTGTCTAGTATATTCTAATGCTCGGTCATAACAGCCCAATGCCCTATTGTATCATTAGAGTGTACTGTTATGACATTTGTGTGCCCAAATGTGTTGTTACAGTGCCCTATTGTGACATCAGTGCTGCTCTTTTATGTATCAGGTGCAATTTGAGTCAACAATGTACTATCATGCTTTATAGTGTCCAATTGTGACAGAACAGTACCCTTGTTTGTCATATCACTACCCTATTACTTCAACACTTTGTTCTACTGTATTTTAACAGTGAATTATTATTATATTTCAGTGTCTTATTGTCAAATAAAACTGCCCCATTGTATCATCACTAAACCTACTATGATATTACAATTCCCTATTGTGACATCACAGTGTCATTTTGTGATATATATCAGTGCCCTATTGTGTCAACATAATGAACTATTGTGCCACCATGTCTACTACTGTGACATAACAGTGCTCTACTTTGTCAACACTTTCTCCTGCTATCACACTTATCTATTCTGATATTTTGATGTTCTATAGTGTCATAACACTGCCCTATTTGTTATCATAGTATCTTACTCTATCATAACAGCCTCCTTCTGTGTCATCATAGTGTCCTATTGTGACATTATTGGGCCTGAATGTGTCATTAAAGTGTAGTATCACAGTGTTTTTGTTTGTTCGTTTGTTTATGTGTGTGTGTGTGTGAGAGAGAGAGAGAGAGACAGAGACAGAGAGAGACAGAGAGACAGAGAGAGTGACAGACAGACAGATAGATTGACAGAGACAGAGACAGAGAGAGACAGAGGGAGAGAGAGAGACAGAGAGAGACTTTTCAATGTCCTATGGCATCAGCACAGTATCTTACTGTGATGGATAAGAAAAACTTCATCTGAGGTCTGAGGTCAGTCTTGTGAGCAGTCAGAGGTTTTTAAGACAATACAATTAAGAATAATAAGATAATTCCAGGAATGCAAAGAACACCAATTCCAGAAGTTTCTCTTAGGAAGTACACATCTACCACAGGAACAGAGCTGTGGACTATAACTTTAAAAGAACCCACCAGGCTCCATTTGAGGCTACAGTCCCAAATCCACATAAGGACAATGTTGTCAGCTGCAGCTTAAGTGAAAATTCAGCTAATTAGAAATTGAGTCAACATCCCCATTCATACACCATCCGTGTATAGTGCCACACCTTTCCCCCGTGAATAAAGTCTCCACTCAACATGTTCAGGCATCTCCATAACACTATGTACTATAACAGTGACTGATTATGACATATAGTGTCCTACTGTGAAGTATTACTACACTATTGTGTTATAGCAATGACCTGTTGTATCAATGACCTGAAGTATTATAACTGTGGTATATTGTGTTCTATTATGACACAACAGTACTCTATGTTGTCATCATAGTGCTCTGGTTTTATCATAGTGCCCTATTGTGTAACAAATGTGTCCTTCTGTATTATCTCGGTGTCCTATTGTTCCATCCAAGAGTCTTATTGTGATCTGAAAGTGCCTTTCGTGTCATCATGCTTTCCTACTACAACAGTGTCCTATTGTGTCATCACAGAGATTGATTGTGTGTTCAATCTTCTCTATTGCAGTATCACATATGATGTCACATGAAAGTGACTTATTATGTGATCACAGAACCCTATAGTGTCATAACAGTACTTTGTTTTGTCAGTACAGTGTCCTGTTGTGTCATCAGAGTATCTCACTATAACAGTGCCCTTTTGTGACATTCCAGTGTTCAATTGTAACTCAACATTGCTCTACTATGATATCACAGTGTCCTATTGTGCTATGGAAGTACCTTATTACATCACCACAGTGCCCTACTCTATCATAACAATGTTCGATTGTAGCACTTTATGCCTGAATGGTTCATTACATTGTCCTGTTATCACATCACAAGGTTGTTATGTGAGATATCAGTGCCTTTTTGGGTTAACATTGTTTGCTATTGTGCCATCACAGAGTCCTATTTTGTCATTGTAGTGGCCTTTGATGTCATTACAGTGTTAAATCTATCAAAGCTTTTACTGTGGCATTAAAATGTCACACAATGCTATCACTGAATGCTTTTGTGATGTAAAAGTTTTCTATTATGTCATCACAGATTTCTAGTATAACAGTGCCCTGTAGTGACATCATAGTGTCCTATTATGACAAAACCGTGGTATTTGTATTGCTACCATTGCAGTAACCTATTGGGACATCACTGTGCCCTATTCTGTCACCAATGTGTTCTACCTGTTCAGAGTCCTAATTGTCATCATAGTTACCATTGACTTATATTGTTATTCTATAGCAATATTCTATAAGAGCACAGTGTCTCATTAAGACATGGAAATCTCCTATCATGGCAAAATAGTGTCCTACTATGTTATAACAAAGCCCTATTATATCATCACAGAGTACTATTTTATATATATATATTTATACATATATATTATAATGTTATGATATATATATATATATATATATCATAACATTACAATGCCTGACTCTAATATCACAAAGTCATATTGTCACATAGCAGCGCCCTATTATACTGACACAATGTCCTATTGTATTAAAATAGTGTCCTACTTTACCTTCAGAGTGATCTTTTATGATGTGACAGTGGTCTTTTGTGACATCACAGAATCCTGTTATGATATCACAGTGTTAAATTGTCACATAATTATGCTGCATTGATAAACACAGTGGCCTTTAGTGCCATCACATTGCCCTATTTTGTCATCACAGTGCTCCCTTCTATCTGAACAGTGCCCTAATATATCATCTCACTGTCCTTCTATATCGGAATGCTCGATTTTGACATCTAAGTACCCTATTGTGTCATCGCAGCACATAAATATGCAACCAGAGCACCCTGTTATGTCATTTTAAGGTCCTGTCTTAATATGATGCTCTATTGGGCCACCATAGTGCCCAGTTGTGATACCATCAAGTTGTGTTGTGACATAACAGTGCCATATTGTGCCAACAAAGTATCCTATTTTGTCATCACAGTGCCATATTTTGTCATTAGTGTCCTGCTGTATCATTACAGTGCCCTGTTATGTCATGACAGTGTTCTTTTGTGACATAAAAGTACTCTATTGTGTCAACCAGTGTCCTACTATATTCTAACTGTGTCCTATTGTGACATTACTGACTGTGCCCAACTGTGTCATCACAATGCCCATGTGTTATATTACAGTGCTTTATCATGCCATATTGCCTTGGTGTGACATTAGAGGTATCTAATGTGTCATTGCTAGGTTGTGCTGTGTCATACAGTGCCCTATTGTGTATCACGTCACCCTAATGATTGCCCCACTACACTTTGTGCCATAAGAGGACTCTATTATTTTATCACATTATCTTTTTCCCATTTTAGTGCCATAATATGCCATAACAGTTCTGAATACTGACATCATATAGTTATGATTTACCTGGGAAAATCCTATCTTACCATCACAGTGAAGTTAACTATCATCACTCTATCCAAGCTTGGCATCAAAGTGCTGCACTATTGCACCACAGTGGTATACTGTGCAAACTTCTCTATGGTGAAATCATAGAGCTTAATAGTGTCATTATTATTCCATATGTGCCAAAATAATGATATGTTCCATAAATTTCTCTATTGTACTGCTAACAAGCCAGCTTTTAGCATCACAGTGATTTAAGTTACTAAGTCAGTATTTTATTGCAGCCTCAAGGTGAACCAAATGTGCAAACACAGTGTCCTAGCATATCATCACAGTGACAACTTAGCCTTTATAGTGCTCTATTATGCAATGATAGTGCTTGTCTTAATTACTTTTCTACTGGTGTGAAGAGACAGCATGACCAAGGCAACATACACAAGGCAGCATTTAATTTCGTAGGTGAGTCCTTGATCATTATAGTGGGGAGTATGGCAGCAAGGAAGGAAAAATGGTCCTGGATCTGTGTCTAATAGCATATTTGTTAAGACAACAACCATGTGACAGGGAAAGAGAGAGAGAGAGAGAGAGAGAGAGAGAGAGAGAGAGAGAGAGAAAGAGAAAGAGAGAGAGATATCATAGGCTTTTGAATCCTCAAAATATATCCCTTTCCCAGTGACACACTTCTCCAAAAAGACCACACATTCTAACCCTTCTCAAATAATTCCACCAACTAGGAACCCAAAATTCAAATAAAAGAGCCTATCAGATCCATCTGCGTTCAAACCACCAAAGTGCCCCTTTCTGAAAACACATAACACTTTATTTCAGGAAAATGCTGAGTTATATACTCATAGAGACCACAAATATCAAAATACTAGCCTGTAATGCTATACCTGTGCCCAAGTATTTCAACACAGACTTCTGTTTTACCCACCAAATGTCATGAACTATTATTACCATCTCAGGTCCTGTCATCCATGTTCTATTCTGCTGTGACACTGCCATAAACAACAATCAGTGTCCTGTAGTCATATCACAGTATGCAATTGTGACTCAGCTGTGCCATACTGTTATGTCAACCTAATATCCTATTATGTCATCATAGTACTCTATTATGTCTTTACTTTTAAATACTAGAGTATTTAAGAAGTTCCCTGTTGTGATGTCTCAGTGTCACTCAGTACCATGTTTTGTCATCACAGTGCAATATTGTGTCATACTATCTTCTCATGACATGTCTGTGTTATATTATATATTACATTTTCCAACTGATATACCACAGGGTTTTATTGAATCATTGTACCCTATAGTGCCATCAAATGGCCCTGGAATGAAATCATAGAAGTATGTTTTGTCATCACAGTGTCCTGTTGTGTGACTAAAGTGTCCTATTGAGCAATCACAGTGAGCTATTTTGACAAAAGTGCACAAATGTGTTATCACGATGCCTTGTATCATTATCACGTACTATTGTGCCATTGTATGGCTCTGGAATAGCATCACAGAAACATATTTTAGCATCACAGTCTCTTATTGCCACATTACGTTGTCATATTGTGATGCAACATTGCCCTACTTTGTCAAAACTGTGCCTTCCTCTCTTATCACAGAGACTTATTGTGTCATTAGTGTCTGACTGTATTACCACAAAGCCCTATTATGGCATCAGCATATCCTTTTGTGTCAATACTATAGTTAAAAAACAGTGTTGTATTGTGACATGTTTATGCCCTATTGTGTCATAATAGGGCCGTATTTGGTCCTCACAGAGTCCTACTGTATTATCCCAGTGCCCTTTTGAGCCACCACAGAGAGACTCTTTTATCATCACAGTGCACTATTGTGACATTAGCATGTTGTATTGTGACATAGTCGTGCCATATTGTATTAACACAGTAAGCTTCTTATATCATTACAGCGTCCAATATCCTCACAAAACCCTACTGTGTCATCAGTGTCCTATATTACTGTGTGTAGGTGCCCTATTGTGACATCAGTATGCTCTATTGTGACATCACATTGTCATAATGTGACATAATAGTGGCCTATCGTGCTAGCTCAGTGGCCTATTTGGTCATGTAGTCCTATTGTACTATCAAAGTGTGTTATTCTGTTCTCATACTGACATTACGGTGCCCGTTGTTAGATCACAGTCTCTTATTTTGCATCCTGGTATGATACCACAGTATCGTATTGTTTAATCACAGTTCCTTACTGTGATATCATAGTGCCCTTAGTATAATCATAGTGCCCTATTATAATGTCACTGTCAAGTATGATATAACAGTGATCTGTTGTATCACTACAGTGTCCCATTGTGTCATTCCAGTACCCTATGGTATTATTACAGAACCTGTTGTACCACGAGAGGACTCATTACTCTATTGTGTCATGACTGTATGTCATGCTGTATGTGTTATGCTCTCAAAAGACTTTTGTCTCACAATAGTGCCTTGTTGTTCCATCAATGCCCTAATATGCTATAACAGTGCTCAGTAATGTCATTACATATTTCTGATTTACTATCCCTCTGTCCTGTTATAGCGCCACACTCTACTTTTGTACCATCACCCTCACTTACCTTGCTATCAGAATGCTTTATTGTTGCATCACCATGTGTATTATACTAGCAAACTGCTCTTTTGTGAAATCAAGCTTTAGAGTGCCATCTTTATGTCATATTGTATCAAAATAATATGGTGTGCCATAAAAGTGCACTTGTACCATTAGTGTGCCATATTTTTGCATCACAAGGCCTTATATTACAAACTCATCACAGAAGTCAGCTGTAAAATAATAGTGACCTATTGTGCAAGCATACTGCCATATATTGTCATTATAATGAGCAATTGATTATACACAGTGCTTTATTGTGCCACAGTGCCTGCTTAAATTACTTTCCCATTGCTGTAAAGAGAAAACATGAGAAAAGATACTTACAAAAGACAGCATTTAATTTGGTAGCTTGCTTAGAGCTTTAGAGGTTAAGTCCATGATCATCGTGGTAGGGAGTATGATAGTAGGCGGTGAAAAATTGAGATGGAGCAGAACCTAAGAGCTTATTTGTTAAGATAACAATCATGAGGCAGAGAGAGCGAGAGCGAGAGTGAGAGAGAGCAAGAGAGAGTGAGAGAGAGCGAGAGAGAGAGAGAGGAATGAAAGGAAAAAGAGTTCACTGGCCGGGAATGGATGGTCTTTTAAAACATGCCCTCATTGACATAATTTCTCTCCTAAAAAGTCACATCTTCTAACTCTTCCTAAATATTTCCTCCAACTAGGGATTAAGGATTCAAAGTACATAGAGGTCTATTAGCATTCATCTCACCAAAGTGACTTATCATGGAAACCCAAACCACTAGCATTTCAGGAAAATGTCCAATTATGGAATTATATGTATCACACAAGTCAAAATATTATCCATGTGGTGGTTTGATCCATGCTTGGCACTATTTGGAGGTGTGGCCTTGTTGGAGGAAGTGTGTCACTGTGGGCACGGGTGTTAAGTCTCTGCTCCTAACCATGTTGCTTCTCCTAGTACCCTTCAGATGAAGATGTAGAACTCTCAGCTCCTCCTGCACCATGCCTGCCAGGACTCTGGCATGTTCCTGCCTTGATGATACTAGACTGAACCTCTGAACCTGTAAGCCATTCCCAATTAAATGTTGTACTTATAAGAGTTTCCTTGGTCATGGTTTCTATTCTCAGCATTAAAACCCTAAGAAAATTCATATATGCCATGTCTATGCTCTACTTTTCCAACATATACTTTTCTTATACCATCTAACTGTCCTAATTTGTTATCCTCAGATGTTTTTCTATATCACAACCCTATACTGTGATGTCCAGTAGGGATTCATGCCCTATTATATCATCATTGTGCTGTATTATGACATCACAATGCCCATGTGATATTACTGCACCTTCATAGCACAATATCCTTTAACGCTACATCTATGCTTTACTGTAGTAGGGCTAGAGTAAACTAGTTTGTAGAGTAGAGTAAATTAGATTATGTTGAACCAACAAAATGTCCTAATTTGTTATTATCATCCCATGTTGTATGATAATGTCTTATTTTACCGTAACAGTGACCAAAAGAGAGTGACCTAAAGTCATGTGCCAAGTTTTGAAATCACAGTGCTCTCTTGTGACATCAAATTGCTTTGCTTACATACTGATTGTACCTGATTGTGATATCACAATGTTATATTGTAAGATAAAACACTGCTATTTTATGCAATCACAGTGCCCTACTATGAGATCACAGTATTCTATTATGACATAAGAGTGCCCTCTTATGAAATCACAGTGTTTAATTTTGACATGATGGTACTGTATTGTGTCATCAAAATGCCTTATTGTAACATCACAGTGGTCTATTATTACATCACAGTTTTGTGTATTGTATCAGAACTGTAAATCATTGTGTCATCACAGTGATCTACAACATCACAGTGGCCTATTCTGCCAACAGTGTTGTACTGTGATATCACAGTGCCCCATTGTGATGACACAATATATTTTTTTATAGCATTGCCCTGCTGTGGCATCACAGAGATTCATTGTAATATCACAGTGCTGTTTGTGACATCTCAGTATCCTGTTATGTTATCACAATTTCTTGTTTTGACATCACAGTGTTGTATTGTGCCCCCACAGTGCCTTATTGAGCCACCACAGTGTATTGTGACTTAATATTACAGTGTCATTACAGTGCCACATTGTGATAACAACTCTGTGTAGTACATTGACATTTCTGTACCCTATTGTGAAATTACAGTCTAATTTTACAACTTAACACTACCCTAGTTTTATATTTCTGTGTTCTATTGTCATATCACAATGACATAATATCACAATGCTGAAATGTGACATACCAATAATCTATTATGTAATCCCTTTACCCTGTTATTGTGACATAACATTGCCCTATTGTCTGAACCCATTCCACTGTCATTTCAGGAAAATGTCCAGTTATGCCTTCCTAAATATCACACATGCCAAAATACTATCATTTAATGCCATTTCTTTCATTGTATTAACAAAATGTCCTGATTTGTTGTCTTCCCATATTATATGATTGTAATGCCCTATTTTACCATAACAGTGACCAAGAAAGAGCTAACCAAAATCACAGTACTGTGTTTTGACCTCACAGTATCCTTTGGTGACATCAAAATGCTGTGTTGACACATATCATATATTATGCTATAATAGTGCCTGCACTATTGTGACATCATTGTGCTGTATTCAAATATAAAATTTCCATATTGTGTCATCACAGTACCCTACTGTGACATTAGTGTTGTAGTGCTAAAAAACAATAACTTATTATATAATCCCTGTACCCTATTTTGACAATACAATGCCCTATTAGACATCACAGTATAGCATAACCTAATATCACCCTCTTGTGTCATCACAGTGTTCTATTGTGTTATTACAGCGGTGTATTTTGCCATAAAAGTACCCTGTTTTGTTATACAAGTGCCCGTTCTGATATCACAATGTTGTATTATGACAAAGAAGTGCATCAGTGCCCTATTACATCATCAATGTGCCCTACTATAATATCATAATGCCCATGTTACATTACTATTCATCGCCATATTGTAGCACAATATCCATTAATGTAGTGGTAAAGTAGTATGTGTAATATTGTACATCCTAAAGTATGTATACATACACAGCAAAGCAGTATGTATAGTATTTTGTTTTACCAACCAAATATACTAATTTATCATCATCATCCCATTTTGCATGATTATAATGTTTTATTTTATCAAAACAATGACCCAAAATCAGGGACCTAAATTCACAGTAGTATTTTGATATCAGAATGTGCTACTGTGATATCATATTGTTGTACTGTGATATCATAGTACACTCTTTTGCCATCACAATGCTGTGTTATGTCATTACTATGTCCTATTGGGACATCACAGTATCCTTATTATGCTGCAACATTGCTTAATTATGCCATGTATTACCATGCTTTAGCAAATCATCACAGTCCCTTATTAGAGAAACACATGGCCCTATTATAAAAATATTCAATTATACCTTTATTGCGCTATTGTGCCATGAAAATACCTATTGCATAAACTTATTGTCTTAGGACATCATAGTGACTTGTGCAATCACATTAGGTTTTAGTCATCATAATGTCTAGTTATGCCTTCAAGTCCTCTATTGTGTCAATAAGGTTCTTTATTGTTCCATGTCTGTGACTTATTATGCTATTAAATGTGCTTTCTTTTTTTAAACTGTGGTCATGCCCTATTTTGCCATCACAGTGCTATAGTGTATTATCACAATGTTTAATTGAGTCATCAGATTATTCTATTGTATCATCATGTTTCCCTAGTATGACATCACAGTTCCCTGTTGCAACATCACATTGCTTTGTTCTTACATCATAGTCTTTTCTTTTTCCATGCCTGTGCCTTAGTTTGTTGTTGACATCATACTGCCCAATAATTCATTACCGTGCTCAGTGTGACAATCATATGGCTGTGATGGGCTATGATACGGTTCAGTTGTATTATCATTTGTTTTCTTTTCATCATCACCATGTTCTACTTTGCCATTGCGGTACAGTAGTGTTGCATAATGATGTTGTGTTGTACAGTAGGGATTTCTAATCCTCACAAGCCCATATAAAAGGCACACAATGCAGGTATGTTATCTAAAGGCCATAAGCCTAGATTGAGCAGATGTAGGACTATACTAAATTATTCCCCAGCTATAAAGTCCCTTGTTACCTACTGTTTCTCCTGACCATGCAGTTCTGGACCATGGCGGTTTCTTCCTCCTCTGTCTTCATCTCCTCTCTCTTTCTTTATCTGCAACCCCTTCATCAAACCTCTAGTCACGCCTTTCTCCCTCCACTGCCCAATCACTGACTTTAGCCTTTTATAGACCAGTTAAAATGGGGAGAAGGTTCACATGGCATCACTTGAGTACATGAGAATCTGTTTGTCATGGGGCAACCATATCTTGAGGAGCCAGTATTTAGCATTGGAGTACAAGCATCATCAGACCAACCCACTCCAGTGTTGTGATCTGTTCTATTGTGCCATCATGATGCTCAGCAGTGGCATCACAGTCCAATGCTCTGTCATATCAATGTCCTATTGTGCCAACTGTTATTTTTTAGCAACAACATGCCTAATTTTAGCACTGCCATGCCTTACGTTATTTTTAAGAACTCTATTGTGCCATCACAGTAGTCACTTTTACCATTAAAGTGAGTCTTACTATGCCTTCACGGTGCTCTAATAGGACAACACAGTACTATAGTGATGTGCTGTTGTACAATTACAATGTCTTACTGTGTTTTTGTAACAGTCCACTTTTTTTTAATCACAGTGAATCCTTGTACTATCATAGTGCTGTGTTGTACAATTACAGTGTCATATTACACAACAGCAGTGCTCTATTGTGCTTTAAAAATGCCTTATTGTGCTATCAGTGTACTTTCTTGAGCCACCACAACATTCAATTTTGCCATCACTTTGCCTCCATTGAAACTCACAGCGGCGTAATATGACAGTCCAATTCAGTGTTCTCCCATGACAATGCCCTGTTGAGCCAACACAGTACACTTTTGTGCCATCATCATGTCTTATTTTGCCATAACAGTGTCCTCTTGTGACAGACCATACTCTATTGTGCTCTCAGAGTGTTCTAATGTATTTACAGTTCTCTGTTGTACCACCCCAATTCTCTACTGTGCCATCACAGTATCCAATCGTGCCTCCATGTACTCAACAGTGTTCTACTGTTACTGTGCCCTATTGTTTTATTGCAGAGCTTTGTTGTGCACCACTATGCTTTCAAAGGGGCCTGTTGTGCCATCACAATATCCTATGGTGTCATCACTGCATGCCATTGTGCCTTCAGTGTACCCTGTTGTGCTAACACAATGAATTTTTGTGCCAAGGCAATGTTGTGTTCAATATTATACTGTGCTATTACAGAGCTCTATTGTATCATTAGAAGTGTCCTGTTGTGCTACTTCTTCTTTGTGTCATTATAATGACCAACATTCCCTGAACATAGTCTAGGAAGCTCTGTTTTAACATCATAAGGCTACAAGATGCTTCCCAATGCTCTATTATTCCATTACAATACCATTTTTAAGCATCACCATGTTCTTGTACTACCAGAATGCCATATTCTTTTATCATAGAGCCGTATTGAAGCATCATTCTACTCTGTTGTGACATCACTGTGCTCTGTTGTGACATCACAAATCCCAGTACTACCATTTTGATATCAGTGTATTATTGTGCCAACTCAGTGTTCCATTATTGTGCCAACTCAGTGTTCCATTGTGAGATCACAGAGTTGTTGTAGTCCATTAAAATTCTCTACTTTCAAATCATAGTACTATGTTGTGGGGTCATAGTGCTTTAGAGTGTCATTAAAGTTCCCTATTGTGTCATTATTATGTTCCAATTGTGAGATCACAATGCACTTGTTGTTCCATCACAATATCCTAATTTTCCATCATAATTCTTCTGTGCCATCATGGCATTGTTTTGAGTGACTAAAGTGGTCTATTTTCCAACCACAGTGCCCCAATGTGCCATTACAGTGAACTATTATAACACAAAAATGTGATATTTCACCATAACAGTTTGCTATTGTGCCATCACTGTGCCATATTGTGCCAAAAGAATGGATTATTCTGTTATCATATTGTCAGGTTTTCTTATGGCAATGATCTATTTGTCATCATGATGCTGTGTTATCAAAGTGGCTTGTCTGTCATGCTATCACAATATTGTATGTGTACCATCACAATGCTTTGCTTTTTCAGCAGCACTGGATAGTCTCACATAGTGTTTGGTTCTTTTGTATTTAAAAACATAGTGGAGAAATTTTGCTATATTTTTAGCAACTTTGTTAAACTATAAGAGGTGAGCCCCTACTGTGACTTTTTGAATAACTGTTTCATATGCCATGTTTACTTTTAACAAAAATGGTTGGCCAATGACTCAAATTATAGAAACCACAAATCTTGGGAACATTTTTTAAGTAAAAGATACTCATTATAATGAGCAAATTTGTTTCAAAAATGTTCTAGTGTGCTTGTTTTTCTAGGATTAATTTTTAAAAGAAGTGTCTTGGGCAACCAAAGGTGGTCCAAAACTCATTATATAGCCAAGGATTGCTTTGAATTTCTTGATCATCTCCCAATTGTTGAAGTTACATGTGTGTAGCCCTACCAGGTCTCTGTTGTGTTAGAGGTTGGCCCCAAGATTTGTACATACTACTAAAAAGGTACTTCTACATGCACAGTCCTAATGATTCTCACAAAACATGGAACTTTCACTACAGTGTATTGTTAACTCAAAGCAGGACCTCATTTAAAATGTCCCCCTTTGTATTAAAATATTTTCACATGCTAGACCTTTCTCCACTAATTAATGCAAATTTGCAACTTCTACATCAATTGACATTAAACTATTTCCCACTTACCATGATTTGAAAATATGTGGTTGGATAATCTGAGCAACTCTTAAAGGTCAATTACTGACAGCGTAAATAGGCTTTCAATTTACTCCGAAATAAATTCTAACATTGTCGCACTTCCTATAAATTAGTTTTCCTTCTAGCATATTGATTTAGAAAGAAGTTTAGGGCAGAGTGAAAGAGACAAATGCCCAACCTAAATTCTACTTAGCCTGAGGAGTACAAAGAAGAGGATGACATTTAAAAGGCAGAAAAATTGTCAGAAGAGAGTGAGAAGGGCTATGAATTATAACATTCTGGTAGTGACATGACCATTGCAAATGTGGCATTAGAGCAGTAACCATTGCTTGAACTAGGCATGTGCAAGCCTAGGCCTTCTTCAATTAAGCATGGATTAGCAAGGGACTCATGAGACCAAATCAAACTCTAATGGACTATTGGCTATTTGTAATTTCTAGAAGAGGATCATTGTCGTTGTCTCCTCACAGGTAAGCCAAGGAAACTTCACTGAATACTTATAAGCTTACGGTCATATAGAATTAATTCCCTGTTTAAACTCAGTGGGTTACAAGACAAAAATACTTAGACAAAAATGTGAGAAAGGGATTTACAAGGGTGGTAGAGCCCAAGTAGTGGGAGAATGTTAGGCAGCATGGGCTTGAGAGTAACCAGATTTTATTTATATGTATGAGTATGAAACTGTCAAAGAAGAAAATTAATAAATGTTACACTATAGTTTCAGAAATCATAATTTTGATATAGAACTATCTCTATGTCTATATTAACTGAGCAAACAATATTACCACAGGCAACTATTGAGTCTAGTGTCATCTGCTGTTGTTTCCAAGTTCTTGTGTCCTAGAACCATTAAGTTGAATAAAAACATGTGGATAGTTGCAAAAACAGGGGTAGTTTTAATAAACGTTCCATTTTAAAGAAAGGAGATGGAACAGTTTGGTTAAACATTAAGAAGACAAGAGGATGGTGAACTTTTTAAGTCATTGACATTGAATTCTTTTTTTGTGTATCTGATTTATCCTGTTATAGGTAGCCCTATTCAGGTGGTGGAGATTCACATTTGTCAGTTACTGTACCTCCAACTCTTCTGCCTGAATCTGAATAAGGAAAAGTAGACGTTTCACCACAGCAGTTCTGGCAAAAAGGTCTTCATTTCTTTAGGATATGTGGGGTTACAGAAAAGTTGCAGGATTTCTCGCTCCCAGAAAACTAGGATATACCCCCTGTAGCTTTCTAGAGAGCCTCCATAAGCAATGTCTTCTGTAGACTTACAGATCATCCTCTGTACAGCTACCTACCTGCTTCAAACTGCCTACAAACTATCAACATATTGCCTGTTTCTGTCACTTGTGGCACAGGTGTGGCCTAGGTTACCTGGGGTAGAATCCTGCCACATGCACTAGAAACCTACAAAAGTAACAAATTTCATTTTTTCTCAGGACTCATGTGGCTTTCCCCTCAGGACCTCCTTGTTTTGTCTATAGTGCAATTCCATCTCTTTCCAAATGAAGCTCTCCTCAAGAGGAGCTCACCTCAGGAACTTAGTACAAAAGCAATACAACATTTTTAATATCTTGCATATATATAAAACTTCATATATAATATCTAGCAGGTTTAAGACTCAACCTTTGTTTTGTGAAGCAATTTGTCAAATTTAAACAAATAACATGATTAATAAAGAATGAAACAATTTAGCAATTTGTCCATTACAAAAATATATATCACTGTGTGTATGTGTGTGAGTGTGTTGTCTGTGTATGTATATGCACATTCCAACTCCTTTGGCATTGTATTTGAAGTATAAAATATGCAAAATATCATTTCCTAAGGTTAAGCTGGAAGAGTTCAACCAGAAGTCCAAAGTTATTTGAATTACAGCTAGTTAGTTTATTCAACAAAATTCTTAGTAGTGTGGAAAATTTCTAAATGGTTTATAGGCATTCTGTATTCTAAAAACTTCACATTTTATCCCAATGGATAATTAATATACATGTCGGTTGAAGGAATATTCAGGTATTAATATAAGTCTAGTAAATATAATCTTAATGAAACTATGCTCATTTAGATATTTATCCATGAATATATATATTCATATATATATATATATATATACATATATATATATATATATATATATATATATATATATATATATATATATATGTCCAAAGAATTGGGAATTCCTTTTTTTTAAAGATTCTTTTGTATGACCCAAGGAAATAACTTATATCAGAACATACAAACATGTTTACTATGATATATTTTGTTTCCCTTTTAATTGAATAATTTCTCAGAAAGGTGAAGAAAAAATATGTATTCCTGTGCTGACTACCCCCTGGAGTTCATGCTGCAACAAAAATAATGCTCATAACTTTGCTATTTTTACTTGGCTTACGACTAACTGTTTATTCTTCAGGGGAGTTTTTGTTATTCTTGGTATTGATAATGAAATTTTCTTTTTATATTGTGAATTATAAGGTTTTTTTTTCATGGATACAATGCCACTCTTACAACAATTTACCATTTTGATTTGTAAATTTTATATTTCATCTACAGAGGAAGCTCAAATATTTACATTGTTTCTCTAAAAGTTGTTTCCTTATTGATTTCAAATGTGTATCAGCTACAGTAGCTTTCTGTTAGAAACCATCACACAAGCAGGGCAGTGGTGGCACACCCCTTTAATCCCAGCACTTGGGAGGCAGAGACAGGTGGATTTCTGAGTTCCAGGACAACCAGGGCTACACAGAGAAACCCTGTCTCGAAAAACCAAAAAAAAAAAAAAAAAAAAGAAACCATCACATAATTAGTTATTTTTAGGCTTCTTGATAATACTATCTCTTCAGTATACCTAATACTGTTTTTATACTGTGGTTTTGTTTTTTTATTTTATTTTTTCAAAACAGAGTTTCAAACTATCTCACTGACTGGTCTGGAATGCACTGTGTAAGCTGTGCCGATTTCCAGCTCGCAAAGATCCCATTGCTCCAGCCTCCCAAATGCTGAAATGGGATGTATATACCATCATATCTTGCTCTAACATTATGTTTGAATGGAAAACTGAAGTTAAGTCAGGAATGGGGACTTAGTGAATAAGACTCCTGCTACTCTTCCAGTCCCAGCATCCATATCAACTCTGACTCCTCATCCAGGTGAACTGACACATTCTTCTGGCCTCTATACATATATATATTTGAACACTTACTCCTGCTCCCATCTCCCAAGTGCTAGGAGTTCAGTCATATCACCATGCTTGATTTACTCAGTGAGGAGAATTGAAACCAAGGTCTCTTATATGCTGATCCGATCCTGAGCCACTCAACTACATCTTTGTTCTTTTCCACAACACAATATTTGATAAGATTAATATATTTTCCATCTTTATGCAGCAAATACACTATACATCTGGCCTATTTTAATGCATATGCTAATCTCATTACATTCTACTTAATTAAAAAAACAAATATAGAATGTAAGTTTCATTTGCAATCTTATTTAAATTTTTTGAACCTTCGTTTTAACGATCCATTTTTACTGATCATGGACTACCATGTGAAGTTTAACAATTCTAATTAACTCATTCCAACATTATCATACTCAAGATTACACTGTAGAGCAATAGCCATGATGTGGAGAACTGTGGATGCATTGGCTTGGAACTGAGCTTATATGGGTACATGTGCCTTAATTTTTTTGCCTCAGTTTCTTGTTAATGATACTGTCTTCAAGTAAATCAAATGGTTTTCTTTTAAATCCAGGAAGTTATTGATGAAGTCAATAAAGAAGAGCTCCTGTCAAGGGGAAAGGCTGTGGTTTGAAAAGATATGACAATAACTAACCTTGGGATAGAAATACAGTCAGACATCTATAAAGATTAATGTGTTCTTTATATGCTGCTTATGAAAAATGAGCTGAATACTAAGGTGATGAGAAAGGTTTGTTGTTCAACAGGAAATGAAACTCTGGGGACAGATCTTTACAAAGCAATTACTTTAATGGTGACATTAATATCTGAAGAATGTTGCTTTTCCCCATAACGAAAGTAACATTCAACTGATTCTCAACACAAAAGTCCATCTGACCTCTTCTGTAAGGTCTCTGGTGGTAGGGAGCTATATTATAAGAGGAATGGACTCTCTTCCTCCACCACTTCACTTCATGTATATTCATCTAAGCTGGAACATGGCCCACAGTAACCCAGTTAATATTAAAAGCACAATGTTCTTGAAGCTGCCAAATATTCTGCTCAAAGCTTAAACAAACTAAGTAAGTCTGGAAAATGTCAACTACATCATTCCCTGAACTACTGAATTGAGCAGACAAGGGAGCCAGAAGTTCAGGAACCAACTTTTTACCCTTCTTAAGTTAGTGGTAAGTCTCAAGCTGTAAGTGGAGTGAGCATATATATTTGCTTTGTTTCATATTGTCAACTTGGCAGCACCTGTAATTATCTAGGAGACAGAACTCTGGGTGTGCCTGTGATAGACTTTCTAGATTAAATTAATTCAGTTGAATAGACTCACCCTAACTGGGGTAGCACCACTATATGGATTTGGGTCTCAGACTCCACAAAAATGAGAAAGGTAAAGGCTATCCAGGAAACAGTTTATGGACATAAAAGGGAACATGCATCTTTGAACTCACAGTGTTGTGACAATATGCACAAGATCTGTATAATTTTCCAGCAATGAGAGGGGAGGTGGGCACTGCACCCTACTCCTAGCTAAGAGTTACTTATTGGCAGTTGATAGCTGCTGAAAGATGGAGGCACCTTTCTTTGAATGTAGGGTACTTTGTGGGATGAGCATACTCCACTGGAAGTCCTGATATCTAAGAATATGTAAGGAGAACACATTTTACTTGATTTTTAAAAAGCAGATTCAAAGTTGTACAGGTATAAGAGTAGTAGCAGATGTGGTCAGAGTACAGGGAGAAGGAAATATGATCAAAATACATTGCACAAAGTTCTCAAATAATAAAAATAAGAAAATATCAAGGAAGGATTATGAATAACTAAAGTATGTAGATGATTTGGTTTTCACTTATGTGTCATTTATTGATTGGTGGTTTTCACTATTCAAATTTGCTAGTTTGTTTCTTATGAATCCAGGTTTTCTTTCCCGACATTTTGAAAAGCCTACTCTGATGTTATACAAATTTTAATCATTGAAATCCTTAGAAAGAGTTCATAGATATATGAGTCCCTGGACAAGAAGAGGTTTCAGGGTTGGGGATGAGGTGGAATGCTTTCTTCACATTCACAAAGCCAATTTTTGTACTTCCAGCACCTTTTAAACTGGGGTAGAGATTCCTGTCTGTATTCCTAGCACTTGGTGTGATGGTAGGGAATGATTAGATATTCAAGGTCATCCTGAGCTACATAAAGAGTTCAAGGACAGCCTGAGTTATATAATATCTTGTATCAAGGAAGGGATGGAGGAAGAAAGGAAGGGATAGAGGGAGGCAGAGAAAATGAGAGAGAGAAAAGGAGAAACATCAAAGTTCATGGGGAAAGAAGTAGGAGTGATGCTGAATGAGTGCTCCTGTAGGAATTTCTTAAAAGACAAAACTTAAAAGGAAGAAAAGAGAGCACAGGGATGGAAAGGTTATTTCATTCAGTGTTCTTCAATAATGTGAATTAATAATCAATTTTGTGTCCAATGATGACAACTATGAACTGGATGTAATAGAAACATCATAGACTTCCTTAAAACCTTAAAAGATGGTCGGGGGATTTATTTTAATTTCTGTCCTATCCACCCTTCTCTGATTTCTGTATTTCATTTTGGTAACTCAATTATGAACTCCTCAAGTGTAAATTTTGGAGATGATTTTCAAAGGGTAGAAAAGGCCAGTTTAGGTGATCGTAAATCAAGTCATACAGGCAGATGTATAAGGCTTTGATATCTTCTATGATACATCATAGTCAAAAACCAAGAGACATGAAGGAACACCCAGGTATTAACTATCTTTCTTGACCTATACAAAGACAGAAAAAAAATCTAGTTTCAGTTTAGGAAATACTTGAAGACTTGAATACTAACTGAAGAAAGTTAAGAAAGAAAATAGGAAATTCAATTTCAGAAAGTACCACCAGATACTGAACAAGGAGATAATACAAGATTTCTCAGGAGAAATTCAATTTTCTCGATTACTTGGCTAAGGAACTACTTGCTATGGTCTTGGATCTTCCTCTCAGCAGCACATTACATTTAAATTTAAATGAGTATGTTGCAGACATGGGAAACACTTGGTTTCATGGCCAAAGAAACAAGATGATTAAGAATAAGAACCAATTGAGCCATCCAGCAACATTAAGGAAACATAACTTGTGAAATCTTCTTGTATTATAAATGTCATATCAGCAGTGGATACTTGTCATTTTATTAGGAAAATCATGTTGCAAATAATTCTGTTCTTATATACAATTCCAATTATACAGGATCAACTAATTTAGTTGATTTTTAAACTGTAATTTTTAACTGTAAAATTCTTATTCCCAGTTATCTGGGAATCCATAAGCATTTGCTCATACCCTTACTCTCTACATTCTTGATTAGCCACAACATCCAAGGTTATTGTACCTGAGTAGAGTAAGCGTGGTGAAAACTGCTTATGGGCTAATAAGGTGGTTTTGCAGGGAAATGCACTTAAGATCAAGGCTGACAGTTTGATCCTCAGAGATCTCATGGAAGAAGAAGCATATTGAGTCTTAGAAGTCAATACTGAGCCCCACATATATGCTGTGATATACACCACACACAATAAATATGTAATGAAAAGTTAAGCCCTAACAAATTCTACTTCAGTCAGTCCTATTTATGTCTGAAAATGATCTTCATGGCAGGAAATCAATGATATGTAACAAAGTCTGACAAACAATTAAACTACCCTCTGTCCTGTGAAGTGAAGGATAGCCATGGGGTTGATAAAATACCATTTACTTTCATTGGCATTAGTCAACGATCCATGAATGAATATGTTCAGAGCTATGACATGGGTAATGAACTTCCCAGATCCTTTCCAGAAGGTATATAGGCAAATCTTAGCTCCACCATTAGATAGGAACGTCATGAGAAAGATTGTCCCTACTCTGATATATGGGGCTATACCATCTCTTCTTTGAATGTAAATCATGGAAACAACTAGAAGAGTAGGAAATCAAGTTACCTAACCTGGTGTCACAGGTTATCCTGCTATGGACTATTCAAAAGCATAATAGCTGTCTGAACCCCTAAACAACAAATTCTCCCTTGATTTTTCCCTACCTTTGAATACATACTAAGTATCTATACAGAAAGGACTTTTACATTCAATAAGACCAAATTAAGCCATATAAAATGGAGCACATTTCTATATGCAATCAGTTCATGCATAATAAATATAACACAATATTGCATCAATTACACATTGCTATTTGTGTTAACAACAAAAGAGACTTAATAATGCAGTACCTTCTTAAAACTGAGTAGTATGTTCAGCCACAACTTTACAGCACTTTCAGGGGCCCATGAAAGAATAAGGTAAATATCTTTAAGGGTAAGGCATTTTTCTTCAGTGAGCATTGTTTCTTTTTATTTTAATTTTTATTTTATAAATTAACTCACAAATTAGTAGGTTTCCATGCCTTAATATATTTGTCACTATTTTCCTACCCAGTTTTGATCAATTATCTTGGCTACTCCTACCCAATTTCCTTGCTTCCCATTTCCCTGTTGACACCTGGCCCTGGTATTCCCTCTTCCAATTTTCTCTACTCTCTTAACTTGCATCCACATAGCATCTCATCTCCAGTCTCTGGGGCCACTCCCTAGCTTCCTGGCCTTCATAGGGTTAAAGATTAGGGCCTGCTTATGAGAAGGACAGTTTGTACTTGACTTGCTGAATGAGTAACTTCAAATTTAGTATGTTTTCCAATGCTATCAGTTTCCCTGAAAATTTCTCAGTTTCATTTTCCTATACAATGAATCGAATTCCACAAGATTTTGAACTAAGATCACAATTCCATCTGTGGTATTGTGAGCTAGACCTGTAGTTTCACTGTGAGTGGTGAGTGAGCATGCGTGAAGCCCTCAAATGGACTGCCAGGTGTGTTATCTAATATCCTAGCAGCACGTGCAAGTCTATTTCTGATTTAAAAAAAAAAAACTGTTTTAAGTTTTAAATTCCACATTCAAGGCATTTGCCTTTTAGTCAAAATTATAGGCTATATAAAGGAACAAGTGAAATAATATGTTGTCATGAGATCATCAGCAAATGTTTCCATGTGAGACTGCTTGCTTCCTTATCAATGATCTCTGCATGTGGCATGCAGATATGAAGGACCAACTGTATCAAATTTTGCTTGTAGACACAGCAGGGCTTTACAATTTCTCAGTATATGTTCTACCAAAAACAATCTAAGGGAAGAAACAAAAGTTCCCTGAAGGAAAATGTGTATCGTGACTTTCCACAACATGAGCAATATTTTTTCCAATAAGAAGAGCCATTGCTAAGCACTGTGTCTATGTGTACAAGTGTCAAAGGGAAAACAAGTCTACATATTTGTCCATCTGAAAAGAGGGCATCTTCTAAAATATCATAGCCTCAAGGTAAATTTAACTACCTATAAATATGTTGAAACACACACACACACACACACACACACACACACACACACACACACACACACACACACACGCGAGAGCAGGGGAAAGAGACACTGATGTCCCTTTTTAACTGGATTCCTATCCACAGATTCTACTTGAAAGGGCAATTTGCTACAACTATTTTCTCTGCTCAACAAATTGGACTAAGAAGATATAAAAACTTATGACTCAAAATTCAGAGACTAATTAAGCTACCGCTGCTAGACTGACTCAGTAGTCTTTTTAGCTTGAACAATATACTCCCTCTATCTCCTTCCTCTTGTGTGTATGTGTTATGTGCCTCTGTGTGAATGTGTGTGTGTGTGTGTGTGTGTGTGTGTGTGTATGTATATTTGTGCACATGAGCAAGTGGATACAAGCAATTGATCAACATCAGATTTTGAGATGTCTCTCACTAAACCTGTTGCTCACCAGTTAACATACACTGTTTGGCCAGAGATTTCTAGCAATCTTCCTGTCTCTGCATTGTTAATGTTGCAATTACAAGGATGTATCAGGACATCTGGGTTTGGTCCATGCTAGACTGAGGATAGAACTGAGATCTTCATGCATGCAAGACAAGCACTTTATTGACTGAGCTTCTTTTCCAGCACTGTATGCTCATGTGTTGAACCTCTATCTGTCATTTGACTTATAAACAGATTTCAGCTAAACAGTTACAAGTTAGAAAATGAAAATAGTACACCCAATAGTACCCTTCTCCTTTAGTAAATCACTGCATTTTTCCAGAGATTGAGCTATTATGAACTAAAGTAAGAATTACTTTTAATATTACCCCATACAATGGCTGTATATCCTTGGATAACATGATTAATTAATTTGTGGTTTGTTGAGTACCAAATGATCACACTAGAAATGATGCCCTATGAAAACAGATGCATTTTACCAGTGACGCATTGCTTTCAGTACTCAGGATATGGTTAATTAATACAAAGGCAAAATGGAAGGCAGATTTCCTGGAGCTAGCTGAACTGACAAATGAAAACTAATGATTTTTTTTCCTTTGTACAGTTTCTGACTGAATTTCTTATTTCAGAGTCAATGTCCATGAACATTTCTCAGTGTGCCAGGTAGATTAAAACTCATTATCAGGATAATCACAGTGGCTCAGTGATTCTAGTGCAAGTAGAGAACCGGAGTCCAGATACTCAGAACTCACGTAAATGCTGAGTGGGTGTGGTGGACCTGCTGTGATTCCACCGTAGGAGAGTAGAAACATGGGATCCTCAGAGCAAGCTGCATGGAAAGACTTAACTATAACAGCAGGCTCTGATGTGATCGAGAGACCCTGCTCCAGTGAATAATGTGGAAGAGTGACAAAGAATGATTCCCAAATCAACCTGGTGTCTCCACTTGCATATATACATATGTGCACACACATGTTCTCATGCATCCAAATATGCACACACATGCATACCACACACACAAGAATGAGGAATAATGCTCAACATTTTATGGTCACAATAATTAATTCAACTGTGTGCATCCCTGGTAAGCAATAATTAGATATAAAGTTCACTGTGCACTGGGGAGAAAAATCAAACCACTGTTTCCAGTTCAATCAACATAATTGATGAAAATTTCGCTTATGAAGAATACAGTCTTCAATACCAGGCTGGGTTGCAGCCCTTTCAGATGCACATTAAGGCGAGCTTAATTTATGTGTGTGTTCATGTTCGTGTGTTTATGGGTGTGTACACATGTCTATATGCATGCATGATAAGTCTAAAGGTAGCAATTATATATCTTCCCAAGTTGCACTTTTATTTTTATTTTATTTTATTTTTTTGTTTTTTTGAGATGGGTTTCTCTGTGTAGCCCTGGCTGTCCTGGAACTCACTCTGTAGACCAGGCTGGCCTCAGACTCAGAAATCCACCTGGCTCTGCCTCCCAAGTGCTGGGATTAAAGGTGTGTACCACCACTGCCTGGCTGTATTTTTATTTTATAATATTTTTTGAGAGATTAACTTTCACTGAGCCTGGTGATTACTTATAAAGCTAGAGGATCTGGTAGGTAAATATCAAGGATTCTCCTGGCTCCACCTTCTCATCCCTGAGATTACAGGTGTGTAGAGGTTTGCTAAGGTTTCCAGATGGTTACTGGATTTATCAACTCATATCGTCCTACTTTTATGGTAGACATTTCACTGAGCCATCTCTACAGTCATTAATTTAATATTTGGAATTTATTTGGAATAGATTTAATTTCAAGTAATTTTGTCAGAAAATATATCTATATCCATATCTATGTATGTCTATCTATATGTCTGTCTTTCTATATCTGTATATGTATGTGTGTGTGTGTGTGTGTGTGTGTGTGTGTGTGTGTGTGTGTGTGTGTGTGTGTATGTGAATACATTTGTACAAGGTGGGACTAGGTGGGGGTAGAAAAATGAGATTTCTGATCCACTAAAGTCTTAATTTACTTTAAGGTTCCCTTGCCTTGATATTATTTATATAATGGGAAGTTGAACAAGCCTACTTTCAAGACAAGTTTGAGGAGAAAGCTGCATTGAGCCAGAGATTAGTTAAGATGTTTCTGCACAGCTTTAGACTTTTCTATGTTGCAAAGAAAATCATTTTCAAAGCAAAGGCTATTATTTTACTTTTCTAAGCGAATAGAAAGCAAGGCTTTCTGGACTTTGGTTCTACAGATCTCGTAGATTTCTTTTGTGCAAGTTGATTGACAAGGTCACAGCTCTGTAAACATCACATTTATTTGATTCAATCAACATCAATTATTCCAACCGTGATTGATTGTAAGCAGTGCCTACTATCTGTCAAAATTTATGGATAGCATTACCACTTTGGGGAGTGACTTATAGCATGTGATAGCCAATGTTCGCTGTCAAAGTGAAATACATATAAGGGGGGTGGGGTTAGTTCCTACTAAAAAGAAAGAGCTGTCAAGTCCAACCAAACAAATTAGGGAAAGAGATGGGGGCAGTGAAAGGGCAACCAAGTCTGTCCGACCTGAAAGCATTATGTGGAATTCACAAGGAGATGCAAATGGAGTAGCACAAACTGCAAATTGCATGTCAATTAGTAATCAATTATGCTCCTCTTTACAAGCTATGATGTACACTAAGCTGCATTTACTAATCTTGGAGAATATAGATAAATTACAAAATTGCATGGTAGTTGAATTCTTTCCAAAGAAAGTTTATACCATGTGTCTTGGACAGCAAAAGTATCTTTAATGTATACTTTATATTTATTATTTGGACTAATAAGAAGTTTAGATCTCATGTATAATTCTCCCCTATTGAATTAACCAAGGACCACATGTAAATCTCCTAAAGATGATTCTCTTCAGATATGCAACTTTAAATATTAATTTAGAGAAGGTTGATGCCTATGTTCAAAGTCTTCAAGAGAACTGCTGAATGCTATTTATTTTTAATTACTATTCATATGGGAAAAGCGTAAGTACACATGCAATGCAAAGTACAATATCAATCAGTTTTATTTTTTCAAATTCTACATCTCCCATGCGTTTAGATTGCTTAGGAACATCTAAATAAAATAAAAAACCAAAATAACTAATGGTCAATGTTGCTGTGAATTTTAGTCCTGAATTACCTGCTTTTAAATGATGATCAAGAATTTGAAGCAAATCTTAGAGTAAACCAGTGCAGTGAGATAAGACTGGGGAAAAGGGAACTGTAAAAGGTACAGGAAGAAAAATGAAGAAAAGCAAGATACAAACTAAATATTTGTAAAGAACACGGGAAATCAGAAGAACTTTTCTAACTTGTGTAAATGAAGAAAGTTGCCTTTCTGGTCATTCCTGAATCACACTTTACAATAAATACTAAATGGAATATGGAAGCACAAGGATGGGGAGATTGTACAGTCAGTAAACTGTCTTATCTGCATCCATAAGGACCTAAGCTTAAATCCTCAAATTCACATTAAACCCAGATGTAGTGCAATATACCTGTAGACCTAATGATGATGACAGAGACAAATGGATTGCCATATGTCACTGGCCGGCTAGTCTAGCCAATCAGTGAGCTCGTGGTTCATTGATTGAGACACACTAACTAAAAGTGGAGACTGAGAAAGCAAGATACCCAATATCTGCTTATGTATACACACACACATGCACATACACATATGTATACCACATGTAATACACACACAATAAAATTAAATTCGTAATGGCATAGTTTTTAAGTGTCTTGTTTTAGAATCTTGAAAGTTTGTGTTTTTTAACCGCCTATTTTTCAGGTTTTATGTGATTTTTCTAAGAAATGTTATTCTCATTATTTTCATTTCGGTGGAAATATGGAATTTCAAAAGGTGAAGCAACAGGAGTTTATATCAAATGCATGTTGTACGCCTTCATGATTTGTGTCAGTTAGGAGTGCATAGCAAATGATGAATATTTTTAGGGTGGACATCCTTACTAGTTAAGCCAAATCTATCATGATTACCACGAAAAGAGGACAGAACATCTACCTCTCTATACACATTTCAGTACTCGTTATATTAATACACATTGTGTATCTCTTTTATTCACTATGATTGTAGACATATATTACACTTATTTCATGTGGCATAAAAGCTGCAGGACAGAATGAGGTCATGGAGTGCAGCTGTCATTGTGAGGGACCTTTGATGAAGATCCTGGCTCCCTTGTAATGGGATTCCCAGGATTGAAGGTGTCATGCAGGAGGGTGAGGCTTGGTACTATGAGTCAGGATGAAGTCCCTAAAGAGAGGCCAGCAGAAGCCATTGGTAAGGTGCACTCTTAATTAACGGCAGAAACCCTACTATAGTGGAGATACCAGGCCCATCATGCCCACACAGCAGCAGTTTTTGCATGAAGTCAGCTGAGCTTGTGAGACAAACTGTTTGTGCTAAAGATGGCAGGGACTGAAAAGTGGAGATGCCCAAAATCTATGGAGACCAGGAGAGTTAATCTCAAAGATCAGATACTGAGTTATTTACACTTTCAGAGTTTGATTTTGCTTTCATTAAATTGTGTCTGTAACCTGGTTCTTCTCACTAGGAGTAAGAGAATATGTAACTTTCTTTTTATTTTATTTTATATGAGTCTATAGTTGAGAGACTTTTGCTATTTTAAAAAGATTAGCTTTCAAACATATCTGATTTATTAAAAATTGTGTAGCTTTAAAGTTTTACTGTAATTTATATTATTGTATTAACAAGAGATATTATGAATAAATATAAAAGGAAAGGTCATTGCTTAATAGTGATATATTTGTGTGTCAAGTACATAAAGGGTCAATAGTGTTGATTAGTTATTTTTGTCAACTTAACACAAGTTAGAGTCATTTGAGAAGAGAGAACCTCAATTAAGAAAATTCCTCCATCAGATTCACCCATACACAAGCCTGAGGGAGTATGTCCTTGATTAATGATTGATGTGGGCCAGTTCACTATGAGTAGTACAGTTCTTGGGCAGGAAGTCCTGGGTTGTATGAGAAAGAAAACTGAACAAGCCATGGAGAGCAAGCCAGTAAAATACGTTCCTCCTTGGGCTCTGCTTCAGTTCTTGCTTTGAGCTCCTGTCCTGCCTTGATGGTGGACTATGACTGTGGAAGCCTATGTCAAAGCCTTCCAAACTCATTGGATTTATCACAATAATAGGAAACAATCTAGGACAGGATGTGGGGAGAAGCATCAGAGCCTCTTTAGAGAATGCCATCATCTCCAAACACCTTAGCAATCTCCCTGTGAAGTCCTGTGCCAACTCCCAGCGCAAAGAAAACCTCCAAGTTTCTTTTTTTTTTTTTTAATTTTATTTTTGATACTTTATTTACATTTCCAATGTTTCCCCTTTTCTGGGTCTCCTCTTTGGAAGCCCCTATCCCCTCCCCATCACTACCTCTATGAGGGAATTCCACCTTCCACTCACCCGCCCACCCATGCCCCTATTCCCACCTTGACATTCCCCTTTACTGGGGCCTCTAACACCCTCAGGCCCAAGGGCCTCTCCTCTCTCCCCTGATGGCCATCGAAGTCGTCCTCTGCCTCATATGTGGTCCGAACCATGGGTCCATAGATGTGTATTCTTTGGTTGGTGGTCCAAACTTCAGGATGACCAGGGAGAGGTGGGTGGGTCAGGCCCATTGGCACTGTTGCTCCCTCCATGGGGCTGCGAACTCCCTCAACTCCTTAAGTCCTTTCTCCAACTCCTCCATCTGGGACCTCACTCTCAGTCCAGCGGTTACTGTTAAGTGAAACTTGGGCATTCTGAACTTTTGGGCTAATATCCGCTTATCAGTGAGTACAAACCATGT
>CM052711.1:64021899-64046139 GCA_028551405.1 Uromys caudimaculatus | reverse complement strand
TTCTGTTGGTTATGCTTGCATCTATGACTCCTGATCTCTTTCCTAGGTTTTCTAACTCCAGTGTTGTCTCTTTTTGTGATTTCTTTATTGTTTCTATTTCTTTTTTTAGCTCCTGGATGGTTTTATTTATTTCCTTTGTCTGTTTGATTGTGTTTTCCTGTAATTCTTTAATGGATTTCTGTGTTTTCTCTTTAAGGGCTTCTAGTTCTTTACCTCTGTTCTCTTGTGTTTCTTTAAGGATGTTATTCATTTCTTTCTTAAAGTCTTCTATCATCATTATGAGAAATGATTTTAAATCTGAGTCTTGCTTTTCTGGCATATTGGGGACTCCAGGGCTTTCTGTGGTGGGAGAGCTGGGTTCTGATGATGCCAAGTAGCCTTGGTTCTGTTCCTTAGGTTCTTGCCCTTGCCTTTTTCCATCTTGTTAACTCTGATGTTAGCTGATCTTACTTTCTGGCTATGGCTTTCTCACCTGCAGGCCTCTGTATCAATACTCCTTGAAGACCAGCTCTCTCGAGAGGTGTTTTTTCCACGCTCCTGGGTGAGTAACTTTCTCCTGGAGCTCCTTGACTATGGAACCCTAGTGGCCCCGGCAGATGTCTCCTGCCGCAGCTGCTGCTGTTGGGATCCAGGGGGTTTCTATGCCCGCCTACCACAGTCCCTGTGTCTTGCAGGTTAGGGGCAGTTCCTGGTGAGCTGTGGAGCTTGTCTTGGGCCCACTCCCGGCTATGGAGCCCTGTGTCCCAAGCTGAGGTCCCTGGCCGCCCGATGGAGGTCGGAAGTTCCTGTCCCTCAGTCTCTTTGGCCTGCGGAAACTGGGCAGAATCGGTGAGCACTGGGGCTCGTTTTGCCCCCACTCAGGGCTTTTCCACGCTCCTGGGAGAGTAACCTTCTCCCGGCACTGCTTGACTATGGAACCCTGGTGGCCCAGGCAAATGTCTCCTGCCTCAGCAGCCACTGTTGGGATCCAGGGGGTTTCTATGCCCGCCTACCACAGTCTCTGTGACTGGCAGGTTCGGGGCAGTTCCTGGTGAGCCGTGGAGCTTGTCTTGGGCCCACTCCTGGCTTTTCCAAGCTCCTGGGAGGGTATCCCTCTCCCGGCGCTAATCAGCTATGGAGCCCTGTGGCCCAAGCTGAGCCCTCCAATGTTTCTTAACGTTTTAGTGGTGAAAAGAAGTTTCACACCATGTTTTTTAGCTCAGTAGAGTTCGTGTGTCAAGGATCAAGGATGAGTCAGGTACCATAAACTGAAAGCTGTAAATTCAAAGCAGATGGCTTAACTCCATTTTCCAGAAAGAGTTACAATAAGTTGTGGTCTGGTTCAGACTACAAAAGGTGGCCTAAAAGTAGAATACAGAGTTCTAACTATGTCTTTAAAACAAAGAAAAGTTAGGTTGTTGGATTGGATTTCATGAGAAAATCTACTAGAAAGGTCGAAGTTGTGGCAACTAAAGTTGGGGAGCAGCTCTCTTTACCCTGGTAATTACTTTAATGAGTCTAACATCTACTTCATTTTGTGTATGCCAACATTAACTACACTTCCTTTGCCCTCTGCTGTCTTAAGCATGACAAAGAGGCTGTACAACAGGATTGAAAGGTATTGATTGGTCTATAATCAATTTAAAAAGCACTATACTCCCTTCTAATGGGCAACAGAACAAGTTACCCTCTATAGGACTTCCTTTGCCAAACAAGATAATCAATAGAAAAGATTCATGATCACTATTATTCTCTACCTCTTCTTCTTGTTATTATAATTCTTGTTATTGTCATCGAAATGATAAAATTTTGAGATAGGATCTTGGCTAGACCAGGCAGGCTATTGTCAATCTTGCTATGTAGCCAAGGATATTCTAAAACTCCTGGTCCTCCTGCTTTTGCACAAGTGAATGAAAGGCAAGGTTGTCCTGCTATGTCCAGTTTCTCAATGTAGTCACCTTTTATTGAACACACCCAGGTGGAAAAGGGCAGAAAGCATCATTCGAGTAGCGATGGAATGAACTCAAATAGTATGCATGTCATGTGCTTCGAGATTCAGTGGTGAAATGCCATGTAATGTACATGGGAGAACAGAAAGTGAGGCCATTGGCGAAGCGAAAGGGAAATATTAGGGGTATTTACTGGTGTTGTATGGAGTTGGTGTTCCATTGAGATAGCGGGGGTTATCTAAGGTGTTTCTAAATGATGTGACAAATGCATTGGCTTTAAAGCTACCTAATAATGCTAATAAAACAGACTGGAACTTAATGTGAGAAGAGATAGTTTGCTACGTCTTCTACACAATCATTTATTTGTATAAAAGCACTTTCGTCCTTTCTCACTTGAATCAGACAAACTTTGCCTGGGTTTTGTTTAGCTGTCAGGTTCATTTATGTATTTTTATTTTTTAAAGCAGATTAAGCTCTGTGTTATTTGCACACCTAATTTGTTTCTATTGATCTTCTTCCTTCTTCTTCCTATTCCCCTTCCTACGTGTAGGCTTCCACCCGATTCCAGATGCCCCTTTCCAATTTCATATGTATTTTATTATCCTCATCCCTTACTTTAAAATTCTTGTTTCTCCTCTCTAGTAATATTCACTCTGGTGTTATGTACTACATTCCCACACATATGTAAATATATATATCATGTGCACAAGGACATCTTTCTTATTTCCAGTTGATGTGAGTTAGGATGAAAGTTGGTGGAGTATACTCTGATTAACTCCTTGAACCTTCTTTGGCACGTTCCTTCTTTCTGTGTCAGTCTATATGAGACAAAGAAAAGACAACAGGCTTTGGCATGCTCTTTGAAAGCTTCTGATATGGTACCCAGCTTTCCATTTCCTGCATCATTAGTTTTCTTCCAATTTCCTCAATAGAAAAGTTCAGTTAGGTGTCTGTATCTAGTCCTCACACAGTATTAGGAAATCCATTTTGCTTTGCTTTTTGTGTAATGAACCTGTGGTTTCATTCATTTTTCCTTTTCTAAACAGTCCTTGGCCTGGTTATTACTGTATAATACGGGACAGAGACATAGACCTACATCAAGACGTTATTCCTTTTTCAGAGTTTCTCTCTGTCTCTGTCTCTCTTTCTCTCCCTTTCTCTCTCCCTCCCTCCCTCCTCTCTTTTGGAGACAATAAGGTTGTAGATGTCTGCAATGTTATATGAATTTCCAAAGGGCAGCACTGCAGTTTAGAGTGCGGTGAGATGGGACACTCAGAGAATGGGATGAAGAGTGGAGGTGAGAACACAGTGGTGTAGTCTGAAGATGTGAGTGTGAATTCTCTCGTCTCCTCTTGCCTCTCCTCTCTGAACTTTCCCTTTCCTCCCTTACCCTACCCTCCCCTGGCTTCCCCTCTCCTTCTCTCCCTTTCCTGTATTCTGTTATCTCTTCCTCTCTGTTCAGGTTCTGTTTGCTAACCTCCCTCTTTCACCCCCTCTCTTTGGCCCTCATTTCTCTTCCTCATTCTCTCTCCTCTCCCTTTTCCTTTTATCTCTGTTCTTTTCATCCTTATGCTCCTTTTCTTCTTCCACTCTTTCCTGTCCCCACCCAACATTCTAGTCCTTCCCTTGCCTCTAAATGCAGTTAGAATGCAAAGACCCTGAGTAAAACTTGTGCATCTAGAAGTATAGATAATATTAAATTAGCTAGCTCTACATGGAGCTAGAAAATGTGAAGAGAAGAGGAAAAATGAGGTCCCTGGACAACTAGGGATCATAATTAGAAAGATTCATATAGCTCTTACAAAAAAAATCCTAAAAATATAAATAATTCTGAGAACAACAGTAAACTGGTCTTTTTTTTTTTTTCCCCAGAGGATAAACTATATGTAAAGGAACCACCACTTGCTAATAATATTTATGAAGATATAAAATGATAACTATAATCATGATAAGGCTTATGAGCTACCTCACTTTAAAAAACAGTAAGGACACAGTTATCCCTGCTGGAATCAAGTGTGTAATCCTCCTCCTGCCCCCAAGCCAGCATTTTCTTATATCGTGTGCTGATTATTTTCAAAAGATTAAGGAGAAATTAGACCCTATTACAATTATTGAAATTACCATAGGACAACCACTCTCAGTAGGAAATACTCCAACAGCACCTACATTCAGGATGTGATCAGTGCTTGGAAGTCACTTTAGAAATCCAGGTTTTCAGCTACATACCATTAATGCCAAAAACTCTGAGCTACAGGGATCATGAGTTTGCAGCCCATCTGGGGTACACAGGAAGATAAAGAGATCACTTTTGAATTATTTACTAACATCTGGGGGTAAAACATGATAACTAAGATTCTGAGTGGTTTAGATTAGTTTATTAAAATGTATTTGCATGGTAATACCAGCAAAGAGATAATGGAGTATCATTTATTTATTTACAATTTGCAATTTTAAAGATTTATTTATTTTAATTTATGTGCATGGGTGTTTTGTCTTTATTCATGTCCGTGCACATGTGAATACAAAGCTAAGGAAGTAAGGAAAGTAAGAAGAAAGAACCCCTTGAACTGGAGTTACAGATGGTTCTGAGCTGGCATGGGAGTTCTGGGCAATGAATTAAGACTGTACAGGAGAACAGCAAATGGTCTAAATGACTGAACCATACCTCTTTAATTCATAAATATTTCTCTTATTTATGTGTATATGCCTGTATACATATGTGCAGTTGTCCAGGGAGGCCAGATAGATATGTCAGATCTCTTGGAGCTGGAGTCAGAGGAGTTTGTGAGCTTCGAATGTGTGTATGATGATGATATTTGCTGGAATCCAAATTCTGGTCACCATTAAAAGCATTACCAACCCTTCACTACTCTGCCATTTGTCCAACATGTATTTCAATTTTTAAATTACATTTATTTACGTATTCATTTATTATTATGTATATGCATTCAGACATATGTTTGACACCTAATATCTACAGAGATCATAAGAGCCAAGTCTCTCCTTTCCTCATATGGATTCCAGTGATCAAACTCACATCTTGATGTTTAGACACGTGATTTTATTCACTGAGGCCATTTTAGGATGTCTGAGCATCATTTATAATATAAAACTATTTGTACAAACACATTATCACTAATTTTGGAGAATATCATACATTGTTTTAAAGTCATTTTTTTCTGCCAATAGAGCCCTAAACTTTATGAACTGACACTGAATATATTGTGAACAACAGCCAGAATGTTTTAGCTTTTTCCTGATGAAGGGTAATGCTCTATGTGCTAAGTAACTTAGAGGCTCCCAGTGCTTATGATAGACATTAAATGTAAATTAAATGTTAAGTGTCTGGGTGAGAATCAGCTGTAAGGAAAGAACACAGGAAGGAAAGATGAAAACATATTTCTTGTTTACTATATCATTTTGAATGAAAAAATATACAATTGTGTACTCTGAATTTAAGAAAACATCTATTCTAGCTACAGAGCACAGAACACAAAATTTAGCACATCACAGTGCTGGAGTAGTTTAGTGTTAAGAGTACTTACTGCTTTTTAAATAATCCAAGTTCAGGTCACAGCACCTATAGCTTACAAAATTCTGGAATTCTAACTCCAAGGTATCTGACTCCCTCTTCTGACCTCCAACAAGAACCTGAACTTTCATCTCACACACACACACACAGAGAAAGAGAGAGAGAGAGAGAGAGAGAGAGAGAGAGAGAGAGAGAGAGAGAGAGAGAACAGTACAAAGCACACATAATACATAAATATATTATTTAACTTAATTTCTTTCCTTTCCCCATCTTAAAACAGAACCAAGCTCATCTCATTCATCTTCTCTGTAAGAAAAATTTCTCTTATCTTAAAATGTCATACAAAATAATAAAGTATTAATGAGACATTGATCAATAAATTCTTGGTTTTTTGTTTTGTTTTGTTTTTTGCTTTTCGAGACAGGGTTTCTCTGTGTAGCCCTGGCTGTCCTGGAACTCACTCTGTAGACCAGGCTGGCCTCGAACTCAGAAATCCACCTGCCTCTGCCTCCCAAGTACTGGGATTAAAGGCGTGCGCCACCACTGCCCGGCTGATCAATAAATTCTTAAAGTCATTTCATTATACATAGAGCACATTGAAGGAACAATAAAAAATCAAACCAAAATGTTTGAAGATGGGAGCTGGCTAGATGGCTCACTGGTTGAGAGTGTTTGCATTTTTACAGAGGACCCAAGGCCAGTTTGTCAATGCCCATATCAGACAGGTCCCAGAACCCACGACTTCAGCTCTCCTGAACATTGAGGGAACGTAGCTGTACTCATATGTACAATCTTCCATGTATGCATAAGAAAAAAATACTAAATACATATTTTTAAGAGTATATGAATACAGCGAGCATTTACCTATTGCTTCTCAATGCATTCTATGAACTCAATATTGCCAATAGAATACACTGTCCTTTTTAATAAACCTTGACATTGCTTGGGTTTTCATCATCACTTAATCCCATCAAAGTCTGTCACCTTTTTTGATTGTTGATGTAATCAGAAAAAGTTACAGAGGAGCAGCTAGGGTCATTTATTTTGGACATTTGGCACATGTGCTGTGGATATTTATGGATATTAGTTCCCTAATTTCACCAAGAAATATGTATTGCTGCCTGTCATTAAAAAGTTCTTGCTATGGCTAGGGCAGGGACCATTTGATAAAGTGCTCATCAAGCAAAATGAATTCTATAACCTGGAATTCAGATTTTAAAACCCACTCTACCATCCTGAATCTCTCCATGAGTAAGATGCCTATAATGATATTGATTCCATTGGAGGTTTAAGCAAAAAACAATAATTCTAGCGCTATTCAAGGTAGCAAGATGATAGCGAATATGAGCCAGCTTGAGCTATATTATAAGACCCAGTTCTCAAAAAGAAGAAAATAATATTGGTTATCTGACTAATACTATTTTATAAATAAGAAAAATCATATTAATGTTTTGAATATAAAAATAAAATCTCAAATTGTGCACACATGCATGGATTAGTTAAACATGATAGAAACGCATGTGGAGGTAATTTGGGAATGACTGTAGTTTGAGAACTTCGTGCAATTATCTGAACACTGTTAATAAATAGTGCAGTCACCTCTCCTAGCTTATCACAGTTGATATATTAATCTATTATTCACCTTATAAACAGCCTATTTTTCTGGTGAATACATCTGAAATTTACTCTTTTAGTACTTTTTAAGGTCCAGTGACAGGCTCAAAGTGGGATCCAGCTCAAGGGGAGGCCCCAAGTCCTGACACTATTACTGAGGTTTTACAGCGTTCACAAAAAGCTATCATGACTGCCCTCCAAAAGACCCAACAAGCAGCTGAAAGAGCCATTTGCAGATATTTGCACCCAACCAATGGACAGACGCTACTAACCCCTGTGGTTGAATTAAGGAAAAGCTGGAAGAAGCTGAGGAGTAGGGCAACCATGTAGAAAGACAAGGAGTCTCAATTAACCTGGACCCCTGAGATCTCTCAGACACTGAGCCACCAACCAGGCAGCATAGACCAGCTGATATAAGGTCCCCAACACATATACAGCAGAGGATTGCAGGGTCTGGGTTTAGTCAGAGAAGATGCACCTCACCCTTAAGAGACTGGAGGCCCCAGGGAGTTTAGAAGTCTGGTGGAGTGGTGGGTGCATGGGTAGTTGGGACATTCTCATGGAGACAGGGGTGGGGGGGTATGGGATGTGGGACACTCGGAGGGTGAACCAGGAGGGGAATCAAAATCTAGAGTGTGGAATTAGTAAATGAAAGAAAGAAAGAAAGAAAGAAAGAAAGAAAGAAAGAAAGAAAGAAAGAAAGAAAGAAAGAAAGAAAGAAGAAAGAAAGAAAGAAAGAAAGAAAGAAAGAAAGAAAGAAAGAAAGAAAGAAAGAAAGAAAGAAAGAAAGAAAGAAAGAGAAAACACCATATTGTCATTGACTATAATCACTATGCCACACCAGGAACTTTGAACAAATTCCTCCTGTCAAATCCAAGTTTGAAATCTGGAATGTTTTCTGCCCTATGTCCTCACCAACATCAACACCTTCTCCAGCCCTAAAATACAAGTTCCCTGTGACTCAATGAGCTCCTTTCCCCCGATGGGTGTCTTATAGAAAATATTAATTTTAGATAATCCTTGACAACTCTTTATTCCTATTTTTGTGGCTTCTTTTCCTTATCTCATAGGTGATCGTAGGGCTCTACTCTCTCCTTCAAGGCTGATGCTCTGCCTGGAGGATATATGGACTAAAATCCCCAGCATAAAATACATACTCCCTTCCTACAATGATGTAAGAGGGCTGAATCTTTACTTGACTCACCACATCCTGCTGGGGCTTAAATATTTCTGTTCCTTTCACAGGTCACACTGACTTAGTTTCTCCCAAGTTTTGATTGTTTATAATATGACTGACAATGTTTAGAGGTGGTTTGTGTAATGATGCTTCAGTGCAATGATGCTTCTTATGCATTCTGAACAATTGCTCTCGTTTTCTGACTCCTGGTTTGTGAGGATTCACACAAGAATGTCTCACTAGTCTAATTGCTCCTATTGACTTGAATTTGAAATTCTTTGCCTTCAGAACTATCATAAGAGACTTTGTTGGCTTTGAAAATAGTCTTGTTTTGGGTGATTTGTTGAAGTAGCACATATGATGTAAGACCTCTTACCCAGACCTGTTCTCTTGTAGAGCATCTTGTAGGTAGATTCTATCTGATACCATTGCATCATACCACCAAGTGAAACACTTCCCATTACCCATCACAGCACTAGAGAGCTATTGAACCATATTCTTAGTACAGATATTACTACTCTCCAGGCTTTCCTCTGACTCGTGGCTGTTTCAAAGAAACATAGATTTCAGCTCTGTCAGTTTCAACATAGATGATTACACCTTCACTTAACTTGCACAAAGCACTTCAAGTCAGGACATGTCTACACTGACTGAACTACTCCCCATTGCAACATTTCAGATCAAGGATTAGCAAAATTTTAAAAAAAATGTTGTTTTGTGCATATTCAACAGCTATGTGTGCTTCTAATTTATAGGATGGTAAAGTTGGAATGCAGTGTGAGGCTAGGATTACAATTCTTTAGTGGCTCATAAAAGAATTCACGTTCCCCTTGTTGTGTTTCTTGTCTCTTTTTCTGTTTTGCTTCCTCTCACTATGTCTCTCTTTTTCTTTCAGACTTTCTATCCCTCCCTTCCTGAGGCCTTTTGTCTCTCCTCCTCCTTCTCCCCTATTTGCAGAGCATGGGATTAATCCTCAGGCATTCTCCATGCTAAGAAATGTCCTGTGTGTCACCTCTTCAGATCCCCTTGAGAGACAGCCAAGAAACCTTCTACTGCAGATACTTTCTGCCAAAACTCCACCTTGGTAAGATCAGAAGATAACTTGTATTTTCTTCAACTAACTACAATAGAAAAAACCCTAAGCCACTGATCAATCTATGTGAGGCTGTGGCACAGCAGAAGCACACATTTAGTAAGTTAATGGATACCTTAGCAAACATAAAACCCCAGCAAGTAACATTCTGTGGGGTAAGAGCCTGGAACTGTGTGTTAAACTTGCCAAACTAAGCAGAATTCAGTCACATCTGACAGTGAAAAAAATGGTAAAGAACAAATATTTTTAACCTAAAAAGGGCTGGGAAAAGAATTCTCTTGATAAACCTTAAGATATCTTGTTTCCCCAGCGTCACTCAGAGCTGAGTCAGACACTTTTCCCCTTGTGATGCTATCTTCTGCTCTTATTTAAAGACAATTTTATAGTCTTTGCACAGAATATGGACTCTACCCCTATCTGTGCAGAGAACCAGCTGAATCCTTAGATTTGCTCTTTAACTTTTTAATGTTATTAGTGGTGGTCTTATATGTTTGTATACATATGTACACATGTTTATGCATGCATATATGTATATGTGGATTTGTGTGTATGTGTGTCTATATGTGTATGTGTGTATTTATGTGCGTATGTGTGTGTATGTATGTGTATGCATTCAACCACCATATGTGTGTATTTGTGTACATCAGTTTGTGTTTGGAAGGTGGCAGATGTATGCATTCAGGTGTAAATGCATTTATGTGCATGTAGAAATCAAGGGACCTTGGTTGTCACTATGCAGGAGCCATCATCTTATTGTTTGAGAATTTTGCAGTAAGCAAAGCAGGGCAAGCTGGCCATTGAACTCAAGGAGTTTACCTTTCTGCCCCTTCTTTCTATCACTGGATTATAAGCACACATCACCAAATCTGGCTTTCTTCAGTCAATGGAACCAGCATGGATGTGGGATTACCAGAGAGCCCACTAGTAGTGAGAGAGCATTACTCAAAGAAAAGTTTGGTTTTTGTATCTGACCATTCTGGTATGGGACTCAGATCTTCTTGCTTGCAAGTTAAATAACTAAATGCTTTATTGAGTGAGCTATCTCAATTTTTCCCAACTCTTTACATTTTAAGTCTAGCAAAGGGACTTCAAATAACAAAGTAGCACGTATAAGACAAAGCCCATTTTGTTTTTCAGTAGCACACCAAGTTATCTCAGTGGCCTGTGGGCAAAATTTACAGAATCCATCAGGAATTCCTGCTTGTTTCCTCAACTTTCATATGGTAGTTATGAATCACGTCTCTACAATTTTGCTCTAGGGTTTCCAGACATAATATCATATAAAACCACACCCTTGTCCCTGGATGGTTATAGTTTACGGGTACGAGGATACCCTTAGAGATAAATTCTAAGGATGACTGAACAGCAAAGATGAGGGGTTAACTGAAGTGTACAGTACAGATTACCACTGCTAACTGAGCAAACCTTCTGTATGCACTACTGGCCCTCACTGAAGTACATAGGTCTTCCTTGCAGATTGCAATCAGATGCAATATCATAGAACAACTCGCCCATTACCAGTTCTTCAAAGCCAGTTTTCATGAATGTAAACATTACTTTTATGTACTGAAATTGAACTAGAATTGTACAATCAATGGATATATTTCAAATCCCTATGACACTCTTCTTTCCACAGAACCAGAAAGTGGTACCCTGTTAAAATTTGGGCAAAACTACAGATGCGCATGAAACTGTATCTGTGTAGAAAGTGTCCAGGCATTACTCAAAGGAAGTCTGATCTTTGTATCTGACAATTTATGTGTGCTCAGGTTTTCATCTGTCTTTTAAAATTAACTTGTCATTCATGAACTCAGAACAAGGTCAAAGCAATCAGTCAGTGGAACCAGCATGGATGTGGGATTACCAGAGAGCTCACTACTAGTGAGGGAGCTATTGGTAGCTGATTGCTGCTGAAGAAGGAAGAGTCAATAATCTTAGGGAGTATGGCTTCAAATAGTTGCCCATACTCCAATGGGTGACTACATTCTCAAGAGCCTATGAACCGCTCTAATTGAACTCAATGGGATAACAGGTACGTACACACACTCACTCACACACACACACACACACACACACACACACACACACACTCATGCACATGCACACACATGCACACACGGGGAACATGGGGAGGTATGGGAGAAGTTGGAGAGGGAAAGTGGGGATGAACATGATATATTTTATACATGTATAAAACATCTTATATATGTATTAAATAAATCTGTCAATATTTAAAATGAACTTTGAAAAAATTAAATGTCAGTCCTTATATTTGTCTTTTTTCTCTCACTTTTGTCTTGCAATTTGTCTTTCCTGTTAGATCTAGAGATTAAATAACAAATATAGATTTAAAAAAAAAAAGTTCTTTCATGGAATCAGATCTCTTGGATTATCATTCCCAGTGGTGGGTCCCCTTGTCACATGATTCAGTGCTCTGAACTTGAGCATTGTTCAGATACTGGCTGAACAATATCCCCTAAAGAGGAGAATCTGCTGGTGTTCTGAATGGTTAACCTCCACACCATTTTCTTTGGCAGTCTGATGCTACTCATGACAATCAGTGAGAACTATAGCCTGTCTGTAGGTCCCATGACCTTTCTCCCTTCAAGAAAAGGTTAATTTGGGAGCTCGGGAGAAAGCTTAGTGAGAAAAGTGCTTGCCACATTAGCATGAGGACCGGGACTTCAAACCTCAAAGCAGATGTAAAACAGCTGGACATAGTGTCAGATATTTGTACATGCACACATACATGCACATATTAAAAGAAAAGGATATGCACATATTAAAATTTAATTCTAGGAGACAGATTCATTTTGAAGGCTCACCAGTAGTGTTTTCTTTGAAATTAGTATTACTTTCCATAAGAAAAACCTGTATTTAGTGGTTTTTAATTTAAGTTTGTGTGTGAATGTCTGTCTATGTGTGTCTGTCTGTGTGTGTGTGTCTGTGTGTGTCTGTCTGTGTGTGTCTGTCTGTCTGCATATACATATATGCATGTATGGTTGTATGCCTGTGTTTGCAGGGACCATATAAGGCTATAGGACCTCCCCTCCCAGAGATGGAATTATAGGCATCTTTGGAACATCCTGTATGTTTTAGGAATGCTGGAGTCATAAGTCCAACTTCTGCAATTATGCATCAACCACTCTTAGGCACTGAGCTATCGCACCAGTCCTGTAATGATCTTTATTTGTATCTGGAGATGCTGAGTTTCTTGTGAACTTGAAGATGTCACTTTAACAATAAATTCCCATGGTTCTTTTATGGGCCCCAATCTTAATTCTGTCAAGTGTTTATATTTCCATAATTTTCTTTTATCATCTATATTGGAATTTTTCAAATTTTAAATGCTCAATTAAGCCTCATCTTACTCTATTTTCTTCTATGTTTTTGAATATTTCTACTTCATGTTTTGTCTATTATCCTAATTTAAACTAACACTCTTAAAAATAATTCAGTTATATATTTTCTAAAATGTACCAAGTCTATTGTATCCTCTGACCTACTGAAATTCCTATTCATTTTGATAATAGTGTAAGCTATGATGATGCTGGAGTGATATTGTAATTTTTATAACAGCTTTGGGAGATTATTTTTCTACTCTCAGTATTTTCAGTACTTATAATTATATGCAACTATTTATTTATATTAAGCCACTCTCAAAATTATGAAATAATTATAATTTTTATTTTAAATGCAGACTAGAAGAACAGTTGAAGTCATAACATGGCAGTTCATAATTTCTTCTTGAATCTCAGCCTTTCTGTGTGGTATCATGTCTGTCTTCTAGCTTTAGTAATTTTTCTTTAACTTTATTAACACATATTAATTAATAATATTAATGGGTTTCATAGAAGTATAGTGTGTATTTCAATTATTGACTATTTTCTTCTGGTTTATCCTACTTTAAATTTTAAAGGTTTTCATTAGAAAAATGTATCTGCTCCATATATCATTTTAAACCAGAATATCTCACGGCAGACATTGTCCAATTACACTTGAGCATCTCATTTTGATTGCTGTAATATCTGTTTAAATTGTTCAGCTTCTGCAGCCCATCTTCAAAATCTTTTTAAAATGTCTTTTTCAAGTTGATTCTGCAATTATATTATGATGAGGCATGTGGACAGAAGTCTGCTCCCACTTTATGCTATTTCTCAAAAAGAAATAATATTTATAGCATTGAAGAGATGGCTCAACTTTTAAAAGCACTTTCTGCTCTTGGAGAATTCAGTTTCCGGCATTCATGTAGGATCACTCACAGCTGCCTGAAACTCAATCTTCAGGAGATAAAATGTCCTCTTCTGCCATCTGGAGCATCTACACTCATATGTGCAAGCCCTCATTTAGGCATATACACAGATACACATAAATAAAAATTTAAACATAACCTGTTTTAGAAAGGAATGATGTTTCCATAGTCAGGTAAACTGTAGTTACAATTTTCTTTGCTTTAAGAAATTCACACTTGTTGAGAGGTTGAGAGAACATACACACGTAACTAATAGAAAACATTTTGATTCTTTAAATCTAGGTATTTTCCCATATCTGCTTTGTACAATCTTCATTTGAATACTACACACATAAAGCTGTTTTGTCAAATGGCATAAAGAAATTGAACAAGCAAAATTTCAGTATGCTCTTATCAAGAAAACATGGCTATATTGCCATACCCGAGTAGAAAATATATAAGTTAAATAAGATTCTCTAGCAAACAACCTACATTCCAAATTTTGCAAGAGGTCCTATAAAAATGCTTCATACCGTGTGTGTGTGTGTGTGTGTGTGTGTGTGTGTGTGTGTGTGTGTGTGTATGTGTGTGTGTGTGTGTGTGTGTGTGTGTTAAGCCTACCAGAGCACATCTTGTATTTTAATTCCTCAGGAACTCTCTAACTTGTTTGCTATGACAGAGCACTAAGTAGGCTAAGGTTGCTGGCCAGTGAGTTCTAAGGCTCTGCCCCTACCTTCCTTTCTCTGCTTCTACAACAAAGAATTTAGATTTCCTTAGTGATTTGTTCTCAGTAAGTTAGATCATCATGTCATATCATAGTATGGTATAGTTATCATTCTGTGTTCTAACATCACAAGTCCTACTTGCTCTTTCTATATAGGGATGTCTTCATTTAATTGCCTTTTTATATTCACTTAATGCTTTAAATTATAACTTCATATACATACATGCACACACGTGTTATATATGTACATATATAAAAACATATACATTATGTATATATATGTATGTGTGTGTGTGTGTGTGTGTGTGTGTGTGTGTGTATATATATTCACAAAAGTGCCACTAGAACACATTATGAATGCTGGCCCTAAAAGGATCTACAGAAAATTCTTCAAATTTTGTGCACCACTTTCAAGTGTGGATTTAACCATTTATGAGTCTAATTCTTTGAGTTTCATGGTACAATAACACTGGGAACCTATATTCACTAGTATATTCATAAATTTGGAATTCTGATATAGTAAGGGAGATAAATCTTTATTTATGGATTTTATTTATTTGTAATTATTTTGAGACAAATCTTCCTCTGTAGTTCTGGCTGTCATGGGACTACTACATAGACCAGGCTGGCTTCAAACTCACAGAAATCCACTTGTCTCTGACTGTAGGATAGTGCTTGAATTAAAGGCAGGCACAGAAACTACTGGAAACAAATCTTTCTAAAAGCAGTATTGATATGTACACACACACACACACACACACACACACACACACAAAACCACCTTTCTAACAGATAGTTTTTATCTGTTAGAGCAGAGCCATGGGTCAGTAGTTACATTTCTTCTCAATGTTCCTCCCCTTACAACCTTATAGATGCTGTATTAACTTTATTGATTTTATCACTTTCAAAGTTGAGCTCCTAGTGAGGGTTCTGATTCTTAGAAAGATTACAGGTGGCAAATGGCAATAAGAGAAAATGGATCTTTAATTTTCATAGTCTAAAATTTTGACTTTCTGCACAGCCGCAATGGACGTGATCTTAACTATGTACTAAAACCACATCCAACCATCCCATCTTATGGAAATTTGTCTCCATCATGCTGACTTTTGTCTCTTGGAGGGAGTTTTGATTACTTTTATACCATCGCTGTGAAAATTGCCTACAAAAAAAAAAAAACAACTTAAGGAGAAAGACTTCATTTCGGCTCATAGTTTGAGGGTACAGTCAATAGTGGTGAGAAGCATAGGAGCGATAGGGTAAGATAGCTGCTCCCATTACACACACAGTCAGGAAACAGAGAGAAATGGAGCAGGTGCCTAGTTCACTTTCTCCGTTTTATTCAGTTTAGGAACCCAGGCCATGGGATGGTGCTGCCCAGATTTAGGATGGGTCCTCATATGTTATTTAACAGATCAAAAAGACTCCTCACAGATGGGTTCAGAGGTTCCTTTCTTAGGTGGTTGTAGGTCCTGCCAACTTCAGATTCAATATAAACAAACTGAGAAGGGCTGACAAAAAAAATAATCCACAGGTAATTATGATAATATTGCAGACTGTTACCCAGCTGTGCAGTGGTCAAAGAGGGAAGATGCTAGAAAGAATAGAAAGAAGATCAAAGACTGCTGCTAGCCTTCGAGCACCAAAACACCCCACTTTGAAAAATTCATCTAAGTCAGTTTAACAAAAAGGAAGGAATCTTTTCACAAGTTTGAGAGCCCAAGGAAGAATATCTATTATATCATCTTCCCTTGAACTTTCTTCTCCGTAATCTTGAAGGTGCCTTAAAAAGCCACATCTGAAAGGGAAGTCCTTAATAAAAGAAAAGGAGACTTCAAAGATCCTTTGAATGAAGCATTATCATACTAATTACAGACCTAACATCTATCTAGAGAAGAGAAACTTGCAGGGTCTAATAAGTCACCCAGCACCGTGCAGCCAGAGGTGTGGGGCATTCAGTTTTGAGAAGTAATGAATTATGTCATCAGTTTCTCGATATCTTGGCTATCAAAGTTCCATATCACTGTAGCTCTGTTCTGTAAAGCACTTCATTAAACTATGAGATGGGATGGTCAGGTAGAATTTGCATATTACACACTGGGAAATGCTGTGGAAATGGGAATCAATTGTTCACCCACAGAGCTACTACTATCCAGTGTTTTGTTGAGACTGAGTACCATGTAACTCAAGATGGATTTGAATTTTCTATGACAGAGAATAATTTCAGTGCAGAGATCCCCCAGCTTTAACCTCCTGAGTGCTGGGATTACAGGTGTGTGTCAGCATGCCTGATTTATGTGTAGTGTGGCCACACCCAGTGTGCATAATACAGGAGATGGATTGCAGAGCTCTCACACATGGTAATCAAATATTGTACCAAGTAGCTACATCCCCAACCCCCAGTGTTATTTGTAAAGTATTTTCTCAAATCATAAAATATTCACACATCAGGGAATTCTAACCATTCTGACGTTCTGTCCTAGGTTCCCCGCCTTCACATGCTTGCTCGGGCATCCCTCTCCATTTGGCACCCCAGACTTTTATTTCCTTCCTATAGATGACAGCATTTCCAAATATCATCTCAGCTAAGGCAGGAACTCGCGCAGCCTTATTGCATTATCTCTAGAGCCTTACACAGCCACTGACACATACTGAGACTTTAATGAAGGTATTGAATAGATGAATATTTAATAAACACGTTGAGTGAATATGAGTGCATGAATAAATAGAAAGTTAACACCAATCACAAATTTGCAGATGTAGTCAAACAAAATGATTTCAATCATTCCATCCATACGTAATGAGATTCATGTTTAACTTTAAGTACCTGAGATATGGAAATTGATTGGTAATAAAATGAGGATGTGAATCTTTCATTTGCTAATGCAAGCCTTGGCAAACTTTTCTCTATAGGGCCAGGTAGGAGTTTCAGGATCTGTGAGTGATGTCTGTCTACTGTTCGACTCTCCAGGTTACTGTGAAAGCATCCAGGAATGATAAGAATGAGCCTGTATGTGTGTGTGTGCATGTGAGTGTGCGTGTGCATGTGTGTGTATACGTGTGTGTATTCTAATAAGATTTTATTTGCAAAAACAGGCAGAGATGCTAGAATCATAAATTGGTATTCAAAAGAAAGGTAAATAAAAACATAAAGAAATGCAAGACTCTAACTTTGCTAGTGGAGATAAAAATGGTAGACATATTCATTTTTGGCTCCCCCTCCCTCCCTCTATTTTATCTATACCTTTTTGTATGAATGTACATTTGCAATCCACAGAATACCTGTAGAGATCAGAGAACAGACAGCTCACAGGACTTGTCTCTCGCATTCCACCATTTGGTTTTTGGGGAATCTAATTCATGCATTGAAATTGGTGGCCAAGTATCGTTTCTTTAGTCATTGAGACACCTCACTGGCAATACTAGACATTTTTAAGTGAAAACATGTTTTGAACTTTTAATCATCTCTAAATCTCTTTCACTATAAAATGTGATTTTTAGGAGAAAAGACTCCCATTAGCAGAGGTTAGAAGTTGTGGATCCAAGATGAGCTTCAGGGCAGTCAGTTCTTAGAATCATATGTGAATATGTGGCTTTACATACTTATCCAAATTATTCTCTTTTCACAGACTGATTGTATTCTTAAAGCGGTTTATGATAACACAATATTTAAGAAATACAATCTGTTATTGCCCACATTTTCATCAAGATAAAAATGTAATGTTTATATTTAGATGATTTGTTCTTTTCTAATACTATTTATGACAAAAATACTAAGGACAAGAAAAGTAGCTGCAGTCCACTGGACGGGGCTATGGAACATGCTACATGGCACACAGAAGGTGGGATTGTCTACCCAACATCACCAAGTATTCTCTTCTCTCCAATAGAAATAGATTTGCCTTTAGTTTACTGGATGACCAGTGGAATGTATTGTCTATTAACTAGTACCAGAGTGCTGAGGTGAAGGAGTTTAGAGAGAGATGAATTCACCATTCCAAGATCAGTATCAGAGCATGATACCCATATTTTCAAAGCTATATAAACTAACAATAGTGGCTATTGTTTGATCTAGTCACTGGAATTTCTGTCAAGAGGTACTTGTGTCTTTTTCAGTTGGAATAATTCTAAAAGCAGTGTCTGTTCTTTTTTAGTTCCTGGCAATGCCACATGTGTTTTCTGAAAACACATTTTACATTTCCAAAATATTTTTGTCCTGGCAATCTTGGGGTATGTGATATTTTTGTATGTAAGACACTTTTAGAAGAGTTGTGTCTAATTCCATGACAAGAAAGACATATTCTTCATAGGCCAAATAAAAGTGAATATTAGTTTTCTCTTTGCAAACTAAAACAAAAAAGTAATGAATGTATTTTAGAGTAAATGATAGTAATGATAATAATTACATCACTGCCAACAAAACACTTATTCTCACAGGCACTTATTATCTTTGAGAAATTATCTATTTTTGTTTATAAACAACACTTGCCAAGAAGTAAGAGCAAAACTACAAGTAATTTAAGAAAGAGGTCAAACAGTTCAGATAGGAAAGGAAAGCTCATAGATGCTGAGAGCAGCTTCTTTGACCTTCAGTGTTGCCTGAGTGACTGGAAACACATGACCCTTAGTCCACTAAAGATGGACTAGCAGCACATCTTCAAGATAGGTTTATCAATTCTGAAGCTTCCATAAGGAAATTCTACTATGGAAAGAAAACTCAAATGTGCAAAGTATCATTCATGTCATATATAATATACTATATATATATATATATATATACACTATACTATATAATATACTATATATAATATAGTATATAATATACTATATATAATATAGTATACTATAAATACAGTGTGTATATATAATATATATATATATGCATGAGTGTGTTTGTGTGTGTGTGTGTGTTTGTGTATGTGTGTTTTCAATAATTGTACTAGAAATGCTAAGCATTAAGGAATATTGGTCTGGATGTTTTTCAGCATTCCTGGGTTCCATTCCTGTCACCCTTATGATGTCTCACAACCATCTTGTAACTCCATTTTCTGGGGCAAATGATGCTCTCTTCTGGTCTCTGCAGCCACTAGGTATGCACATGTTATCCCTATATAAATGCAAGCAAAATACCCATGCAAATATAATTATTTTAGAAATGATTAAAAGTATGCAACACATAGAAATATGAAGCCCACATGCAAGTAAAGTAACTGAAAAAAACTTTAAAATTAATGGAGCTCATTTTCTTATTTTTCCTATTTAGATATGTCCTGTTTAGTGTGTAATCCATGTGTCACAAAGCATTGACTATTTATTATCAAAGACAAGTAAAATACCAAGCATTTGAAATTTTGTCACTGAAAATAATTACTACCATTAAGAATGTAATATTTTATAATACAAGGATAATTGCTATATTTATGTTTATTTCAAGTTCTGAGAGTTGGCACCAAGTTAAAAAGATGTCTCAAATAAGATGTGTTGGCAGGGGCATCCAAAAGAGTTTAAAAGTTAATTGTGACTCTGTGATTCTAGATGAAATGTTCAAAAGAAGAACTGTTCAAACATTAAAATTCTCTGTACTAACGTTATATTTGGACTCAACAGCAAAGCTCTGGAGAGGATTTCAAACGACACATCAGTGACGTCAGTGTCATTCTACTTCTGGATGAGAACCATGCTGTTTTCACAAAAAGAGGGTAGATTCTGTTCAGAATCAACCCAGGTTTTTGGAAGAGTACAAAGTTTATTTTATTTGGAAATATTTACTCTAAAAATACAATATGATATATTTGTATTATGTAACATGGATGTGGGGGAAAGAAAGAACACAGAAAGAACACAGAAAGAGACAGAATGTAGGCACCTAGATACATGCCATGGTGCATACATGGAGGTCAGAGCACAACCTCAGGTATTGATTTTTTGACATAAGTTCTTTTATTCACCACTACACATACCAGACTAGACACTCTATAAACTTCCAAGATGTCTCTCTCTTTTCTTTTCTACTCGTAGGAATACTGACATTACTGGACTTGTATTTCCATGGTTCTGGAGGTTTGGAACTTATGCCCCACAGACATGGCAACTGCCTTACTTCCTGAGCTATTTTCCTAGTCTTCAAATATTTTTTTCCTCTAAGAATTATCCCACAGTCAGGAACTCTGATTGGGGGTTGTTCCTGTCTCAGAGAACTCTAGGGACAAAAATGGAGGGGAGACTTGGGGGAAAGGAGGTCCAGTGACAGGCCTAAATTGGGATCTCTCTCAGGGGGCTCACACTATTACTAATGCCGTGGAGTGCTTACAGTTGGGAATCCCCCCCCACCCCCCAAGAGGTCCAACAAGCATCTGACTGAGACAGAGGCATGTACTTGTACCCATCCAATGGTCTGAAGTCAAGGACCCTTGTTGAAATGGGGAAAGGCTGGAAGAGGGTGAGGAGGAGGACGATCCTGTGGGAAGACCAGCATTCTCAAGGAACCTGGACCCCTGAGATCTCTCGGACACGGAGCCACCAACCAGGAGGCATACACTGGCTGTTCCCAGGCCCCAGACGCATATACAGCAGAGGACTGCCTGCCTGGTCTGGCCTGGGTGAGAGAAGATACCTAATCCTCTAGAGACTTGAGGCCCCAGGGAGAGGGGAGGCCTGGTGGGCTGTGGGGTTTGGGGTATCCTCTTGGGGACAGGCAAAGGAGGAATGGAATGGGGAGCAGTGGGAGGGCAGAATGGGAGGGAGAGTGCAACTGGACTGTGAGGACAGATTAAAGATTTGAAAAAAATGACTCAAAGCACAAGTCATGAACTTAGAGTAGTAGGTCAGTTGCATTACCCCCAAAGAATATTCAATACACTCATTTGTGTAGTGAAATTCCTACTTTGTTTTAAACAAAAGACATAAGAAGCCAAATGACTTACTTAATTTGTTTTAAGAGCTAGAAGTGAGTAGCCATCCCTGGAAATAAAAAGGAGTAAGGCTTATCTTAAAATAAAATGCATGAAAAAATCAACAACATAAACTCTAAAAAAGTAAAATAAACACACACAGACACACACACACAACTGTACATGGCTATGTACAAAGCTGCCTGTAATAGAACACGAGAAATCTTTGAGGTCATCAACTCCTTATAGCTCCTTTCTTCATTTTTAAAAAGACTAAAATGAATCATTTTTAAATTCTTATTTTCAAAATGAATAAACAAGTCTATGGAAACCTGAAGAAAAAGAGAATTAACTGCCAGAGTTGGAGAGAGAATGTCCACTAATACATATAACTCACTTTTCTTGCAAAACACTCAAGCTTTATCCTTTCAACAAAATCAGGCAACCCACAAATGCCTGTAAGGGACTTGAATACCTTTCCCTAGCCTCCACAGGAACAGATGCACATAAATAAATAAGACAAGAAATATTAAAAATGAAGTAGTGCATCATTCCAATCTATGTTGTCACCAAGATGGAAATATATCAACAAAAATAGTTTTATTCTCAAACACTATAGAAATGGTGTCTTGGAGAGATGTAACACAATCCTGTATCTATGCCAATATACAGTAAAACAGATGTAAATGCTCCCATTGACCAGCAAGTCAACTAAAGAGAAATACACTGCCACCGCTGTAAACAAGAAATCAGGTAAATCTGGAGAAGCTACTATCTAGATTTATATAACAGTGGACCCACATGAAGAGAGGAAGAAAACAACAGGAAATGTTCCTAGCAGGACTGTGAGGACTAACGTTTAAGAAGGGAGACCTGTGTACAGTGATTTTGGAGAAAGTGTTCCCCATACGTCCTAGCAGGCTCATGGTGTTCTTTAGAGCATTATGTTAGGAGAAGGCATGCACTCAATCCCTTCATCTGGTAGAACCACAGATAAAATACTGCATGTGTGTGTGTGTGTGTGTGTGTGTGTATTTGTATATACATATATGCATGTGTGTATATGTGCGTATGTATGTGTGTGTTATTATACGTATTATTGTGCATACATGGGACTATGCATATGCCATGGAGCAGATGGGGCATCTCTGCTCTCATTCCAAACTTTCCAACTTGTTTGAGGCAGTGTCTCCTGCTGGTAATCCCTGTGTACTTCAGGTTCTCTGGCCTGGGAGCTTCTAGAGATTTTCCTGTCTCTCATCTCTAATTCACCGAGGAAACTCTAGGTTTATAGGCGCGTGTCACTGTACCTGACTTTCTTGTGATTTGTATAGGTTAAAACTCCAGTTCTCATGCTTACACAATGCAATGGTTCATTTTAGTAGTCAACCTGAAACAGTCTAATATAACCTAGAAAAGGAATCTCAATGAAGGGTCATCTAGATTAGGATGACCTGAAGATATATCTGTTGAGGGACTGTCTGGATTGATGTGGGAAGGTTCACCCAATTAGGGATACCAACACACACACACACACACACACACACACACACACACACATACACATACACAAATATTAATTCATTGTTCTCTGTTCTATACTATGGGTGTGAAGTGACTAGATTTTTCAAATCCCTGCTGTCTTGACTTCCCTGTAATGATGGACCATAACCTGAGACTATGATTCAAATAAATACCCCTTAAGTTACTTTCATCAGCATAGTTAATCCCAAGAACAGAAAACAAATCTAAGAATAAGTGCTTTACCTTCTGAGTCATCTTTCCAGCTCAAGATCCTGACTTCTTATTTCCCCAAAACCTGAAGGCTTCCTCACCTCTAATGGTTAGGAGCAAAACTAATCTAGTTGTCAGGAAACTAACTGGCTGTGATTTAGTCTCATATTCACAATCATTTGCCTAAGAGGGAAGCGTGAACATTGGCAAAGAAGGAAGTCATGAACAGATATAGCAAGTGGAGTTGCACCCCACCTCTGATAAGATGATACAAACCAGCTGTGTGTGTATGAATATGATCCGTGTACTGGAGCAGTGAACATTTGGACCAATGCAGATAGGATCCCTCAGAGCTCCTTAACATACACAACTAACTGAAGCTATTTAGCCTAACTGCTCATCATATTCTCAGAGGACGAAAGAGATAGAAGGAAAAGTCTGGATATGCAAGAAATTGTCCATATCAAATTTCAACTGGTTCAGGAGGCATACGACCACAGAGTCCTAAATATTAATATCAATGTTTGAGAAGGATCTTAAAGATTATTATGTTAACAGGCCTATGTGCCAGGTCAAACCTCAAGGGAAGCCACCATAGTAAAAAGATTACATTAAGTAAAATTAAAATAAACAAACAAACAACAACTAAAAGAGATAACCATCCCCAAATATATATAAATTACAGTGTGAAAATAAAGTTATCTTTTAATAAAAGTAATCTAACTCCTCTACTAACTTATAACTTCCCAATGACCCAACCAAATATATAGAAATGGTAAAATACCAGACAAATAACTTAGAATAAAAATGAAAGTTTGGTCAAGATCTAGATAACAAAGAGATGAGAAAGAGATGAGAAAATCAGTAACCTTATGGAGAGTAACTCCAACAAGGATGAAGAAGGAAAGAATACAAACAAACATAAAAGGAAATCTAATGAAAAACCAGAAATGTTAGAAATACAAATCTCAGGCCAAAAATGCAGTAGATATAGCAGATGTAATATTATTAAAGGTCAAAGCCAAGGTGAAAAAATGATACACTCACACAGCAACACAGAAATATAAGCAAGGACACAACACTTAGGAACTCTGAAATGCAGTCATGAAACCATACCTAAGAATCTATGAGCAAGAAAGGCCAAGAGTATAGGAAGGCTACTGATTTGTCTGAGTTAATTTTGTATCCGGCCACTTTGCTGAAGTTGTTTATCAGCTGCAGGAGTTCTCTGGTGGAGTTTTTCGGGTCACTTAGGTATACGATCAAATAGTGATAATTTGATTTCTTCCTTACCAATTTGTATCCCTTTGACCTCCTTTT
>CM052711.1:63918077-64021399 GCA_028551405.1 Uromys caudimaculatus | reverse complement strand
TTCTGGCTATTATAAATATGGCTGCTATGAACATAGTGGAGCATGTGTCTTTGTTACATGTTGGAGCATCTTCTGGGAATATGCCCAGGAGAGGTATAGCTGGGTCCTCAGGTAGTATTATGTCCATTTTTCTGAGGGTCCGCACACATATTGATTCTTATGCAGTGGTAGTGTCTGACTTCAATATTCTACTCTTGCCAACAGGCAAATTGTCCAGACAAAAACTAAGCAGAAATGCTGGAGTTAAATGACATCATACATCAAAAGAATCTATCATATTTACTGGACTTTCCTCCAAACAACAAAAAATTATGTATTTTCTTCTAAACAGCTCATGGAAATTTCTCCAAATTTGACCACACACTTAGGTACAAAGCAATTCTCAACAGTTACAAAAGAATGTAAATAACATCCTGCTTTTACTCTGAATATCACTGTTCAGAGTTAGAGATCTACAAAAACAGAAAGTATATAAACTCATGGAAACTTAGCAACTCACCATTGAATAAAGATTAAAAGAGGGCATAAGTCAAGAAGATAATTAAAAACTTATTTATAATTGAAAAAATATTAAAAACAGAGCACACCTTAACCTATGGGAAACAACAGAGGTGGTTCATAGCTACTTAAAAGATTTGGAGCGATCTTGTAATGTTGACTTAGAGGCACATCTGAGAACTCTAAAATAGCAGGAGCAATAACACCCAAAGAGATGATGGCAAGAAATGAACAAACCCAGAGCTGAAATCAAGGAAATAGAAACAAGCAATGCAAAGAGACAATGAATTCAAGCATTGCTTCTTAGAGACAATCAACAAGATTTGTAAAACCTTAACCAATTTAACTAAGAGATATATAGAGAAGATTCAAGTCATTAAATTACAGAAGGAAGGAGGCGTTACAGCTGACATCAAGGAAGCCCAGAAAATCAAAAGGACACAGTTTAGAATCATGGATTCCCCCAAACTAGAAAACCTAAATGAAATTGATGAATTTCTTGATTTATATAATGTACCAAATTTAATATCAAATTATCAAGTTAAACAAAATCAAATTAGCAAATTAAACAAACCCATAACCCCTAATGAAATAGAAGCTGGAGTTAAAGTTTCCTAAACAAAAGAACAGAACCAGATATATTCAGCACAGAAGTCAAGTATATCTCTAAGGAATTAGTATAAATTCTCCTCAAATTATTCTGAAAAATAGAAACTCAAAGAACATTTCCTAGCTCTTTTTAAGGCCACAATTACCCTGATACCTAAACCACACAAAGACCTAAACCAATTTTATAGACATTATAAAAGTTATACACAACATATATCAAAATAAAAACATAAAAATTCTCAAATTATTTGCAAACTTAATCTGGGAATACCACTCAAATAAATTATACACCATGATCAAGTTGAACTAAACCCAAAGATTCATGTATGGTTCAACATATAAAAACTGGTAAACACAATCCACCAAGTATGCAGATTGAAAGACAAAACCCACATGATCATCTCTTTAGATGCAGAGCCATTGACAAAAATATATCATCCCTTTTTAAAATGTATTTATTTATTTTATTTTAAGTTTATGTATTTATTCATTTATTTATTTATTTTAAACTCCAGATTTTACTCCCTTCCCAGTCCACATTCCATACCTCCTCCCCCCTGTCCCCACGAAGATGTCCCCACCACCCAACCCAACCCACCAGACCTCTAAACACCTTGAGACTTCCAGTCTCTTGAGGTTAAGGTGCATCTTCTCTGACTAAATCCAGACCTGGCAGTCCTCTGCTGTGTATGTGTTGGGGGCCTCATATCAGCTGGTGTATGCTGCCTGGTTCGTGGTTCAGTGTCAGAGATCTTGGGGGTCTAGGTTAATTGAGACTGTTAGTCCCCCTACAGAGTTGCCCTCCTCTTCAGCTTCTTCCTGCTTTTCCCTAATTCAACCACAGGGGTCAGCATCTTCTGTCCATTTTGGGTGCAAATATCTGCATCTGGCTCTTTCAGCTGCGTGTTGGGTCTTTTGGAGGACAATCATGATAGATCCATTTTAGTGAGAGCTCAGAAACAGAAAATGTGGTTCATTTACACAATGGAATACTACTCAGCTATTAAGAATGAGGACATCCTGAGTTTTGCAGGCAAATGGATGGAAGTACAAAATATCATCCTGTGTGACATAACTCAGACTCAAAAGGACATGGATGGTATGTACTAACTAATAAGTGGATATTAGCCAAAAAAAAAAAAAAAATCCAAATACTCAAGATAGAGTCCACAGAACTCAAAAAGGGCAACAAGCTGGTGGGCCCAGGTGATGATGCCTCAGTCCCACTTGGGAGGGAGAAGAAAACAACCACAAGGTAGGAGGGAAATGGGATGGCAGGGTAGAAGAGGGGAACATGATCTGGTATTGGGTGAGGTAAAATGACTGTAATCCCTGAGGGCCAGCAGAAAGAAGGGATACATGGAACCTCGGGAGGTAGGAGGTTGGGGGGGAACCTCCAGAATATACCAGGAACCTGGTTGCTAAGACAATCTCAGGACTCAAAGAGAGGGACCTTAGATTAAATGCCCTACACAGGGGAGAGGGAACTTTTATAGCTCACCTCCAGCAGAAAGACAGGGCATCAAGTTTGCCATCCCACAGTCAAAACTTTGACCCATAATTGTTCCCGTCTGAAAGAACTACAGGGATGGAAATGGAGAGGAGCCTGAGGAAAAAAAGGTCCAGCGGCAGGTCCCAAGTGGGATCCAGCTTAATGAGAGGTTCCAAAACCTGACATCATCCTTTCTAATAAAAGTCTTAGAGAAACTAGGAATACAAAGACCATACCTCAACATAACTAAGAGATTTATAGCAAGCCCACAGCCAGCGTCAAACTAAATGGTGAGACACTCAAAACTTTTCTATTAAAATAAGGAACAAAACAATGTCTAATGTCTCCTTTCTTTATACATATCCAATGAAGCACTTAATGTCTTAACTAGAGCAATAAGATAACGGAAGATCAAAGGGGTGCAAACAGAAAGTAAGAAGTCAACGTATCCCCTTTGCACATTGTATAATTTTATACAGAAAAGGCTTTAAAAATAACTGCCAGAAAACTTCCAGAGCTGATAAAATAAATCTTTGGTAAAGCAACAGATTATAAAATTATCACACACACATAAAAATCTTCATATATACAAAGAATAAATGGACTGAAAAAGAAATCAGAGAAAAAATAGCTATTATAAAAGCCTCACAAATAATAAAATATCTTGGGGGTAGCTCTAACCAAGCAAGTGAAACACTTGTATTATAAACCTTTAAGACACTGAAGAAAGAAACTTAGGAAGATGTCAGAAGAAGAAAAGATCTCATCCCACATTTATGGATTAGTAGGAATAATATAGTAGAACTGGTCATCCTATTAAAATCAACAATCTAAACATTCTGTGCAGTAGTGGTAGACATCTTTAATCCAAGAATTTGGGAAGCATAGTTAGGTAGATCTCTGTGAGTTTGAATACAGCCTGGTCTACAGAGCAAGTTCCAGGACAGCCAGGACTGTTACCCAGCCACAAATGGATAATAAAAATGCTGTGCATATACTCTACATTATACAATTCAGACATAAAAAATGGATTATAATTTTTCCTGGTAAATGGAAAGAAATGGAAATGATCATATTTAGAGAGGTAACCCGGACACAGAAAGACAGACATCACATACCCTCTTTCACTGGAAACACCTAGATTGAAATCTTCAGCTCTTAGTAGATAGCTGGGAATTACAGAGAAACCGGAAAAGCAAAACAAGGCCATTGCTAGGGAATTCAGGAACAATGGTGATGGGAACAGCATGGAACAAATGACCTGGCAGGGGAAATGAGAAAGGCGAGACTCCTGAAAAGGGGGCAGGAGGTAAATACAGGAAGACAAAGGAGGGAGGAGGGTAATATAATGAGAATGTCTGAAGCTTCAAGGAATCATACTACTATTCGTTTTACTCCTATAATACATAGAATTCTGTGTATAAATGTACACATACAGTTTTAATGAACTTTCCTCATCTAGACTGACAGTGGTCCCTGTAAGGGCCAAAGATCACCTAAAAAACAAACAAACAAAAAGCAGTCAAAAGACCAATCAATACCAGATGTGAGAAGCCCTTTTTTGAGTTGTCATCCAGGGCTATCCAAGAGATTTCCAAAACACAAAGTCCATTTCTATTAATCTTTATTGTCCCCTAAGAGGTATAAGGTAAGTCCCTATTTCCAAACACATCATACACTTCAAAAATGCAGCCAAGAGGCTCCGGAGCTGGATCGGATCGGAATGCCTCCTCTCTTCAGATTCATGGAACCAGATGTCAACATTCAAGGTTCCAAAGGAGGGAGACATCTAGCTGCCATGTTCTGCTGTGATGCAGGTGAATCACATCAACAATTAGCACAGCACAATAACCCTAGGGAGTTTAGGAGTGGCACCCATACCCTGGTAATAACCAACAGCTCTCTAATTGGACTTAAGACCTGCTCAATAAGTAGGAATCCATGGCTACTTTTGGAAAGCTAGGTAAGTACTCAGTGCAGATGAAGCTGTGGTTAATGTGGGAAAATTCATAATCCTTAATTTACTAAGCCAGCCTAATCCCTATCAACAATCTAAACATTTGTCTTTATGCCCATTGATGAGCATAGTTTTCATTCCTCATCAAGAAAAAATTTCCAAAAGATGTAGACCACTACGGAAAAAACACAACTAATCAAATGCCGAGTTTTAGAGCACAACCTGAATGAATGCACTTAAAAAACATTCCTGTATCTAAGAGCTATGGAACTTTAAAGGAAATGAGGTGGAAAGATTGTAAGAAAGAGGATCCAGGTGCTTTCTTTATGAGATTGTGTCTCTTAGTAATCCCAGAATCTAAATCCATAAAGTCTCACCAACATGACTGCTCAATGTAAACTGAACAAGGACTACATTGATGGGCATGACAAAGTGGATAGGAAAAAAACCCATGAGGCCTTGACCTTACAAAGAACTATAGGCATCTGAGGAAAAATGGGAGCTAGAGAGGTGGACTTCTTCAGGAAAGAGCACACCAATTGGCCATCCAGTGCCAGATGGCCATTCCTGAAAACGTACATACGGCCGGGCGGTGGTGGCGCACGCCTTTAATCCCAGCACTCGGGAGGCAGAGGCAGGCGGATTTCTGAGTTCGAGGCCAGCCTGGTCTACAGAGTGAGTTCCACGCCAGCCAGGGCTACACAGAGAAACCTTGTCTCAAAAAACCAAAAAAAAGAAAGAAAGAAAGAAAAGAAAACGTACATACAAGTACAATTATAGAGACCGAGCAGCTTATATTTGGGACATATATGTGAATGCATATATGAACTCAATACCAATAATGAAAGACAATGGTATGGATTTGAAGAAGAGCAGAATGGGTATATGGGAGGGTTTGTGGGGAGGAATGTTGACGGACAATGTGATAATTATATTATAATTTCAAAAAACATTTAAAAAGCAAAATAAAGATTTGTTCTGGGAGAGGGGTTTTATAGTCTGAAAATTGCCTAGTTTTCTTCACTTTAGAATTATAGTAAATAATTCTATTATAGCATTACTTAATATGTAAATTGTATTGTTATAATACCATAAAATATGGCTTACAATTTTAAAAAAGAAGCAACAAACATTTCTTTTATAAGTAAAGAAGTCTGCAAATGAATCAAAGAAGGGACCATCACCTGCTGAAGGGGTCAAGTTGTTTTAGAAAACAGAGGAATAATGGCACCTGGAGAGGAGAAATAATTAACTTCACTAAGCTCTCCCCAAGAGTTCTGGTAAGGAGGACTCAAAAACTCACCTGCACTAGTACTACAGACTGTAATAGACTCATGGTAGGGGATTTACAGTTGAGTTCACCTTGGCAAAATGTTTTAAGAATTTTGTGGTTGTTGTTCAGAGATTGAACTATATTGACAAGGACCCAGAATTCGCTGTGCTTTAGAAGGCTACAGTAGTGATACTGGAGTGTTCGAGACATGACTGTAATACTTAATTCTCTGTGAGTCAGTTACCTCAGTAGCGAGATGAAAATCTATGAAATCATAGCATTACCTATCCTACAGCCGTAAGAGAATGAACAAAAGACAATGTGTGGATAGTCTTTATCACATTACTTCTATATCTGCACTCATTTGCTTATACAATAATATTTTTATTATTGCCATTGTCTGTCTTCATGATACACCTGAGGTCCAAGATAGGAGCATCTTAACATAGCCAAAATAATATAAATCTTGATGTCAAAATTTGGGATTTCAGAGTTATTTTATACAGTGTATGAAAGCTGAGCAACTTATTGATCTAAACCAGATTTAATTTTATATTTTTACTGTTTCTTGATAGAGCATCTCATGAAACCCAGGGATAACCTTGAACATGCTAAATAGAAGAATGATGACCTGGAAATTCAGATCCTCCTACCTCACCTCCTGAGTGGTGGCTTGGTTAAGCAGGCATGTATCACTCTGTCCAAGTACAGCTCTTTGATTTTTAAGCAACTATGAAAAACTTAAAATTGTTAATAATTTTGTTAAGTTCTGGATTAGAGAAGAAAGTATCTAATTTTTGAAATGATTGCTCTAATGATACACGCTCATTTCACATATCTATCACCTCGGTTTAATTAAAACATAGAACATTGCTTCTTTCTAAATGGGCTGTCAAGGGCAATTCTCTAATATAACTTCTATTTTAGTCCCCTTCAGAAAAGGAGAAGGAGGAATCCCGAGTGACACACCTACCTCCAGATTCATTAATTGAACCTTCAATTTTACAAAATATTAGAATTGCTGGGGTTTCTTAATCTCTATCAATAACTGCCTTCTATGAACTCAATAATGCTTCTAAAATTGAAACAGACGGCTCTTGCTTTCTGTTGCATATAAATGAACTGTTTTCACAAAATCTTTATATTTTGAGACATCTTACCCCACCAATTTTTTTTCAATAAGCATCTTTCTGCTTGAGTTTGTGTTTTAATAGATAATTGCAGGTTCTTGAAAACCTATTAATTTTTGATGCTATAGTTTTTATACATGTCCATGTGGTTTTGTGTGTACATGTTTATGTGTGTTTGTGTGTGTGTGTGTTTGTGTGAGTGTGTGTGTGTGTGTGTGTGTGTGTGTGTGTGTGTGTATACATTTGGAATCCAGCTGTAAACCTACTGTTTTCCTTCAGGTTCCATTTACATTGTAATTTGGGACAAGGTCACTCTCTCCCTGGGAGCTCATTTAGCTAGGCTGGCTGACCAGGGAGTCTCAAGGATCTTCCTATCTCCCTCTCCAGAGCTGGGATAATAATCCTCTGCTACCACATTCAGAAGTGTTTAATGGGAACTCTTACCATTGTTCCACAAAGTTGCAACCCTATGAGCCATGTCTGTATATGCATAGCTCATTGAGGCAAGCACAACACAGTCACCATTTTTGCTGTTCTAGAACTTGCAATTTTGAGAACTAACATCCTTCTGAGGAAGATGAGGCAAATATATTTTAAAGTAAGGTAGTGTGAAAGGAAAACTAATGTTTCTATAAAGGGGAGCTGTACCAATGTAGTTCTTTGTGGGAAAAATTAAAGGTATAACCAAAATATGCTATGCTTTGTAGCTATAATCTTATAATTAAATATTTGCTTGCTTTTGCTTTTCTTTCTTAATAGGTTTCACAACTTTCACTACTTACCAAATTTATTTAATTTGGTGTATTTCTTTAGAAAGTGAAAGGAACTATTTTAACAGTTTTTCTTCATTTTAAATCTTTAGTTATCTCTGCAGTGTCTTGAGATGCTAGGGTAGGATGGTACACAGGGGAGGAGACCTCCCCCTTTTCATAGGTGAAGGGGAAGTTTGGTAGACAGAGGCTCTGTGTGAGAGTGAACTGGGCAAAGGGGTGTGTGTTGGGGGCGTCAGGATGCAAAATGAACAAATAAATACAATAATGAAACCCAGGATAGCAAAAGCTATTCTCAACAACAAAAGAACTTCTGGGGGAATCAGCATTCCTGACCTCAAGCTGTACTACAGATAAAAACTTCATGGTATTGGTACAGCGACAGGCAGGTAGATCAATGGAATAGAATTGAAGACCCAGAAATGAACCCACATACCTATGGTCACTTGATCTTTGACAAAGGAGCTAAAACGACCCAGTGGAAAAAAGACAGCATTTTTAACAAATGGTGCTGGTTCAGCTGGCGGTCTACATGTAGAAGAATGTGAATTGATCCATTCCTATCTCCCTGTACAAAGCTCAAGTCCAAGTGGATCAAGGACTTCCACATAAAACCAGATACACTGAATCTAATAGAGGAGAAAAATAAAATATATAAAAACTAAAAATTTCAGTTACTTATTTTTAACTTTTTGTTAATACTGAGTTGTCCTCCAATTCATCTGTAAAATTTTTTTATTCCTAATTTTCTTAAAAATAATGTCTTGGACTTCATTCAACCTTGATCATCCTGAATCATTTTTACAGACCTCATAGAGGTCATTTCCCCTTTTATCATCAGTGATGCCTTTGGAAATATGTCGATGAGAGAAAGACTAGAAAGCAGGAGAGATAAGAGTGTGTGGTTTAGAAATGTTTTTCTTCATCCACTCAGCCCAGAGCAGGCTGGCTATGCTCCAATGAACAGTGTACTGCACCAATATGACAATGAGACAGAGTAACTGGGCTCAGTGGGTTATCAAAAAAAATCACAATTTGTAGCTGCAAAGAAGATATAGAAGGGCTCACCTTGGAGGAGTGGGAAGCAGGAAGTAGTGACCCGAAATGCATTGCATTCAATTTAAAACTTACCCAAGAAAAATTGAAATAAAAAGAAGAAGAAGAAGAAGAAGAAGAAGAAGAAGAAGAAGAAGAAGAAGAAGAAGAAGATGATGATGAAGAAGAAAAGCAGAAGCGCAGAAGCAGAAGCAGAAGAAGCAGAAGAAGGAAGAAGAGGAGGAAGAAGAGGAGGAGGAGGAGGAAGAAGAGGAGGAGGAGCAGGAGGGGGAGGAGGAGGAGAAAGAAAATCCCATCAAAATCCGTAGTGAGAATTTGGGTTTTGTTTAAAAAAAAAACAAAAACAAAAACAAAAAACAGTTATCTTATGTGAATATGTTTTAATTGTAATCCCAGGTGTGGGGATCTAAGAATGCTTCAGGTTGTCCACAGCAGTTAACTATGATTTATCCTATGCTCTACCAGAGACTTGAATTTTCAAGCTGAAGATAGTTTACATTTGGAATTCTGGGGACTCCTGAGAGGGTATAAAATGTCAGAGTCCTGAGAGGTGGTGGCAACTGCTGCTCCTGCTGCTGCTCCTGCTGCTGCTGGTCCCGCTAAATCCGGTCCCTGCTGCTGCTTTGGCTGTTTGGTGGGTTGCTTTTTGCTGGTAGGAGATATCCTGCTGACTAAGATCACACTTGCTCCAGTGAACTTGACATCACTAATCAGCAGGGAGTGCTCTAAAGACACCTACACCACCTTCCCCCTCTTACCTTCCTTCTTGTCTACCTAGTACGCAGTTGGAAAGAACTAGGGTGGAGAAGGGTGGCGATACTAGGACCCAATACAGTAGCCAAACAAACAGTTACAACACTCAGCACCCGACCAACCATCTCATTTGTATTCTAGAATTGAAGGAATCCATGCATGTCGCAGTTACTCCCTCGGCCACCTGGAGGCTTCAAGCACTCCAAATGGATCAGAAGGCATAGAGAAGCATCTCAGATGCAAAAGTGTTTTGTCTGTGAAAACAAAAGCCAGCTTTATCTTAACCTTATGTCTAACAACAGTAACATAATCCCAAAACTGCAAGATTGTGTGCGTGTGTGTGTGTGAGTGTGTGTGTGTGTGTGTGTGTGTGTGTGTGTGTGTGTGTGATGTCTCTGTGCATATGTCTATGTGCTCTATTTCTATGTGTGTGTCTGCCTATGCATTTGCAGTTTTTTTCACATTTGCTTAGTTGTAATATTAAATTGACTCAATATACTTGTGCTGTGATGTATATAAGAAAGTGTACTAAAGTTTTTCAGAGAGCTGTGTGACTGGTTTATAAATTAATTTCACGTCTTTTAATTATGTAAATATTGTTTTATGTTTTTAATGTATCTTCCATTTACTACCTTCAAGTAGAAAATATCTCTGGCATCTCTCAAAGAGATGACTTTTGGCCTTATGAGAATTCAGGGAACGTGCCCTCTGATTGCAGGGAACTTGCAGTGTCTCCTATACTTGGTAATGGAGACTTACTTCTCTGCCTTATAAAACTGATGTTTAGAGAATGGTTCACCACTCTCATACTGCTATTAGGGCTTGGTTGAAAATATCAGGGGTTTTAAACAGCAAGAAAAACTGAAGATTGCATGCTAGAAGGCCTTCCCTACAATGAACATACACAGAGCTCCTAGGAATAATTGTCCCAACTTAGTACTCTCAATAACTTTTTAAACTGTGTAAACTGTGAAATCATATATAAAGTAGATAGTAATTGTAAAATTGTCTAACTATAATTTTTAAAACATTTTAATTATAATCTCATTATGTGTTTGTGTGTGCAGCATGTATCTAGGAGGGCAGAAGATTGTGTCAGAAACCCTAGAACTGGAGTTGCAGACAATTGTGAGTCACTCAATTTAGGTGCTTGGAAATGAACCAGGATCACATCCAAGAACACCAAACATGCTTAATTGCTTAGTCATCTCATCAGCCCCTATTTTTTAATTGTGTGTACTTGCACAGGCTGGCAGTGTATATATTAGCACTATGTATGTAGATGCACACATAAAGGCCAGAAAAGAGTGTTGGAGTCCCTGGATTTGGAGTTATGGGGAGTTGTGAACTTCCCAATATAATATGTTTGCTGGGAACTGAATTCAAGTTCTCTACAAGAACAGAAAGTATCCTCCATTGCTCTGTCATCTTTACATTTCTCTGAAGAGACATTTTTAACAAGATCATGATTGGTACTTCAACACCAGATGTGATTCCTGGATCCTACCTTACTTGCATTGAATTTCATTAAAAAATCCCGGTGTGGCACCATCATAAGAGACCCCAGTGGAGCTCCATTATAATATCATCGCTGGAAGTCCACATAAGTACTTGACAACTACTGCCAGTGAGATGGGTTTTACCCATGCACTGAGTCCATCTTGCTCACCTCCGTGTACAACCATGGTGCTCACACTAACATGGGAGCTATAATGTATTTATTCCTCAGAACTTATCAGGAAGAATAAATTCTGCTCACCCATGGCACTAATGTGTTCAACGTTATATTTATTGGTCTTTCATTCCATGTCATGCATCGTCACTAGGAGTTTATGATGGTTAATCTCAGTTGTCAACTTGATGAGATCAAGAATCACCTGGGAGGCAGGCCACTGGGAAATCCTGCAGGGGATTATCTTGATTAAGTAAACTCAACTGAGAAGATATATCCACAGAGGATGACAGGATTTCCTGGCTATGATCCTGGATTATTTAAGAAGGACAAAATGGGCTGAATGAAAGTATTCATCATTCTAGTTCCTGACTGTGGGTTTAACGAGAGCAGTTGCCTCAAGATCCTGCTGCCAGGACCTTCCCATTAAGAAGAATCATTCCTTGAACTAATGCCCACATAAGCCCTTCCTCTGCTAAGTTGATTTTGCCGAGTATTTTATCACAGCAACAGGAGAACTAAGAGAAAGTTTCTTAAGGTCAGTTGCAAAGCACTCTACTTGTTTACAAATCCATGATTTGGGTGTGCTTTCATGAAAACACTTGTTGCAATGCTTGACTCTAAATGTAGAATATGCGTCAAGGAGATATGTCTCAAGCTCCCAGGAAAAATGACTGAAGATGAAGTCCTGGGACAGGAAATATGAAAAATATCTCACTATGCCAATAAAAAGTTAGGATCCTGGCTGCCTTTTTCCTTTTTTCATTTCCTGCATGAGAGTGTTTCATGCACTACAATTCAAGGATATTAGTCACACAGCCTAGCTTTTGTTAGAATTCCATTTCCTTTCTTCCTTGAGAATGCTAACTACGTAGATCTGTTATGATACAGATATGCAGGGGAAGACCTAAGTCTTGACATCCAAATTTTCAGCCATTATCAGGTATGTGAATTAATTTCCTGCAACGTTTATGAATATCAATATTCTACTGTGAAAGAGGGATTATTTCTAAAACCATACACTCCGAATATTATTATTTTCTCTCCTCTCCATTCTCTCAGTTTCTGGTTTTTACTTCTTTTTTATGGCAGCTTGGTATTTGCAGTTCTCTTAAAGATGCCAATACAAACAGTCTATTGTAACTGCTCTCTCTTGTGCAAACCATGAATCAGGTTAGCAATCTGCATGCCAACAGCAGATAAAAAGAAGAAACAAAACACACTCTTAAGAAAATCAAGAATTCTGTCAATGATAACAAAACACAACAATGAGGCAAATTGATACATGCCTACATTTCAGAAGAAAATGCTAGATATTCAGCTTCTTTCACATGGATAACTATAAAACATACTAGTTGTAAATCACTGATGTGGCTGACCTTACAGCTTTTCTTGTGGCTTTTTGGTCCTTAAGTTTTACTTTAGGGAGGAGTATACAAACACATACATACTTTTGCATACATACACATACACACCTAGAGAGCCACACACAGAGCCACACACAGGGAGCATATGGTAGATAGCATTCAAAATATTCTCACGACTCTCTGCTCCAAGTATCCTTATCAATATTTCTCATGTATAGGGTGAATCTCAGAAGCCTCTAAGCATATTGTGACTTCTTAAAGTAAACAAAAGAGGCGTTTCTCTCTTTTGAATCACTCAATCACTTGGAATAACTTTCTTGAATCACTTAATTGGAGTTAAGGAAATTCCTATACTGATTCATGAGGGGGAAACAGATCATTTGTCTACAGTCCGTGCCCTGCCATCCACAAGGAGGATTCAAAATCATCTCTTCAGCACCACTCAAACCTCAGTGACTATTGATATCTCAGGTACTGGCTTATACTTCCATTCTAACTTTTTGAGAAACCCATTTCACACAATTAAAATGTTTAGGTAGTCCTAACACAGAACACATGTGTGACAATCAAACTTTAATGCTATGTTAAGGTATTAAAATTCTAAATTGTTATGAAAGCAACTAACTCGTAGTAAGCACAATTTGGGGCTTGACATTTTTCATTTCTTTATTGAGTTCCCACTCATGGAGAGGAGGTCTAAGCATTCATTGTTCTACAAAACACCCTTAATTATTCTCATCCACCAATACAAGTATATTTCAGCTTTTTGTTAAATCATGAATCAGCACTTCCAATTTAATTTTATCCATTCTTTTTTACATTTTCCTTTCATTTAGGGTAGACATGTATAGGTAAGTACAAGTAGAACCAATTGCCCCAGAAGAGAATGTTAGAATCTGGGAGCTGGAGTTACAGAATTTGGGAGCTACCTGTTAAGAGTGCTAGGAAATGAACTTGAAATCTCTGTATGGGCAACAAGTGCTATTAACTGCTGAGGTATCTCTCTATCCCTAATAATTCTGCTTGGATAAACTTTATGAATATTATGCAGCTTAGGCCACTAATTACATCCGTACACTTTATGCAATTTTGATTTCACTAGCAGTAGCTCATTCTTCCTGATAATTTTCTTGTTTCTGTATTATCCTATGACTCTTCCGATTCGAAGTGTCAAAATGAAGTCAGGTACTTTTCTTTAAAACACAGGTTCTGGAGATCAAACTCTAGTCCTCATGCTTGCAAAACAAGCACTATACTGATCGAGGCTTTCTCCATACTCCTATTTTAAATTGTCTGTTTTTCTTCTTAGAACCCTCTTCTTCCCTACTATATCTGGAACAGCAAAAGCACTTGAAAGCCATCCCCACCTGAGATGGTCAAGGGCACTTCAATGGCTCTAATCATGCAGAAGAAGAGGTGTGAACGCTCTCATTCTCTCCTTTCCTTTGCTAGAACTTTTCAACACTTCTTAGCTCATCAAGTGGCAAAGATGAGGATTCTCATGATTTAGAAAATAAGAATGAAGTTTCATTTTTGTTGTCGTAGGAGGGCTTGTCTTATTCCTAAACACATAAGAGGATTCTCCTTGAGAACAGCCAGGAAACACGCACAGCAAAATAACACAAGTCCTGTGTTCTGAAAGCTGACGCCTGAGACTTCCTTGCAGCCAGAATGGGTCTAATTCACACAGTAGCCCAGCTTTCTACCTACAGAAAGGGGAGGGGACTTCCAGGTCCCAGGCACATCTATACTTGCCTTTGCCAAGTATAGAAACAGCTGTGATCTACTGTTATGTAAATGATTAAACTCTAAAAAGCAAGGCAAGGAAAATCATTTTAAAAGTTAATCAATATCCAGTGACCAGCTTCACATGATAAAGCAGGTAAGAGCAGAGAATGTTCTTGCCGCAGTCTGTCCTTCTGAAAACTGTAAAGCACTTTGGTCTGACTTATTCTCTTCATCTGCAGTTTAATATTTTCACTTCAATAAAGGATTCTTGAGATGTTATTGAGTTTTAAGTTTTAATTTTTGACATAATATCTTACCATGTTTCTCTGACTGGCCTAGAACTTGTAATCTTCCTGCCTCTGGCTCTGGAGTGCTAAAATTACAGGCATAAGCAACCAAAAAATATAAATTTTTGAGATAAATTATTTGCTTTGCAAATTCAAAAGATAAACAAATGAAGGCTTGGTAAAAGCATATAAGTGAATGTCTAACACTGGTTGATCCCCTGTGGAATGTAAAACATTTTTTTAAGAATTAAGATTACATTTTAAAGATTTTATGTGATAAAAATAAGCTAGATCAGAAATTTTATTTCTTAGGCAAAAGTATTTTAATTTTATGAGCCAAATAAATTGCAAATGTTTAATTTTAAAAAGGCCAAATAAATAAATAAATAAATCCATTGTGTAAATGTACCACATTATCTGTATCCATTCCTCTGTTGAAGAACGTCTGGGTTCTTTCCAGCTTCTGGCTGCTACTAACATAGTGGAGCATGTGTCCTTGTTATATGTTGGAGAATCTTTTGGGTATATGCCCAGGAGTGGTATAGCTGGGTCCTCAGGTAATACTGTGTCCAATTTTCTGAGGAAGTGGCAGACTGATTTCCAGAGTGGATGTACTAGTTTGCAATCCCACCAACAATGGAAGAGTGTTCCTCTTTCTCCACATCCTCGCCAGCATCTGCTGTCACCTGAGTTTTTGATCTTAGCCATTCTGTTTGGTGGGAGGTGGAATCTCAGACTTGTTTTGATTTGCATTTCCCTGATGACTGAGGATGTTGAACATTTCTTTAGATGCTTCTCCACCATTCCTCAGTTGAAAATTCTTTGTTTAGCTCAGTATCCCATTTTTAAAATAGGGTTATTTGATTCTCTGGTGTCTAACTTCTTGAGTTCTTTGTATATATTGGATATTAGCCCTCTACTGGATATAGGATTGGTGAAGATCTTTTCCAAATCTGTTGGTTGCCCTTTTGTCCTATTGACAGTGTCCTTTGCTTTACAGAAGCTTTGCAATTTTATAAGGTCCCATTTGTCAATACTTGATCTTAGAGCATAAGCCATTGATGTTCTGTTCAGGAAAACTTCCTCTGTGCCCATGTGTTCGAGGTTTTTTCCCACTTTCTCCTCTATTAGTTTCAGTGTATCTGGTTTTATGTGGAAGTCCTTGATCTACTTGGACTTGAGCTTTGTACAAAGAGATAAGAATGGGTCCATTTACATTCTTCTACATGCTGATTGTCAGATGGACCAGCACCACTTGTTAAAACTGCCATCTTTTTTCCCCTGGATGGTTTTATCTGCTTTTCCTATGACATTTTCTCTTTAATTGCCTTCACCAAAATGGGGGACTAAATTTGGCATTTTGGAGGCCAGACTGTATCACTGAGTATGGTAACACAGTCACTGTTGAAATCATGGAAGTGTTTCTTCAAAAACATGAAAAACTGTTCTTTTAAATTCTTGCTCAGAAATGGTGTCATCTCATAGAATGTATGGCAAAAATAATTTAGTATCTCCAAAACAAAAGAAATCATGCAAACATAATGCTTCCTATTTACCAGAAAATGTATCATTGTTGGGATCATATGTGCTCATGACAGTCAGACTTTGTTCCTTCCCCACCTGAATCGCTCACGTTCTTGATTTCCCAAAGTACCTAATGACCTAGTTCTGAAAAAAAAAAGTAAACACGTGATTATTTCTCCTTTGACTTCATTATCACTAAGCTATCGTTATCTTGTATCATGAAATCAGAATTATCTCCATCAAACTCTTTTTTAACCAATAGGTTATAATGAGTAAGCTGTGAATCATTTGTTAAATTATAATAAACACTCCAAAATTTAAAAAATGAAAGTAAAAATTAATACTAATTAATATTTCTTATAATAAGCTGAAATGACTTCTTACATTTTTCAATTACTGTAAACTAAATAAAATTAGAAATTCTGAGAGCTTAGGCAGCTCTACCCATTTTATGAAGAGAGTTTTGTAATAAATACAGCAAGAAAGAAATAGCTACTTAGTGTGTGCAGAAAACCTAAGGAGTGCTGGTAAGATGGCTCAGCACTTGCTGGAAAGCATGGTGACCTATGTTTGCTCCCTGGGATCCACACTGTGAAAGGAAAAAGCCAACTCCTGCAGGTCATTCTCTGCACATTTGTACATATACACACAGATATACACATTAAATAAATGTAAAAACAAAAAAGCCAGTGAATAGCATAAAAATAGCCCATGATGTCGATATTAGGTTAGCAGAGGGAGAGATAATAGTTAGAAGATCATTGTTGATGTGGGTGGTGAAATTAGCAAGTCCTAGATTTAGGATGTGATACTGATGTGAAATGAAGCACTGTAAACCTTACAAGCATATCTTTAAAGGAAGGAGAAAAAACTGTCAATCATAATGACAGTTGTACTTAAAGCATAGAACGTCTGTAGACGAACAACTCATTCTAGGAGATCCCTGCTGCTGTGGGGAATTGTCAATACAGTAGGTAGACAGAGTTCTTTTGGGGTTTTAGAAGAGATCAAAGTAAGAGAAATGCAGTCAGTGTGTGTGTGTGTGTGTGTGTGTGTGTGTGTGTGTGTACATATACATGTTTGTTTGCATGTATGTATACATGTGTGTATGTGCTGCTATATGTAAACATGTGTGCACACAAACTTGCAAAGGCCAGGGGAGAAACTCGGGCGCTGTCCACATTTTCTTCTTACGACATCGCTTCACACAGTGCTGGGGCTTATGGATGCCCCTGTTAGCTGGCCAGGGAGCCCCGGAGATGTTCCTGCATTTGTCTACTCAGTGCTTGGATTACAAGTACATGCCACCATACCCACCTTTAAAAACAAAATTAAAACAAAAATAACATACATATATCCAAAGGATGAAACTCAGATACTCATGCATATAAAACAAATATTTTAATGACTGAGACATAAACATGACCGAGACAGCTTGACCTTGAGTCAGAAGTGGATAGTTTCTTTATAAGTTATAGCATAAGGTATGTCTTTTATTATAAAGGTTTCCTAGGACTAAGCAAGGAAGACTGCAGAAAAATATAGTTAAATAGAGTTTAGAATCACCCTTCCAGGAAGGGGACAGTGACAACTGGGAGCCATCATCTGTTGTGGTAAATGCTGATTATCAACTTCACAGGTTCTAGATTCAGATTGAAGACAAACCTCTAGATAAATCTATGGAGGACTTTTTAGATTGAGTTAATTAACTTAGGAAGACCCACCATAACTGTGGATGGTGTCACCACATGTATTGGGAGCTAGGATTGAAAAAAAGGGGAGGATGAGCTAAGTGCCAACATCTATCTGTCCCTGCCTCCTTGACTGTGAATAGCATGTGACTAGGGGCCTCAAGACCCTGCCACGAAGAAATTTGCATCCTGGTGGGACATGCTTTTGAAATGTGAGCTAAAGAAAACCTTCTTTCCATTAGCTGCCTCTGTCAGGTATTTTTTTCAGGGCAATAAGAAAAATAAGTGATGAATCACTCATCTTACAAACTTCCAAAAATTCAGAGTACTCACATTTGTTTGAAAAGGGACTCTGTATAACTACAAAGATGGGGTTGGCTCCAGAGCCACTCTCTTTAGATCAAATCTCCAGAAAGGACATTCCTTTAGGGTGTGTTAGTCTTCCTTTTGATTTTTTTCTCCATTCACCTAAGATGCATTTATGCCTTTCCTTTTATAAAGCAAGTATTTATAATGCATGTGCTTTTTCAGGCTTTAGTGCTGCTCCTATCTTCCTGAAGAAGCAAACATCCTGGAGTTCATCTTCCTGTAGATTTGACACTCTGCACCAAGGATGAACTCTGCAGAGACTGTTCCTTAATACATGCTTCCTCATCTAAAAATTCACCAGGTAAAAATATTACCTTGAAGATGAATATATTTTCCATCTATTTGTGTCACAAAGGTGGATCAAATTGTTTCCTAGATTCACATTCTGCTAAATAAAACCATAAATGTTATAAAAATGTTAAAATTTAGATGTGACGTATACAAAATGATGCTTTAAAAGCAGGAGTCAGAGAGTAGAACATTTGCCATGCAAGTATGAAGATACCTAACATCCACATAAATATTGACCAAATAAATGGTCTGCTTGTGTTCCCAGTGTTTGGAAAAGAAGAGACGGATTCTTTTAAGACAATTTGGATAGTTAGACTAGATGAAATACATAGCTCTGAGTTAAAGTGAGAGATAGGCCTCAATGTACAAGTTAGAGAGTGATCAAGGAAGATACCTAACGCTAACCTCCAGCTTCTATGCATAAACACAATCCTGTACACACACACAAACACACACACACACACACACACTCTTCCATGTGCACCACTAAATGCTAGTTTTGCATAGAGCTAGGTAAGTGATTCATTTTTGCCTCTCCTCTACGCTTAGGCCAATACAGTTAGAGCTGTCTGAAAACCTAAAGATTAACAAAGCTGACGGAAGACCAACTCCTTCCCATCAAGCTTTGCAATGCTTAAATGTCACACAGGCACAAAAGTAGCACTATATTTTACTTGCCTCTTTGGACTCAAAGAACAGCAGAGAAGGCTGAGAAACCAAACTAATTCTCTGGTTTTCTGGTCACTGCCATTCTCAGAGTTGAAATTGGACTCTTTGATTTGTGAGCTTATTATTTGCACAATATGGTACTATTGTGACCTACTATAGAAAATGTCAGGTTCTATCTTGACCACAGAATTTTGAATGAAACACTAACCACTTTATTTTTCTCTAAGAGAGTGAACTGCAATATGGCAAAATTTACAAGTCAGCTTCTCTCTCTCTCTCCCCCCCCCTGTGTATGTGTGTGTGTGTGTGTGTGTATAATTCCTGTTTGATTAATTGATTAGTGTTCTACTTAGCATTAACTGTCAATTTGACAGATCCTTGAGACTCCTGAAGACCATCTCAATTGGGTATTATCTTTATCATGTTTGTCTGTGAGCTTGTCCATAAGGGACTACTTTTGTTTTTGTTTTTGTTTGTTTGGTTTTTTTACCAGCTGATAAGGGATGGTAAAGCCACTGTGAACTGTGCCATTTTCTGGGTAGGCCATTCTGGGCAAGGTAAAAAAAAAAAACTAGCTAAGCAATATATAAGTAGGGAGGGAACCAGGAAACAAGAGAGACAGCAAATACCACACTATATGATTTCTGTTATACTTCCTTGGTTATGAGTAATTTCTCTGGAGGAGCAAGCAAGCCTACCTTCAGGTTTCTGCCTTGAATGTACTTAGTGATGGAGCATAACTTAGAAGTGTAAGAAGAAATAAACTCCTCATCTCCCAAGTTGCTTTTGGTCAAGATGGTTTATTAAAGCAACAGTATAAAATAAGAACAATTAACATCTAAATCAAAGGATGATATTTAAAATTATCAAAATAAATATGTCAGGCTATGGAGAAAAATTACGTTTTTTTTTTCTTTTTTAATTGTTGTAGTGAACTAAGAAGGGTATATGCTTCAAGTCAGTGATTCACAGGCTTCTTTGGCATGCTCTATGTATCACTGGAAAATCTGAGTAAAGCCATTTGCTTTTGAGTTCTCCAGTACATGTCCCTAGGTCGTGCTACTTGTGGCCCATGGGAGAACATGCTGCCACGTTGCTGATAGATGTGGCTTTTTCTTGCATGCAGGTTTTGCTTGAGAGGAAAATGGTTGTTTCGTTCATATAATCTCAGTATCACTAGATCAGCAATTTGACATGTAAGAAAAGATTGAAATAAAAATACATGAAGGCAATGACTTTATGGCCCAAAAGAGCAATTATAATACTGATGAAAAATTTAAAAGATGCTTTTTATACCTTGGTGGTCAAGGAAAGATAGAAAATATAAAATAGAAATGAATTAGGTAATATGCTTTAAATTTTAATATAATGTCACCATAAAAATATGTGCTAAAATTATTTTTCACTTTATAAAATGAACACATTCCTTGGAGAGTCATGTTTTACATGCTTTATTTCGTCACTGCTAAGAGCTTTCAAGTCTCAGGATGGAGACCTTAACTAAGAATTCTCAGATCTCTCAAAACACATAAGTCCTGAGGAGATGTTTCAGTTAGTAAGTTGAGTGTTATACACACACGAGGATCTGAATTTGATCCCTAGAACCCAAGTTTAAAAGGCAGGAAGTATTGGCACACACTTGTAATCCAACTGGTCAGAAGACAGTGAAAAAGAGAACAACCCTTGAGGATGGCCAGCCAGTGTTTCTAATCAGCAAGCTGCAGGTTCAGTGAGAGACCATGTCTCAAAATAGTAGGATTAGTGTGACTGAGGATGACACCAGATGACTATATATGCTTTCACATACAAGCATAATACACACGTGCACCCCTCCCACACTGTACAAACACATGCACACACACAGTTGCTTACAGCTCTTGATCCACTGCCAGACAGACATTTATTTGACAACTATCACACTTCTGCATGTGCTCAAGGATGTTATTGATAGAAGCCAACTTTTAGAGGACAAAATGGAGCTTAGAGGTGATTTAAAACAACAGTTTTATGCACTTCATATATTCAATACTGAACTTGTAAAATGTAATGTAAAGCTACTCGTTACTGTTGTGAACTATTCCAATTGTATAGAAATCCAGAGAGTTGTATAGACTTTAGGTCTGGTTACTTTGGGAGTGTGATGATTTCATTTCTTTCCAAGGACTTTTATAATAATGTTAAGAAAGTACCTTTTCCCATATTGTACTTTTAATCATTCTCTGTGTTGGATAGTTTCCTACATGTATATTAATTAATATTAGGTAGTTCCCGCTCCTAGTCCCACCTGCCATGCCCCTCCTCCTCCTGCTGGCAGCCTCCCTTCACGACTCTCCGTGCAACCCTACTTTTATCATTTTCTGTCTCTGGCTCACTGTATTTAATAGGTTCATCATTTGGGCATGGGTAGGAAGCAATTTATTGTAGTAAGACCAATGTATCAGAGGTAACACCACTAAAGAAAGAGACAGCCCTTCACAAATAGCCATTAATTGCTAATATTACCCCTCAGGGAGGGCTGAGGCTTCACAATCCATTTTCCATCAATGCTCAGAGGCCCAACCCTGTGCTGGATTGTGCAGGTGAGTTCCTGAGCACAACGGCCATGTCATGCCCTAAAAACATCTTCTAGCTCCATAGCTTACCATATTCACTTATATTCTTCCTTATCTCTCTTTTTCAATGTTCCCTGCACCTTGGAAAGGGAGTAAGAGCTTTTCCACTCAGAGCTGAGCACTTCACCATCATCTGTTCTCATACACAAATACTTAATGTTGTATTTGAAAGAACAGACTTGCCACTTCCTGGGTTGAGTGTTGCACAACTAGGTAATATTCAGACCTAGATTACCATCTAATGCTCATCAGTGCAAATAATTAATCCTCTGCTTCTGTTTTATTTTGTCTGTTTGTTAGCTTGTTTGTTTTCTCTCTGGGGAACATTCTCTTATAGGCCAGACCACCAGTCTTCAAACTTCAATTCATTTTAAAGCTGAGGATGTCCTTAAACTTCTGATCTCCGGGCCTGCTTCTATCAAGAGCTAATACTGCACCCTTGTATCTCTACATTCGATGTATACAATGCTAGCTATTGTACATGGGGCTTCACATACTAGGCAAGCACTCTACCACCAGAGATCTATCCTCACTCTAATTTTCGCAATGATATCTTGAAGTCCAGATGTTAGAAAAATTCAGAACCATTTACTTAGTAAATTCTGATATTAATCCTACCGACTTCATGAAGATGGTTCTTAAAAAATTAAAACTCTCACAGAAAGTATCAGTCAAATTTGAAGATTCCAATGGTTTTGTCTTTTGTATATGTAGAAGGGGGGAGAAAGTGAAAAATAATTTCAGTTCCATAAAGACTGATAGAGATTTTGGCTGATCTGGGTATAAATAGCATAGTTAAAACAAAGCTTTTATTTTTTTCTCAGTGCTCCAGCCATTAATTCTGCAAAAGCTAATTCATGTGGGAACTAACTATGGTAGCTGAGTAGAACACGGGGTGGGGGGGAACCCTCATTGCCAATGGCAGCAGTTTCTCAGCAGTGGTCATGACATTCTTATAAATTTAAGTTAGAGGGTATCTCCTTATAGATTATTAATCAAACAGAAGTAACCAACTGAAGTTTCGCTCATGATTAAACTTTTACTTTGCATAATTTGCCATTTGTGGCTCATCTGCAGCTGAGATCTTATTGATACCAAAGAAATGTCAGCTTCAAAGTGGGCTTCTCTTACAAATGACACATTCAGCTTTGTGGATTAATGTTGGAAGGGTCCTCTTTTTAAGACAATTAAATGTGAATGAGGCATAATTTAGAGGCAATCAACCTGAAATCTGCCCCTTGAAAAAATGTATCAGAACAAATGACCTGAAAATTCTAGTCCTGCGCTTCTTTTTTAATACATCTACCAAAATCAAATACCACCGTCAAAAGGATTGATACATAAATGAGAGTTCTGGGAAAGAGTGGAAGCTATTGTTCCTTGTCAAAATGTATTCCAATTCATCTGATACGATGTCTTAAAATGTGTACCATTCAGAGAGGCTTATTACATTGTCATTTTAGTTATCTAAAGATTATTGAATGTGAAGCTTGTGCATTTCGGTATGAGAATAAGCTTCCACAAGTTTCATTCTCACGTATAACAGCTCTAAATTGCTGAATAAAATTCAAGAGGTTTGGAGAATGAAGGAAGTAGGGAGTTTCCTAATGGGCATCAAAACTTGCCAAGCAGCCAAAGGGAGATGAAGTTTAAGACATCTGACAACTGAGTTCCATCCTCAGCACCTATATGTTGGAAGAGAGAACTATCACCCTCAAGTAGTTGTTTGACCTCCAAAAATGTGCCATGGTCCAAGGGCCTCCCTGACACCACACACATAAATAAATAAATGAAATAAAATTTAAAAGCAAAGCAACTGTTAAATCATATAATGGTTAATATTGATGGAATCTGAAATATACTAAGAGATTTGACTCAGAGGTATGTCAGGGTACTTCTAGGAAGGGTTAACTGCAATGAGAAGATTCCAACTTAATGTTTGCCTTCCAGTGTGTACTAAAGGTCACTGGATCTCTAGGAATCTTCCAGGCCTTAAGTACCAGTTTAAAATTACTTGTGCATTCAGCTTTACTGACTGAGCAGTTGTGGAGTTCACAGTCTCTCCAGTGTATAGGTGGCCAATGTTGAACTTGACAATTCTTACTGTGTAAGTGGTCTCATAAATCTCCTTTGTGACGCATAATTACTTTAGCAGTTCTGTTCCTTTAGAGAACCATACCTAATAAAGGCTAGCATGGAACTATGGTTTACTGTGCCTCATGGGCAGGCTAAAAGGACTCCTGATCAAAATAAGCAGCTGAATAACTCCAGGATAAAAAGGACTACTAACTACAACAGAGCAAAAATATGTATACACTGATATCAAGTTTCTGGGAGGTTCCTGGAAAATCCACAGAAATTAGTCAGAAATAAGTAAAGGTGTAGAGTTTATAACACAATTCTGGCTGATGTAGCGTATTCCAATTTTAAAAGTATCACCCATATTGAGGGCAAAGGTAGAACAGACCTCATAATTTGTGGAGAAAAACTCTGTGAATGTCAAATATACAATTCAAAATTATCTCTTATAGCTGTGCACTGGAAGGTCCATTAAAAAGTCACATTTGAGCTATGGAGAAGTATGCACACTTATTAGCCCAGCATTCTGGTGGCAGAGAAAGAAGAATGCTGAGTTTGAAGTAACCCTGGGTTACACAGTAATTTAAGGTCAGTTCTAGCCTCTTAGAGAAACACTGCCCCCCAAAATAAACCAAATGTGATGAATAGTGGCCGGAAATCTCTCAAATACTTAGACAATTAAATAAGGAGTAAAATAATATGTCATAGCTGAATCAAATATCTAAAAGTTCTCCAATGTGTTTCACAGGATTTTGGAAATATGTATACGGTATAGATGCATCAATAGAGGCTATTAAAACAGAAGACAAGAATGGGACTGTGAAATAGGAAAGAAGATAGATGAAGAGGAGGAGAAGAGCATGAGGGAAAGATGGGAGAAAGCAGTTAGAAAAGAAAGGCAAAAAGATGATATGAGCGGGTGGGAGGACGGAAAGGGAGAGGCAAGCAAGAGGAAGGAGAATGACGGAAGAAAGAGGAGGGATGAGAGTGAAGGGGGAGAAAAAAGAGAGGGAGGATGTGATGGGGAGAAACAAGAAAGGAATGAAGACGTGGAAGGAGGGAAGGAAGAAAAGAAAGGAAAGGAAAGGGAAGAGAGGGACGGAGGGAAGGGGAGAAAGGGAGAAGGCTATGGAGGGAGAAAGGAAGGAAGGCAGATAGGTAGGCAGGCAACCAATACCAACACCATCCAGTTTTGTTAAGGAGTAAGATCTTGTCTTTAATCTTCAGGAAACCAAAACATGACAAGTGCAGGAGGTAAGCACAAGAGAGCATTAGCATATTGGGGTCAACATGAATCCTTTTTACATACTCCCTAATCTTTAGTCAATGGGTATCTGAGTAAAGTACTCATGTGTGTTGGGTGAGGCATTTGGCAGAGACAATCAATGGGAACATTGCATTTTTTTTTTTTTTAGACAGAGGTCAAAAATACCTTTGCAGTATATGTTTTCAATTATTGAACATCAGTATAAATTGATGTACTGTTTAAACCCTTGATGGTGAACCTGTGATTGCATCTTCTCATACATGGGTACTTTAAAAACACACAATGACTTCAATTGCACTTCACCTCTCTAGCTCTGGAGTCACAACTGAATCATTTCATTATGAGTGGTGGTTCTTGAAATCATCACAATTACACTCTCATTCAGATTCATGGTTCTTTTCTGTACGTATCGAGGATATTCACAAACTGTTCAGAGTGCCTTGAATGTAATCCTGTGATAATCTATAGTAGTCTTTTACAATTATATTTATTTGTATGCCTGTGTGTGTGCGCATGCACATGTTCTGTGGTGCAAAAGTGATTGGATTATAAATTGCAGGAGTCCGTTCTCTCCTTCTACCATATGTATTCCAAGGATCAAAATCAGGTAGCCAAGCTTGGTGGTGGACGACTTTAACATCTGGTCATCTTCTGGGTCACCACCTTACTTTTCTTCACATAGATTAACCTTAACCTTAGCTCCCCAAGGAGGTTGTTACAGTCCACCTACAGCACATCAGTTCAATTCCTTCAAATCCATTACTTATTTATCATCCTTAAATACTGAAGACAGCATGGCATCTATTACCAAAATCAAAATGTACAATGTAGTCATAACAAATATCTTAAGACAGCAATCAGCAAAACAGTGAAACGAGGGGACACAGGGACATGGCTCAATGTGTAAAGTCCTTGCTACACAGTTATTAAGATCTGAGTCTTTGTCCCAGAATCCATGGGGAGCCACAGATGGGGCATATGTTGGGTTCGCTCACCAGTCCTCCTTACTGAATCCATGAATTCTAGACAAACATGAGAAAGCCTTTCTCAAAATATATTGCAGTGAGCAGTAAAGAAAGACAACCAACACCAGCCTCTGGTTTTTATACACCTTCCCATACATATGTACACATACACGTAACACACACACACCACCTTTTTAGGAACTTGAAGCTGGATTTGTGTTTATTGATTTTTATCTTAAGTACCCAAACAAATGTCATTTAAATAAAAGTTTATGAAACATGAGGTATTTATCCTTCTCCCTCCTCCCTCGTCAGGAGACGTTAGTGATACCTTAGACCCAGTGTTATTGTCTATATATGGCACTATAATTGGTCCACTCAATAGAAGACATGATGAATTGGTTTAATAAAACATCAAAGTACCTATTCATTTTAGTGCTGCCTTTGTTTTAGTGTATCTTTCCAAGATCTCATTTATTTGGATTACCCATGTATGCAGCAGAAATTATGTCTGGGTTAATCATGGCAATTTATTACAGCTAAGGCCATTAGAACTTTGGTTAATGATAATCTTCAATGATTAATTTACTCATTGCCCCACATCTGCTCAGGGGACTTAGGAAATATTCTCTGAATGAATTTAGTAGCTCATATTCTGCCCTCAGAGCCTTGGAATGATCACCTTTCTCCTTAACTACTCATTTTTAAAAATATATATACAGACCCAAGTAATACTTGAGCTCTAATATTGCTTTACTATGATACTAGTGCTGATATAGACAATTTTAATATAATTATAACTCATGGTAAATCATAAAAATTAGTGGATGTGTGTTTATAAAGCTTTCAACTGTTCATAATATACCATGATGTAGGTTGGGACTTTAAATAAAAGGGCAAGAGAAAGAAGGGATAATAGACTATCATAAGTCAATAGTTAATCACCCAGAAATCTAAATTAAACCTCCTATTTACCTTCTATTAGTAAGAACCTTTCTCATGGAACAACTACATACCTAAGCTCAAAGATCTAATTTCTGGCCTAGATATGCTTAGACACATATCTGTACTATGAGATAAGATCTTGATTATCAGTTGGTGTCAGGTGCAGCTTTCTGAGCCAACATCAACACAAATCCAAACCTCAGCACTGGGAAAAAAAAGTGAGAATTTTGTAGATTCTAGAACAATAGATGCTAAGTTTTCTTAATTTCTTGAATTCAAGTCTCATGTAGCTCAAGCTGGCCTTGACGTCACTTGTGTCCAAGATAACTTTAAATTTCAAATTTTCTCAACTGACCCATTTTATTTAGGCTGACCCCATCTAGTGCTCCTTACCCAACAGTTCTCCACCAACTACTTCCTGCTAGGTAGAACAGTCTCATACAGCCACCTGTGCAATTTTCAAGTTGACCATTGTTTTAATAAACTGGATCATTTGAAATCTTTGCTAACAGAAATTTATGCCACCTTGGTCTGCTCTCGGTGAGACTTTATAAACCCTATCTTGCTTTGCTCCAAATCCAGAGTCTCTTTGGAAGGAGACAGCTGTTGCACATCTGTAATTCCAGCAGCCAAAATGTAGAGGGGTTCTATGCACATGAAACACAGAAGAATGTCATTCAATGATGGTCTGATTAAGAGTCCATATTGAATGGTCGATGTGGTGCTAACCTCCTAATCCAGGACATCTACACACTAAGCCACCATTCCACAGTTAACCATACCACCAACATGATCCTCACATCTTTCCCAAGAGAGAAAATATGTTAAGATCTGATAGCTATCTATACTCTATTAAATTATCACTCGTTCTACCTTCATCTGTCATTCATTTTGTGTTTCCCCTTCTATTCTTCCTCTCTTTTTCCCTTTCCCTGTCCCTTGTGTTTCTTTCCTTCTCTTATCTATACTTTCTTTACTTGCGCCCCTTCTTATCTCCCTCCAACCCCCTCTTCCTCCCTCCCTAACACTCCATTTAAAATTGCTTAAATTATTTTAGGTTGTGGAATGCAAACAAAAAAAATTACTAATCTATCAGTCTGATTTGATTGTTGGTCCATCAATTTGTTTTTTACTTTATTATTATTTGAGGCAAGAGTATGAGATTTTCTTGAACATGCAAGACTTGTATTCTGTGATACATTACAATACCTGTAGTGAGCTGTGCCACTTAGTACCTAAAATACAACTAATATGAATTAAGCAATAGGATTTGATATATAACCATTTTTATCCAAATCTAATCATTTATGGCTAAAGTTTCTTATACTAGATTGGAAAGCACCGATAGATCAAAAACTTTCAAAAATCATGTCCTTATATTATTTTTCAACATCAAGTATAACTCTTGGCCTGTACAGGGTAAGATGATCATATGCAGGTGCTTGTTCTTGATTAAATTGCTTTCCTCTTCTTCTCTGGCTCGTTCTCCTAGTCTTCCTCCTCCTCTTCCCTTCCCCCCTCCTCCTTGCTCTCTCTTTCCTCCTCTTCTACTTCATCTTTTGCCCCCTCCTTCTACCTCCTCTTCTTCCTCTTCTGGTTCCTCCATCTGCTTCTCTGCATGCTCTTCCTAGTCTGGTTCTTTTACCTTCCTTTTTTCCTCTCCCTCCTCCAACTCTGCTTGCACATTTCCTTCTCGACAATCTCACGGTGAATGACAAACAAGCTTGGGTTGTAATCCTCCTTGTTGCTAATCAATTATGTCTTAGTGTCATTTTCTTTTGAGCACTGTAACTGCATATACAGATAGCAGTGGAATCATCCTATTGCCTGGTGTTCTCCCCTTATGTCATTGCCTACATATGCTGTAGTTACTAATCCAATTGGGGATCTAACAGAAGACTTCACACAAAGTAGAAAACCTGTAATTAACATTGTTGACTAAAAGCTTGGAGGTCTAAAGCTCACGTTCTCTAGTCAAGCTGCCTGGGAAATAGCCAGATATACCCACCTTCCTGCACACTCAACCTCAACTGCCAAAATGAGGTGAAGTTCCAACATTTGCCACAGACTTTGAGAGCCTTAAATGTGTGTGCTGGCTTCCGGCACATCGTTAACACCTTGGGAAATAAGAGTGGTCCCCATAGGGAAACAGTGTTGTGTGGACACCTGCAAACTTAGAGATGTACTCAGTGCTTTGCATTACTCTGTCAGAGATGAACAATGTTAACCGAAAACCTGGGATTTTAACATATATTTTTAGTATATGCCTTATGCCACTTTTAAAAGCTATGCCACATTTAGAATCTTTGGCATGAAGTAGGTTTTAATGGTGTTTCTGTTTGTTTGTTTGTTTGTTTGTCTGTCTATTTTTGAACTAGGTATATATACATGATTGACAGATCTTATTTTTATTTATATGTATGCATGCTTCTCTGGTGTAGGTATGAGTCCCAGGGAGGTCAAGAGGGTGTCAGACCCCTTCCGCTTAAGTTAGAGGCAATTTTGAGGCACCTAATATACTGTTGGAAATTGGCTCCTAGAAAAGCAGTACTTACTCTTAGCACATGAGCCATCTCTCCAGTCACTCCAGAGGCAGTTCTTTTAGGGTTAGTTTTCATATTTATGGCAATAGTCTTTAGTTACACCTTTCAAAGTGTGCCCAGAAAAATGTTGTATCAGAACGAGGCAGTGGCCGAGGCCTTATACCCAGGAGCTCATCAGGGTGATTTAGATCCCATTATTCTAGGATGAGAACTCTGCCTCTGTCTTTCCTCTAAAATGTGATTAACAAGGACACAGAATTTCATGACTTGAAATAAGTTAACATTTATAAAATATTTATAAACATGTCTGATACGTAACAAACAGTCAGAGTATTAGACTGAATAATTAATATTGCCTCAAGTAGAAAAAAGGGTTTGGTGCAGAGCCAATTCTGGGTCCTACTCAGGACTGAAAGGACTAGAATCCTCTCTGTGTTTCTCTGTTTCTCTGTCTCTGTCTCTGTCTCTCTGTCTCTGTCTCTCTCTCTCTCGTGTGTGTGTGTGTGTGTGTGTGTGTGTGTGTGTGTGTGTGTGTGTGTGTGTGTGTGTACTTGCATTTATGTTCATGTGTGTGAATGCGATGTGTGGACCCCAGCACATATACTGAGGTAGGACAACCTTGCCTGCCAATCTTCACCTTCCCAGCTTGCTTGAGAGCTCTGTATTCCAGCCCATGAGCTTCTGTGGATTTTCTCATTTGCCTCCTGTCTCTCTGAAGAAGCAGTGATACTGCAGTTGCTCACGCTATGCAACCAAGTTCCATGTGGTTTCTGGGGACTCAACCTCAGGTCCTCACACAAGTGCTTTTCCTCCACAGAACCATCTCCCCGGACTGAATGCAAATCTCTTGACTCTGTAGCATTTTAACAAGTTCTTCAGCTAATTAAAGACTGTCAGTTTTGAAGCTATTGTTTTTCATTAGGAGAATTGTTGAACTGAAACCATCAGTGTGGTAAATATAGAAAAACACAAACTTCCTGAATATGTTAAGCCTTATAACTGCAAGCACCCCAAATCTTTATGGGAGATTCCTTGCACACCCAATTAAATCAGTCAATAAAGCATGCTTCTGTAGCGGTTAGCATCTCCAAATGACGGATCTCAATATACGGCTTCTCTCAGCTTATAACTAGGTAGCACTCCTCTGTGATCAGTTTCCCCAGGATAATGGCAGATTTCCATCTATATGTTTGCATATCTAAAACTTCTGTATAACTGAGACCACTGAGACATTGGGAGACATCTCAGCTTCTGCAAAGCCCAGTACAGACTCTCTACTGAGAAAAGCTCTGATATGAAATTACAGCTGCATTTTCTTTGGGGAGGGGGGAGGAAGAAAAATGCCAATTGTTTCTTACAATGTGTTCTTTTTATTCCAGAGAAGAATTTAGAAGTGATGTAAAATCTGTTACTTTTCCCATATTTATTTTGTCATTAGAATCAATTATCAGTTTTCCTGGATGACTCTTCATAATACACCAAACAGGACCATAGCGGCTGAAGGGATGCATCAGCAGCTAGGAGCACTTGCTGCTCTAGCAGAAGACTCTACTTCATTTCCCAGGACCCACATGACAGCTCCTAATTGTCTGGAACTCCAGTTCCAGGAGAACTGAAGCTCTATTCTGACCCCCTCAGGCACTAAGTATGTACACCATATACACATATATACATGTAGGGGAAATACTCATATATATAATTAAAAAAAAAAAAGGCTTTTTAAAATGGTATAATACTTCAGACCATATTTTCATATGTAAGGAAATAAAATCTAAGAAGACAAAAGTGCCCACTTCAGTGGTTGGTTGATCAAAGTTTAGATGCTGGGCCCTATCCTAGTTCAGGGACTCTGTGACACTAAGACTTCCCAGAAACCCCCAGGAAACAAGGAGACACTTGCTTATTTATCTATTATTTAAGACCTATTTTTACGGCTGGGCAGTGGTGGCGCACGCATTTAATCCCAGCACTTGGGAGGCAGAGACAGGTGAATTTCTGAGTTCGAGGCCAGCCTGGTCTACAGAGTGAGTTCCAGGACAGCCAGGGCTACACAGAGAAACCCTGTCTCGAAAGAACAAGAAAAACCAAAACAACAAAAAAAGACCTATTTTTACTTTGTATGTATGTATAGGGGGTGGGACATTTGAGTGTTACTGTCTGCTAGAAGGGGGTTTCTAATCCATTCTAACTGGAGATAGAGAAAATGACAGGAAGCAACTCCATCCACTATAGCTGCTGGGAATAAACAGGGATCCCTTACAAGAGCAACCAGCACTTTTAACTGCTAAAACGTCTCTTCAGCCACCATTGCTTCTTTATATTGATGCATGTTTTTATACATGGCAGTTAAAAGTTTTATAATCCAAAAAATTGTATTTTACTACTGAATTGGATTTTGAAGTTTCATAGTAACAATAACTGTGGATAAACTGCATCCATCCCAGCCCACAGGTGGAAAGCCGACTTACTACTTTAGTTTCATTTCTACTGCTGTGATAAAATATCCCAAGTAGAAGCAACTCAGAAAGAAAGGGTTTACTTGGAATACAATTCATCTAGATAATTCCTCATTAAAAGTCGCTTCAAGTTGACAGTTAAAACCAATCAGCACTTTTAACTCCATATGTGTGTATGATAGGAAACCTTTTCTTTAAAGAGAATATTTAAAATCAAATTATTTAAACTGGTCCTGTTCCAATATGCCTGGTAGCCTCACAGAGAAGAAGTCATCTGAGAGAACAAGAACAGTATGGACGACACATAGAAGCCAAGACGTGAAGCATTAGGTGAACCTGTTCCTGCAGACATTGTGACCTTCGACATCCTGACACATTCCTGGCTTCTTTAATACTGTGATTACTTATTCCCCATGTTGTGGTAAGCCATAAATATAATATTATTTTTGTACTTACTTTATAACCATAATTATTCTACTGTTATGAATTGTACATATCTGATAGTCAGGAGATCAGAGAAGCAAACCCCAAAGGGGTCACAACTCACAGGTTGAGAACCACTGTTCTAGAGACTGAGGAAATTAACTTGTTATCTAGGCCATTATGCTTGAGGAAAATTGTTATGGAAGTTCTAATGCATTAATATTGCAACAATCACTCCAACAACATTATTTTGTACGGTTTCAATAAAATCCATACTCAAAAAAAATTTTTAAGACAGATACCTCATAAGAAACCATTCTTCTTTTGTATGATAGCTTCTGTAATTTCTCATTTTCCACAAAAAGGCTAGGCCTATTAACTTCACTCATGAAGAGAACTCACATTGCTTCACAAGGAATTGTAGTCAGTTAATAGTTGCTGTAAGCAAGATGGTCCTTTTTTCTTCCGTGTTTTACCCAGCATCAGGCAACTTTCTCCCCAGCCCCCAGGCTCCTGTGAGTAACTCCTGACTCATGGCCCTCTAAATTTCCCAGATAAAATTAGTTGGTTTACCAAGACAGACTGGGTGGAGTTATTTCTTTCATCTGTCATTGGCATCGGTGGCCTGTCTGGGTGAGTATTCATTTGATCATCTTGGGAAAAGTTCGCACAATAGTATTGTTGGGAAGGAAAAGGAAGAGAAGCTGGAGACGTGGCTCAGAGGTTAAGAGGGTTTCCTGCTCTCCCAGAGCACTGGGGTTCAGGACCCAGTGGCCATGCCAGGCAGCTCACAACAGCCTGGAACTCCAGCTCCATGGAATCTGATGTCTTCTTCTAGCCTCCTTGGATGCATGCACCATGCGCCTGTGCACAAACACATAATTGATGCATGCACATACACTTAATTGATTAATTAATCAGTTAATTAAATTAAAATATAAATACATCCTCAAAAGTTACTAAAGAGAGACATTAAAATCCAAAGGGGTCAGGCTAGGGGTAAAAAGTGCCATGGTTAGCATGTTCTAATACAGAAATTCTACCCACATCTTCATCTTTATACTAACTGTGTCATGAACTTTCATTGTCCTGTGTAGCATTCTTGAGTCTACACATACACAAGAATTTGGCTATCTGAAACTGTGGGAACAAGGAGACTTTAGACATTGCGTGTAATACCATTGCCTGTCAGTACATAGTCTGCCATTATATGGTCTCTCAGTACATTGCCTCACAGTACACCGTCTCTAATTGCACTGTGAATATGGGGTCTCTTAGCCCATTGCCTCTCAGCTTGGGTCCTGCAATGAAAGTGAGGCATCTTCAGTAGGCAGGGTGAATTTCTGGTAAGTGGATCCAAACTCTTCCCAAGTCCTATACCCTGTCATGCTGAGGCGCCCTGAAAGCTGTCTTTATGCATCATGCAATCTCCTCATACCTTTGGTGATATCAAGCTGGTTGGAAAAAAGCCCAGAAATGCCTGCTTTCGATCTAATCTCCTTTATAACACTTTCCTGAAAACATCACACCACATGATTTGTTGACACTTCTAAATCCAGATTCTTGGAATGTACAATTAGTATGCCTGCAGTAGGCAACTGAGAAAGTGCCATTCAGGAGATGGGTAACCTGTGAGTAGCATCTACTAGATTCCTAACGCTAGGACCCTGAACCTTTTTCTCTACCTATCCACTAAATGCTATAACATTGTCAGAACTCTGTAGAAATCAAAGACCCATGCAAACAAGTTACTGTCCTGAAATACTGCCTCATGTTTCTGTGTGGAAATTTCCATGCATCACCTGTGTTTTTCACAGTGAATGTGCAGTAGTACTCTATCAGGATTTTGTCCAAATGAAGTATAAAATCAAGATTTTGAAAGACTACCATATTTCCTCTTTATATGGTGATAAAAATTTTCCGAAACCCTACTGACTTTAAATGATACAAATCTACTTTCTTGAAGGTCAGAAACCCAACAGGCCTTTCATTGGACTGCAAATGGGAAGATTATTGGGTAATGCTAAGAAAGATCACTCTTCCTTTTGTTACAGTAATATTAAAAGCTCACAAATGGGAATCTTTCCTTCTAGTCAAGAGAATGGAACCCCTGGCCTGGGTGGAGACCTAACAGTCCTGTTGGACAAGTCAATCACTTGGCAAAGGGAGCACCCCTCAAGAATGCATATCTTCCTAAAGCCATGCTAATAACATGGCAGAAAATAATTATAGCCTTAATTGCATAATGTGTCTTTTTCTTCCCAGAGTCTTACCCTCTCTCTTCAGTTGCTTCCAGAGCCTCACCCATGCATTTTTGTAAATACAACCACTGTTTTGAATTACCAAGAAAATATTAACTTTTCTTATCCCTTCTGTTGCTATTCTAAGCATGTTTCCACTGACAGGTTCAGATTTGATTCTTCCTCTAAACTGCTCTACTCACTTTGTAACTGCTTGTCTGTCACATGGATGACTTCTGTTTAATTCAAAAGACATGACTTGTTCTCTTCCCTTACCTAGGCAGCTGCCAAGATGTACAGCTTATTACCCCAGAGTTTTTCTCTTAACAGATAAAATAAAATTTCTTTGAGCTTCCTTCTAAACCTGTTCTTAAATTCTTTTATCAGTAAGAACTTTAAGAAAGAAGCCCAATTTCCCAAGTATGGTTATTCTTTATCATGGGCAGCACTCAGTTCTTTTGTTGTTTCAGTACTAAGGTACTCTGTATTTGCTAACTATTAGCTTGCTAATAGAATTGTGAGAGCCTGGGCTCTGGAAGCTGCATGCCCCAGCCATCTTTCCCTGTTTGGCTAATGGGGTGTTTTGCATCCACTCTGCCCCAGGGCTAGTGCCATGAAGGCCGGATGTGGGAAGTGTAACCTGTACCTATACCATTGCTGCCTCTGGGTGGGTGTTGGGTTGTGGGAAACTATGGGACACTGCTCCAGGGGTAGGGAAGTGAGGCCTGAGATCCTGGGAACAGGCAGAGCCAACTCAGGGGTCCCCAGACCTGCACGGAGGCCAGGGACGGAGCTGTCTAGTTCTTAGACTCTTGGGTACCTAGATGATGCTGGATGCCACAGAAGAGCTGAGAATGGGGTAGGGACCCAGGGATGGATCTAGCCTGGGACTGAAGGGGAAAGGAGGGAGAGAGAGCTCCAGCTGGGTCCCACAGGGAGAATTCCTTGGCTTGCTGAGGGGCAGCTTGGTTTGGTGGAGGCCATGACTGGAGTGCTGAGAGGGCTTCTGCCAGAGACTAGACAGCTGGCTCTTTAGAGGAAAGCCTGTTCCATGGCTACCCAAGGCGGATCCTGATGAAAAGAGGTAATTCATGGTTTTAAGGCATTTATTGTCATTTCAGACAGTGGTGATGAGTAAAACCGTACCCACCTTTCTCAGGGTGGGCCTGAGGTTAAATAACTTCTTCAGGGAGGAGTGGCTGGGAAGGGGAGTTTATTGACTAAGCCTTGAGGCCTTCAGGTACCTCATTAAAATGAAGATCTGTTTTGAGGCTCTGTGACCTGTGGTCATGTCCTCTGCCTGTGGAGGGGCTTGGGGCATTGCCCTTATGAAACTGATAGCCACAGACCTATGGAGAGCTGCAGCCCCATGTCAGGAGTCAGGTGTCCAGGAACATGGCAAAACGCCTTCCATCCCTTGCAGGGTTATACCCTGCTGGGTCACCAGGGTTTGAATCTAGCTCAACCAGAAACCAAGCTGCCTTTCACAGTCCTACACTTGCCCAAAACTATAATCAAGGAGACAAGTAAAAGAGAAAAGCAGTAAATGGAGATTAATTTAATATGACCACCCTGAGATGAGGAGCAAAGAACTCCAGTGACCAACTGCCCTATCTCCCTTGGTAGCTTGAGAGATTTAAGTTTAACTAGAAGGCAGCATAATAAGATATGGTTAAGGTACAGTCTTGCTCATCATTATTATTTCTGCTTCAGTCTATCCTACAGTCTCTTCTTCTAGGAGACAAGTGCCCTTCCTGGTTAACATCATGGACATGGTTTTTTCCACGTCCCAGTCTGAGATTTGCAGAGGGAATCAAATTGGGGGAGGATATTTATTGACTTAGTGAGGTGATGTCTAAAGAGAGATATGTAAGCAACCATTTAGAATACCTCCTTTCCTGCCTGGAGCAGAACAAGCTGAAGGAAGGCACCTCCCAGGATATCTTAGAGGCTGCTTTCACTGACCGGTTCATGATGAGCACTCTGTATATTTATCTCTTTGGCTTTCTCTCTTTGCACCTTCTGCAGCCATTTTTTCTTTCTTTTTTTAATTGAGACATGTTCTCACAGAGGTGGGAGAACAGCCCCACAGGACTCAGGAAGATTTACACAGTACAAAATTCCCAAGTCCCCAAGTTCCCAATTCCCTATCCCCAAGGTTTCACAAGCCATAAAGATGCAGGGAGAGGAACTGCCTGTAAGTTGTGCAAAGGATCCAGCTCTTGTGAGTTATCACCCAAGCTGGAGTGGGCTTTCTAGTAAGGAACCCATGCTCCTATAAAGGAACCCTGATAAACTTACTGTTGTGTAATTTACTTCAGCCTGTCACTGGCATCCAATTTGTGGTTAACAAGGAATTTGTTCCTATTCCCTTGTGAAAAGCCACACATTCCTCTTTATGCATTACATCCCCGTGCTCTTTCAGTTTTAGGACCAACTGGTGTTCAGTTTTGATTCAATTTACTATAGATCATATTCATTAGTTCTGAAGTTTAGGATGTGATCATTTTTGGGATCACCATATCCACTACTGTCATCTATGTTGGACAAGCAGCAGGTAGGTATTATGTTGGTGAGTTCTGAGATTGTTTCTGGCAGCTCTGAGCACAAATTAAATTAAGCCAGCAAACTGAAATTTCCTGGGGAAATGGCATGCTCACCGGGAGAACACGTGCACACACAACAACCATGTTTGATCCATCATGAATAAAATTTATAAATGCAAAGGAGCCCTGGGCTCTTCCACTTGATAATAATGATGGTGACAGGAAGTGCCTCTGGAGGAGGCCAGCTCTATACACTTGAAACCCTTTTTAAGTTTAAACTCTCAAGCAGCCCAGAGCCTTCAATTTTCTACAACAAAGTTTAAAGCTGAATTCCATCTCATAAATCAAAATTAAATATAAAGAGTATGAGCAAAAGTTTTCTTAGCATTTAGTATAATTTATTATTTAGGTCATTGGCATCCATTAATTATTTGGAAGAGGAGGTTGTATTAAGACATTTCCATACATGTTTATGATGTATGAGTGAAGGTGGTAGCAAAAGGTTCAGAAGTACAATGTCATCCTCAGCTACATAGAAAGTAGTGGACTACATGTGATTCTGTCTCAAAATATATAAATTACAACCCCAAAATAAAACAAATAATTAAAATTAAAATAAATAAATAATGGATACATTTTTATTATATTCATCCCTATTTATTTCTCTCATCTCTTTTCTATTCCTGCTGTGCTTCTTCCTCTTTTCAATCAGTATATCTTTTATTTCCATGGTTTGTGTGAATGTGTATGTGTGTGTGTGTGTGTGTGTGTGTGTGTGTGTATGTCTGTGTGTGTGTCCATAGCAAGGAGCTTCATAAGCTTTATTTACATGACCATTGGTAAGTAGTTCTTTATAGCAATACAAAAGACTGAAACCACTGAAGAAAATGTAGGAGAATTTTTGTTTGTTATTGTTTTTCTCTCTATGAACAGTTTGATGGAAGAGATGGCACTTGCTCTGATTTTTTTCTGTGCAGTCCCCAATTCTTGGTATCAAACCACATAATTCTCATGTTCTTCTTACAAAGGAGAAAAGATAAGAAGCAAAATAATATTAACTTTTTTTTCTAAATTTATGGTCAATTTTAGAAGATAAAATTGGAGATATTTTAAAATAAACAAGAAGGAGTCTAAGTATGTGGCTCACATAGCAGATAGATTGATGACTATATGCAAGTTCCCAAATTAGATCCTCAGCATTGCAAAACACAGGTGATAGGGTACATATCTGCAATTCCAGTTCTGGGTTTGTAGATATAGACAGGTCAGTAGTTCAATGTCATGCTTATATACATAGGAAATTAGAGGCCAGCTTGAACTACATAAGACATTGTCGTGATAAAGAAAAATAATACATAAACAAATGAATATGCATAAATAAAATGAACAAATAGAGGTTAAAGAGGTTTTTAGTAGTATCACCTCTCAGTGAAACCACACAAGAGCTCAACTCATTACACTATACATAGGCTCCACTGGAATCTTTTCTGAGCATGTTCTCTTCCAACCTCATGGGCACAGTGATAGCCACAAATGATGTTTGGCATATCAGGTAGACAAATTTCCAAAGTTAATCTTGCTCCAGAGAAAAAAATGAGATGAAGCTGATACTGCCAGAGACTTCTGGAAGACATTAGAACCTAAGCAACTGCACTCTCTAATGTGCATTCAGTAGACACAGAGTTACTAGTTAATGACATATCCTGAGCATTTTCAGTTTTTGTGCAAAATCTAACATGGTCCCCATTTTCAATGAGCTACTTACCTAATTAGACAATTGAGCCATTTGCTCAGTAGATAACCATATGTTCTAAGTTATAGAAACACAGATGTACAAGCCAGAATAAAGTTAAATAAGCATGTTTAGGAAAGTTTTCTTGAAGATACAACAGAGTATGTCACCAAACATTCAGAAACAGGACGATGCTCAATTAGAAGCTTGAACCTTCTGGCTAATGTTCATAGTGTTGGAAAATACTACAGACACTACTAGCAAAGTGGTCATCAATCCACAAATCTGGTGAGCAACAATAGTGATCTTCCTATAAAATATTCCCCCCCCCCGAGCAATTGTTGCATAAATGGTATTGGAGTACCCAAAAGCTTTGTGGTTGTACTTGAGGCCTGCTCCATCAGATGGAACCCATATCTTACACCATTAATGAGGCCAAGGTTCCCAGATTAGATAGGCCATGTTCCCTAAGAGAAAACATATATTTACTAGGCTGAGAAAAACAGCAATAAAACGAATCCTAATGTCATATAATCATAATAACCATAGGTCAGTAATTCACTCACTCATCATCAGATAAACTTCTTGTAGTAGAAGATAACTAATTAACCAAAAGACTGGACAACACACAGAGAGGTAGAGACTCTGGAGAACCCATGTTTAAATGGGATGTCTGTACCATCCTGCTCTTTTCAAAACATAAAGATCTGTTTGGAGGTGGAGGCAGATAGTAAGAGGCAGAGGAGGTCTATGAATGCAAGGGAATAGTGTTTTCCAGACACAACAGGAATGATACAATCAAAAGAACGAACTCACAGAGACTCCATAGTATCTATATGTAATGTAAGTCCAAACCAAAGAAAATTCAGCAGTGCTACATTAAAGTGGGGACAAACTCTTATTCACAATCAAGAAGTGTTTTGCAATTAATATCTGCTGAGAGGGGGAAAACAATTTTTCTTCAGTGGAGTGTCCCTGAGTATATTAACTATATTGGAAGACAAGAGCCATGTTCAGAAACAGTGGGCCAACACGAAAGGAACTTCATGCTTTGATTTTTCGTTTTGTCTTATTTTTTGTGGTGTGTGTGTGTGTGTGTGTGTGTGTGTGTGTGTGTGTGTGTGTCTGTGTGTGTGTCTGTGTGCTTGATTTCTATCTGGTTTGTTACTGGTTTTGGTTTTCTTTTCTTTAAGAGAAAAAGAATATGAAGTGGAGTGGGCAGGAAAACAGGGTCTAGGAAGAACTGGGTGAAGGGAAAGAATTTGAGTACAACATATGGTATGAACAATTTAAAAACTAAATTAAAACGCTCTTCATGATAAAAAAATTAACATTCAATTCTGTGTTGGGAATTCAGTTGAAGATAGACTAGAAGATAATAATAGGGTGGGTGTCTCAATCTGTGAATGATCTAAAGCTGAAACCACATGGGGGGGGGAACAGTGTGTTAAAGCATGCAGAGAGCAATAAATCTGCAACAGGGCTTCCATCACAAAACACATCTTATTTCGATGACATATCTGCCAAATAAAAACATGGGAGACAATTAGAAAACAGCAAGCCCATCAGGAATGGGAGTAGAAGGAAGTAAACCTGTAACTGTTGATACAAGGACAAAGATACTAAAGAGACATGTCTGCCCTTCCCTTAACTCTCAGACTCTTGAAGCAATGGAACACATGGAGCTAGGATTTCCTTAGAAATCTCAAGCTAGAAAGAAAAAAAGCTGAATGGGCCACAATTCATCCAGAATGTCCCTAGACAGAAGGAGGACAGACTGAAGCTTAGTTCCACCCCGAGAAACACAGTTCTGCCAACAACCAAAACCACCTTGCAGAGGAGAATGGAGCCCAGACAAAGATATGTCAAAAATGGGTAGGATCATACCTTACCAGACCTGCTTACCTAGGCAGATCTCCTGTCCTCTAGCTTCCTGTTAAACTCCTAAAGACGGGCATAGACATCACTCTATAATTTGACAAGTCAAGTTTGAAAACTTTTAAAGAAATAGCTTCTCTATCTACAGTCTTAATTCAAGGAATTGAGTCACTGCAGAAGATGCCTCAGAACAAAAGTTATGAGACTGAGAAACGTACCTAATTAAAAAGTACACAATGTCTTGCTCTTGTACGTTTTCTTATGGTATTTATGTAAAACTAATGTGGGTGTTTAAGTTATATTAAGTTTTTTAGCAGATGTATTATAGATGCATTTATTGTTAAACGTGGGATTTTTGTTTGTTTTGATAAAATTTAGACATCTCTATAGCAACCCAGGTGCGATGTTACATGCTCTGATCTGTAACTGTAACAAGCCTTTAAAGAGCCCAATATATAATACTGCAATTAGACAAGGTTGCTTTGTTCAGACAATAGCTAGGGAAATAGTCTGCATTGAACTTGAGGGATGTCATTGTCTGATGGAAAAATGGTCTTTAGAATGTTAGTTATCAAAAGGTGAAAACGGTTTAATTTGCATTGCTTTTGTGAATATAAAATTTCACTTATAAAATACACATGCACTTACATGTGAAATCATACAAATCCACACATACACACACTCACATACATACACATACAGACAATCAAAGTACACATATACATATAATACTTCACATAAGGTTTTGAAGGAACATCTATCAACAATTCTTCTAAACATTCTGTGAGTGTTTAAAAGTTATCAGAAATTTGTTTTTTTTGTTTTTTTCAAAAACAATAACAGCACTCTCTACATTAGGGAAAGCTGTCCACAGATTCCTCTTGTAGCTGATGAGTCATCTACACTATGTCTGCTTGTAGAGAGAGAGCTAATTTTCTTGAGGGACATTGCCCACAGCTTAGTGGTTAGCCCTACACCCATGTATAGTAATATATAAATAGTACTAATTGGACTAAATGGATTATAGTAAAAAGAAGGAAGGGCAGGAAGCTGAGAGGAAGACATGTTGGGGGCACTCAGAGGGAGCTGAAGGCAGAGAGAAAAGAGTGGATATGACCAAGATTCATAGCTTACATGTGTGAAATTTTCAAAGAATAAATAATAAATATTTGTAAAGTTATTCATTTTTAATGTTATTCACATGAATGCATACTTTTAATAACAATAAAATGTGTACAATAATCTGCAAGTTCTTTTAAAATAAAAAGATGCCACCCCTCTTAGGCAGCACCCTTGTGAAAACCAGAGCACAGAGACACAGGGTCAGTGCTCCTGTGGAGCACAATGTTCTCCCTTCGGTGTTTCTCTGCACTAGAGTAGATTAAGGATGGTGGCAGGAATCACAGATAGAGTGACTGGATGCCGTGATTGCTTCTTCACTGAAGCACAGGATCTCCATGGATCTCATTAATGGGCTTCCAGAGCAAGTCTAGGAAACAGCGCTAGGCAGAGCATTTGCAACACAGGAACTGCTTCTGGCTTCATCAAACATTAAGTAAGTGTGAAGGTGCCCAGGGCAAGCAATGGTGTCTGAAGCCTGACACAGGGAGTCACAGTGCTGCTCACATACATCGACTGTGTCTTGGGAGCTAATGTATTAACATTGATCCGATTTCCACAAAGAGTGATCCCTGGGCTGGGGATTTGGCCTGGTCAGTCAAGCAGTTACACTGCAACCATGAGACCTGGTTTTGATTCCCAGAAAGCATGTAAAAATGCTAAAAGTAATCCCAGTTCTAGGAATGCAGAAATAAGAGATTCCTGTAGCTTGCTGGCCCGGGTAGTCTGGCAGAACTGGAAAGTCCCAGGCCAGTAAGTGGCTGCCTCGTTGGAGTCATGTTTTTGTGCACTATGTAAAGATTATCAAGTATTCAAATACTGATTTCTGAACTGGCAGTGATCTGATTACGTGCCAGATTTTGGAACTGTTAAACACCTCCGGCCTTAGTATTTTGGAAACAGAGATCTCCATCACCTTCGGATTGGTTAAAAAGCTTATGACCTATAGCAGAATAGTAAGATGGAGCATCCAGGGAGAGAGAAAGGAACTCTGGGAAGGAGTCACCATGGAAACAAAGATGAATCAGGAAGCCAGAATGTCAGATAATGGTGCATGTGGCTGAGAATTAGGCTGAAAAGGAGTCTAAGACCATCATGGTTCAGGTTAAAATCGCTCAGTATCTGCTCAGTTAAAGTGCAAAAGCTTATTCATAAATATAAAGGTTTCCATGTCATTATTTGGGAACAAGAACGGATATAGAAAAACCACACTTTTCCATTGCCTCTAACAATAAGGAGGAGTATAGGTCAGGAAGATCTCTGGGGTTGACTTCTATGTTCTATGTATACATGCACACCACACATACATACCCCCTATCCTCAACACACACACACACACACACATACACACACACACACACACACACACACACACACACACACACACACACACCACACAAGAGGGTAGCCAGCATTTGCAGAATACCAATATTCTTAGTGGTGGTTTTTAATCTTATTTGTTTGATCTTATCTTTTATAGCTGCTGTCATGAAGAATCATTCTATCAATTGTTCATGTCTTACTTAAATGAAAATCATTTCTTTATTTATGCTTTTATCAGAACTTGCTTCACATACCCTATTTCTAGTTTTGTGTCTATGCACTGTTAACTAACAGCCACATTTCATAATCATCTTGGCAGGAATGAGGAGATCCTAAAGGAACTCTTGCACCTTTCATTTTGACTATCAGACTAATGAGACAAGGGCCCCTAAGAAATTAAAGTTTCCCTAAAAATCTCATAATAAGAGAAGGAAAAGTTTGAGTCCCAGCAGGAAATTCATTTCTGGAAAAGGAATCAACACTTCTGAGACAAACTTGCAGGAAATACTGGAGCAGAGACCGTAAACATGATGACTGGCTATACCACACTTTGACTGGACCTCTTAGCTATGGATAGCCCTTGCCCGAATTGTAAACATAAACCTGTGTCAGATCTTTAGAGATTGTCGTAAAGATGTCACTGGGCATCATTTTTATCTATCTATTCAATGTGGCAACACTGAATAATCTCCCTTTTTATGTTTTTCACTATTGTTTTTGCCTTTGATTGGCATGTTGAAGATGATTAGTCAAACCTTCCTGGGCCTAGGCTCTGACCCTAATGATACTAGTAAAACTAAGAGACTGAAATTTCCATATTAGCTCATAACTTACGTACATGGAGAAGCACTGTTTTCGTTAAGAGGAAATTCTTTTGATACGTTCTATCTGAATTTTTAACAACAAATGGGCACAGATGAGACTTTTGGGTATAGATTTTATTTATGGCACCAAAATATTTAATATGAGAAGTACCAATCACATATTTCATCCATGATTAAATATATAGACAAAGTCTCTCCCAGGGTGAAACATCTATTTTCACAGGACTGCCCTTGCAAGCTTGGACAAGTTTAGTTAAATGCAAGCTTGAGATTTTCTTCTCGTCCCCTCAGTTATGTGAGTTCATGGGATTATTTTCAGTTTTTCATTTGTCTTTGCTTCCTGACAGCAGACAGCTCCCTCACACTTTCTACCACGATATTTTAGCTAATATAGTTACAAATTTTCCATAGCTCAGAAAAAGCATCATGGCCAAAAGCAACCTAGAAAGAAAGGAGTTTATTTCAGCTTATATATACCTTAGTCTATCATCTAATGATATAAGAGCAGGAACTCGAACAATGCAGAACCTTCAGGCACAGGCACAAGTAGAAGGATAGGAGAATGCTGCCTATTGGATTGCTCCCCACAGCTTGCTTAGTCTGTTCTCTATTCTACACAGGATTGTTGTCCTATAGTGACACCACCAACAATCATCTGGGTCCTCCCACATCAATGATTAATTTTAAAAATGCATCATAGCAATATCCACAGGACAATATGACAGTGACATTTTCTCAACTGAGGTTCCATCTTCCCAAATGACTCAATTTTGTGTCAAGTTGATATAACATTTTGCAGCATCACTGACCCTTTCATACTTGACACACAAAACTATTGTTAAACCATAATATTTTCTTTCTTGTTCATACTCAAGATTTCCTATTGTAACAGTATCACAAGATAAAACATTCTAACCCTTAACACCCTACAGCATTTAAATATCCAAACACTTTAGAAGTTCAGTCTCTTTAAATATACCGTTGTATTCAAAGTTCAAGCCTCTCTAAGATATTGAATTTCCCTAAAATACACAAATTCTCTCTGGAACTACAGTCTTTCCCAAACTCTAAAATCTCTTTAAATTTTCAAAATCTCTCAGTGGCGGGCTCCTGAAAATATAAAAATAAGTTATATGCTTTCTTATTACAAGAGTAAATGAACCAGGGTACCAACATATATGCCTTTCCTACTGCGATGTATTGTGTCCTAGAACAATGAAATATACACACCCTTCCTTAAGTTGCTTCTGACAAATATTTTATCACAGCAGGGCTGTGGAGGTTTGAATGAGGATAGCCACTAAACAATCATATGTTTGACTTCTTGGCCCTCAGTTGACTGAATTATTTGGGGGGGGGGGGTAGAGGTGTGGCCTTGTTGGAAGATGTGTGCCACTGGGAATGGGCTCTGAGGTTTCAAATCCCAACAGCCCAGCTCCCCATGCCCACCCCCTGCCTGCTACCTGAAGGTCAGATGTAAACTCTCAGCTACTGCATCAGCACCAAACCTGCTTTCTGTCCTGTCCCTAGCTATGATGGCCAATGACTAACCCAAGGAAAATGTAAGGAAGACCCCAATCAAATATTTCCTTTCATAAGTTATCTTCGTCACGGTGCTTCATCACGGAAATAGAAGAGTAACTAAGACAAACACCAGCTAACACAGTAGGAAATCCCAACAGCTATTCACAGTATATAATCAATGTCTTTTCACATTAGTTTTAGTTCATGTAAAAGTAACTCATGGAAACATGAACAAAACATAAATAATATGCATTAAAATGTCACATTAACTTCATAATTTTTTACTCTAATATTAAAATGTAAAGAGTTTTCAAAGCATAAAAATGTAATTTCTCACAATAACACATGGGTCACTTCTTAGGATGTCCTCATTGCTGAGTTGGCTCCATCATGCCTTCCAGGCTGAGCAGCTATGTGGTATATAAGCATGGCTCTGAGTTCATACACACAGTGGCGCAGACTAGATAAAATCCACTAGATAAAAGTGCATTCCTCAGTGATAATTTTCCATTTCCTCATATAATTCTTCCAATAAATATGCCCTAAATATCCCATAACCACATAGATGTGATTTAAGTGTATTTTAATAAACCAATGCACTTTACCTTTAATGTCTTCTGTATTTACTCATTTTTGCTCTACTAGGCATAATTAATCGTTGATGTATCAAATTAATTATCAATTAATTTTAGAAATCAATGTTAATACTATAGAACAGTAATCATTTTACATATGAACTAATCCCACTATTGCCCTTTCAGCTAACTCTTTACATAATATATTAAGCAACAAGCTTTTCATTTTGCAAACTTAGAAAACGATCATGTATACTTTCATATTTGTGAAATAAATAAAATATAATACCAATCACTCGTTCTGATCATCCCTGTAAAAGCAACCTGCTATGCTTGCAAGTTGTCTACGGACTCAGTTATTTTAGTTCCCTCAGACTGATTTTACATGTGTGGATGTGTGTCTGTAGGAGTGTGTGTGTGTGTGTGTGTGTGTGTGTGTGTGTGTATGTGTGTGTGTCCATGTGTGTACCGAGATCTGAGATCAACCTTCAATATCATTGTTCAGGTGGTGACAATCACAGTTTTGAAACAGGGCCTAATACTTAGCTATTTGGCTAGGCTGGCTGTTGAGTGAGTTCTAGGACTCCTCTTTCCTCTTCCACGGTGACACTACAATGTCTAGCTTCTAGAGTGTTGAGGAATCAACTTAGCCCTTCATGCTTTCAAGGTAAGGATTCTACTGAACTATCTTTCACATCTACTTTTCTTCCTTTTTCTTTCTTCCCTTTTACTTAGAGTGAAAAGTCTTTATAACCTGGGATTGTTGCAAAACAAGGGAAATTTAGTTTAAAAAAAAGGAAGGCTTGAGTCCTCGGGCACTTCTGACATCTAACTAATAGACAGTAGAGAGAGGTAAGGTATGGACCATAGAATAAAATTAGAAACATCTCTCAGGTGACCACACAAAAGGGCTAAGGCCTAAGAAGGAGAAAAGGAATTTTAATCCAGCAACATGGCAGCTCTGGCAAGGGATCATATCCAAAGATCTAGGTCTGTGTGAACCACTGGACCGCAACACAGTCACACGACACACCTTTAGTTCATCAGGCTTGAATACAGACACGTCCTTAAAACACACCTTTAAGGGAAAAGTGTTTTGTAGAAGGAAGAAGCCATGTTTAAATGTAAAGTCTAATTCAGGAGCAGACAAAGTACAAATGAGAGAAAGCTATGACAGAAAGATTTGACAGAATAAATCAGAGATAGGATATGCTCAACTTACATGAGAACAGACAATTTAAGTGAATAGGAGAGACAGAGAGAGAGAGAGAGAGAGAGAGAGAGAGAGAGAGAGAGAGAGAGAGAGAGAGAACAAAACAGGAGTCCTGTCAGCTGAGCTTAGAAAGAAGGAATAAAGAACACACAAGTTTGTTTCATAGAAACCCAGAAACTCACAGGAAAAACAGTATACAGCAACTCTCTCTCTCAGACACTTCATGTTAGGATTTGAGTTTATTTTCATATCAATGCAGATAGATAGGTAGATGATAAGTAGATAGACAGTCTGACACAAAAACGCACAGACACACAAATAGACTGCTGGTTTTTGCGATCTGTAATCTTAACAGGATCTAGAATGACCAGGCAGACAAACATCTGGTCGTGTCTGTGACAGGGTTTCTAGACTCAGTTACCTGGGAGGGAATACACTCTAAATGTGGGTGACACCAACCTGTAGGATTAGGGTCCTAGACTGATTAGAAAACAGAAAGTGACCTGAACACCACCATCTATCCCTCTCTGCTTCCTGACTGTTGATAAAATGAGACTGGGTACCTTATGCTGCTGCTGCCATGATTTCCTTGACTTGACATATTATACCCTCATACAGTGAGGCAAAATAAACCCACCCTTCCTAAAGTTGTATCTGTCAGGTATTTTATTGCAGTAATTATAAAAATAGCAAATACATTCTGTCTGGCTTTTTTGCTTAATCCGATAGTCTCCAATTGTATACGTTTTCCTATAGATAATGTGACTCATCCGTAGTATTGGAATAAACCCCTATTGTGTAACATAGCCCATTATCTATTTCTAGCATATGTTGATAGACTCCTGACACCTGTATCTTTTTTTTCAAAAGCCTATCATTTAGACTTTAGAATGTCATATAAAAACAGCTTGAAACAGATGAAGCCTCACAAGATTGGGGGAAGATGAGACAAAAGAGCATATACAGAGAGTTTTCTCAAACTCAGTTTATGTTGACTGATAAAGAACATCAAAAGAGAAACCCAGCCTCCTGTGTTGCCATGGAACCTGTGCAACTATTTAGTCAAATGGTCAAAGTAATTATCAGTAATAAAGAAAAATATGGAATCAAACATCATGGCGAGTTCTCCCATTTGAGAAAAAAAGGCAGATTGCCCTATGGTTCCAGGCTAGCCAAGGCGTACACACACACACACACACACACACACACACACACACGAGACTCCTGATGTTTTATACTGTGAAGAACTTCCATATCATTTCTGCCAAAATTCTATAGCCTGATCCTCATCAGAACCTCATAAGAAAATATTACACAAACTACTAAAGAAACAGTTACAAATAAATTAGCCATAAAATATCAAGTTTAAAATGGCATAGTGAGTAAAAGCTCTTGATACCCAAGTCTGGGTACCTGAGCTTGGTTCCCAAAAGGCACATAAAAAGCTCCATGTGGTGTCACACATCTGTATTCCCAGCCCTTCCTTGGTGGTCAGATGGATGACAGAGGCAGGAGAATAAGCCTGAAGCTCAAGAGACAACTGGACTAAAGTCATAGTACCATAACAAGAGATCCTGCCTCAACCAGGAGAAAAGGGAGAATGGCTTTTGACAGATTCCCTTTAACCATTCTCACTGTCAACATAGATATACAGGTATAAGTACAGAGACATTAAGATATGTGTAGATACATGCATAGACACTCACATAAACACATTTATAAGTATTAAGTTAATAAAGCATACATACAGATATATAAAATGACAGCTGCTTTCTACCATATGGGATTCAGAGAAAAAGTGCAAGGAACGGGAAAAGCCAACAGTGGTTATGCTTTTGACTAACAGCTGTTAACGTTTAGGGAAAGGGAGGACACATGAGATGCATCTAATGAGGTACTTAAAGGTATGGGTCAGTTTAGGAAATCAGAGAAAGGCAGTTTACAAGGACTCAGCAGACATTTTCTGTGTTTGTTTTGAGAAGCTTGAGGGTGACTAATTTCAAATACACAAATGTCTAAATGGACACACATCTACATAGAAATGCCATTTTTCCAGATTATTCCAAAAATTTAAATTATTTAGTCATATATTCCCCCTCCATAAAGAAATCACCACAGAGCAAGTGTGTGTGTGTGTGTGTGTGTGTGTGTGTGTATGTGTGTGTGTGTGTGTGTGTGTGTGTGTGTGTGTGTGTGTGTGTGTGTGTATGTGAAGAATTTTCATGAAGATTTCATCTTATTTAAAATACTTCTTGTTCATGGGGAGGCTCTCCATCACTTTCTGATGATATTTAATTTCTTCCATATCAGAGAGAATTCACGCCTAGCACTGGAACACTGGTCAAGGGCTCATGACTGGGAAGACTGTGGGAAAAGTCATTTTGGAAAATGACCTCATGTCAAGCTGCCTTCAAAATAGTTATATTTATTCTCATAGGTGAGTGCTGCTCTCAAACTTGGACAGAGAGACTTCTTCTGCAGTGGCTAACAATTACTGCAGAAATTCATGATTGGTCAGTGTGTTGGGAAGTAATTACTGTTGAGTGCTCATCCCTAACTGGGACATTCATAACAATGACTCCATGGCTCATGAAACATCTCAGAAGAGTGGGCTCAAAGAATATAAGAGCCAGAAGAAGTGATAGAGGGCTGTGAGACAATCTTCTGAGCATCACATAGCTGTTGAACCCACAAATCTACATCAGAGCTTGTTATCTGCACACGAGTACACCATTAACATTCCAAAACAAGTGAAGCTCAGAAGGCCTGTCCCATCTCTGAGAAACTAGAGTCAGGTAAGGTTGTAGGGGAGAATCTTATCCTCAGTGATAGTGCCAGTGATAAATTATTCTTGATCATGGAAACAGCAACATACTCATGGCCACACAACCAATCCAAACTAAGCAGAGTGGGTCACCAATAAATAAATAAATGAGACAGTTTTTGTGAGCTTGAAAGTATGCCCTCAGTGTTTAAATTATCTGTATTTCTCTTAAATGCTGAAATGTCATTAAGAATGATATTTTATACTTGGAATCCCATCATTAAAGAGTCTGATCTGGGGCATTATAGATTCAAGACTGAGCCTCTGCCTCAGACAAATAAATGGAGATTTAAATTTTACACAAACAATAGGTCAAGTGTCTTATTCTCTTTAAGTATAGCATGCTGAAACTGAGCAGTTAGTTTTAGGACCAGTGAGGTGGCTCAGTAGATAAAGATACTTAATGTTAAGACTGACAACTTGAGTTCAATCTGGGTGGTGGAAGGAAAGAACAGAATCCTGACAATTACTCTGACATATGACACATGTTGATCCATCCATGTGCATCCCTCCCAGACACAAAAATAAATGAGGAACAAATGTTTTCTCAAAAGAAATTAATGGTATATATTTTCCAAGTAATTTCCTCCTAAAATTGTTTTAATTTCTGAAAATAATTCTTGAATAGCAGTGCTGGTTTGGATGAAGTAACTTGACAATGGGTTAGATTTTCAATCCTTAGAATTTCAGCAGGCACATCTGTCAGCTTTGTAGGCAATGGGCTCATTTCCACCGGGGTCCTGTTAGGACATTATTAGAAAAAATAGTGAAACTCCTGCAGCCTTCATACCCCAGAGACATCTCTGCATCAGCTCCCTGAGCTCATTTCTGTTTTATTTGGGAATGAGGTTAAAAGCAGAGGAGCCATCTCTGTGGACACAGGCTGTCCATGACAGATCAAGACTATTGCCACAGAAGGAGAAGAGAGATGGAGGAAGGGGAAGGGGAAGAGGAGGGGGATGAGAGGAGGGAGAGGGAGAAGGAGAGAGAGGGAGAAAGAGATTGAGAGAGAGAGAAAGAGAGAGAGAGAGGGAGAAAGAGAGGGAGAGGGAGAGGGAGAGAGAAGACACCTAGGGCATACTTCACAAGGGGGGAATTGTCTAATATAGAAGATGCATTTATTTAAGCTTTAAAACACATATTTCTTCCTTGCTTTCCCTTTTCAATATATACATATCACTGGGCTTATCTTTCTACTGTGATTCATCATGTGGGGATCCAAAGTATCCACAGTGAGGTTTGGCATCCATGATCCAAAACAGAACTCCACTGGGGACTGCATTTGTGAGAGTTCTTCTGTAGATGTTCAGATCCGCCTTTAAAGGCCAAATACAGTTCCTCTTATAACATGTGTATGTGTGTGTACATACATATATATGCATGTATATACACAGACATATGATATATATTTATATATCATATATATGCATACATACAAAGACATGTCATATTGTTTTATGAAAACAGGACAATAGTAGAGTGCCATGTGGCAATGGATTCTTTAAGGAATCACCTAAAGCCTAAGGGATGGAGTTGGAAACAGGTGGTATCTATAGACTCCTATGGAAGAAAATTATTGTTCTCTTTAGATGCCTGTGTATGTCCATAGATAGATCAAAGCCAGGACTGTAAAACCAGGAGTCAATGAAACCTTTGTAAAGCATTGTATCTGACAGAGAGTCTAACACAAACCTAGGTCTGTACATTGGAAGTAGTCTGTGTAAGGTTCCAGAAAAGCTAAGCAATGTTTAGACAAATGACATTATCAATTTCAATTATTAGTAGAAGTTGAAGGCTAACGTAGCAAGGAAGCAGTCTCTCACTCAAGTTTGTAAAACAGAAATGGAATTTTAGAGCAAACAGGAATCGCCCCCATTTGCTGACTCAATGATCCCAGGCTAAGAAAGAAAGTCATTGTCACAAGGCTAGAAATCTGTCACTAATTACTATTTTCAGAGTACTCAAATATTACAGGAATGTTAACAGGAAGGGGCACTTCAGAAAGAATTTGCTCGCATTAAGTGGGTTTCTTTCACAGTATCATACCAGATTTTACAAAACAATTTGCATTTATACTGAGCCCAACTCTCAAATTGTTCTATGAAAGCAGGAAACTAATGGAGTCCTGAGTACTTCCTTAGTCCAGCTGATCATTATTTGAGGGGGTAAAAAAAGAACAAAAGCAAATTTGGAATTTCAGATAGAATGACAGAACCTAATGATTTCCTCTGTATCGCTAGAGATTTATCTGATCTGGGAAAAAGTCCTACTTGACCTGAAAAGCTTCATCAACTAAGCTAGCTCAATGTGGAGATTCATTTGCATAAGTAAGTGCCTGCCATTCACAACCACAGCTTGCCCCATGATTCATTATGATTAAAGTAGATAATGGTGCCCAGTGTGGCAGAGGGATGCATCAGAGGAGGAAAAAGAAGTCCTTGGGAGAGCTGTCACTGCACACAGTCTTCCTGCACTTTCATAAATCTACTAATCTATTAATGTCACAATGACATATTATATCATAGGGAAGATATTCTGAGTGAAGGAAAATAATCTATTCTCCAGAATAAAGAGGTGTGTGTGTGTGTGTGTGTGTGTGTGTGTGTGTGTGTGTGTGTTCAAGAGTGTGTGCCCCTGTCTCCCATCCTATGTGTGTGCAAGTCAAACCTCAAGGTACCTTTGTTTGATTGGTTTAATGTTTTCCAGCTTTCTCTCGTCTGCCTCCAAACACCTCTAGGGGGCACTAAGATTGCAGGCGCTAGCAACCACATCCATCATGATGTGAATTCTGGAATCCAAGCTCAAGTCCTCACACTTGTGGCAAGCATTCATCCCCTTTGCTATCTCACCAGCTGACAGAATAGGTTTGTAAAGGTTTAATATATAACATAATATTTTCAAAGAGTTAAACATTGTAGAGTATAGAGAACAGAGTTTTGCTTATTCTAGGCAATACCCTGAGGTAAATCAGCATTTTTCCGTTCACCCATTCAGAACCCCCAACCTTGGTTGCTTTTAGAATGAACATTATTCCTCTTTATCACCAAATACTTAATCATAATTTCAAAGTTTAGAATTTACTTTGTAGCAAACCCTTGACTTTTCTCTTATTACCACAGCATTTGGAAGCTCCTGGCAGATACTTTTCCATCATTAAATGTCCCTACTATCATTTGACCATGATGCTTGGAGAACTTTCCAGAGTCTTATCAATCCTCCGATTCTAAAGCTCATGTGCATGCTCTCCTTTCACACACACACACACACACACACACACACACACACACACACACACACAAACACACACTGCAAGGGAATACTTCACTCAGAACTCAGCCATGAGGACTTACGATAGGAGCAAGGTGAACAAGGTCGGTCAGCTGACCCTCTGAACCAACTGCTCACAAGGCCCTGTGTATCTGATGGCTAGGAGAGTAGTGGAAAAGACTCTTCTCACAATGAACCTTCCTCAAGGGTTGCTGGACATAAATGTGGCCTCCCACCTATTTGAAAGTTTCGTAGACCTGCAGTCAAACATAATTACTACAAAACAGTTCCTTTATTTACTTATTTTCTTATGTTTTATCAGCATAGGTTAATTTCACTTAATGATGTATTTCAATAAGACCTTTTCATGAAAGTATATAATTTATTTTTATCATATTTACTCTGTCACCCTCTCATGTCTCTTCTCTGTCTACTGAGACCTTTTCTCTCCCAAATTAGTCTTTTTTTCTATTTTCATGGGTTTTTGTTTTGTTTTGGTTTTGGTGACTCAATGAATTTGTTCATGGTGCTTATAGGCTCATGGGTGGGAAGGTATTGACACTGTACCAGCGGGTACATCTCTGAAGACAATGTCTCTCTCTTCTCCATTCCTTAGCAAGGCATTCCCAAGGGAGGGGTGTAGCCCTCCCCTCCTATAAAACTCTTCTTCATTGTTTCTTTACTTTCACTTTTACACTGAGGGATAAGCGCTTTTCCTATTTTGTCATCTTCCCTGTCATCCTCAGACTTTTTTTTTCCTAATAAAACATCGGCACCCATAAGCAAAACATCTTTCTCTGCTTCTTGGAAAAAACACATGTCTATATACACATACCCCGCACCAGGAGAGAGATGGTAACATATATATGATTATACTCCAATTCAGATATTGTCATAAAATATACATATCTTTTCCTGCCTCAGAAAGATTTTAAATGAGCTGAAGAAATGTCTTAGCACTTAGGACTGGCAGAAGACTTCTGTTCGGTTACCAGCACTCAGACTGGGCAGCTTAAAACCTCCTGCACCTCCAGTGCCAGAATGTTCCTTGTCCACGTCTGGGTAGGCACTACACTCATATATGCATACCAACATGAATGTACATAATAAAAATAATACAAAAAATTATACATATTCATATATATATATACACACACATACACATTTTGTCCCTGTACAGTCTTTTCCACTTTTGAATGTTAGTCTTAAACTTAAGCTGAGGCTGGAAAACTTATCACAATAAAAATATACCCAAGAGTCTTCTCAGTGCCTGAAAAAGGATAACAGAGAATCTGTCTACATGTTTCAGAAAGCGACACATAGGAACAAGATGTCATCTGTTTGACAAAGCCGTTGCAATCCAGCATGGATCTGTGAGCCATGGGACATGTGGAAATATGGCTATATCTCATAGCAAGTAATAAATACTCCCCCTGAATCTTATAGCTAGCTCAACAGGTTACAGATAATTTTACAACCATGAGGTTAAGTTTACGGGAGCTTAGTAATAAGACTTCCAAGAAGACAGAATCAAAGTTTTAGAGAGGTTTCTGGCTCAATTAGCACTTCAGTTTGTAGTCTGCAACCTGGTGGAAGACACAGTTCCTGAAGAAGAAATTCTTGATAATAGGTAACTCTACTGTGTCCTACCAAAACCAAAGTTGCTGTTGGTTTGGGAATTTGCTTAATAAAAGAAAAGATCTTGCTTCATGAACTTGAGAACCATTCAAAAAGAAAAAAGAAAAAGAAAAGAAAAAGGAAAAAAAGGAAAGGAAAAAAGGAAGAGAAGAAAGACGATAATGAAAGGAAGGAAGGAAGGAAAGAAAGAAAGAAAGAAAGAAAGAAAGAAAGAAAGAAAGAAAGAAAGAAAGAAAGAAAGAAAGAAAGAAAGAAAGAAAGATGGAAGGAAAGAAGGAAAGAAGGAAGGAGGAAAAGAAAAGCCATGAGGAGTGACATGGCTGTGATCCCAGCTCTCTGGAGCAGAGACAGGAGGATGTCTAAGGTTCACTCAACAGGTAGCCAATCCTAATTAAGAAAATCCAGGTCAATGAGAGACCCTGTCTCAGAAAAATGTACAGTGCCTGAAGAAGGAAAACCATGTGCATACATATGTACATGGCTGCTCCACACCCATGTTCATACTACCACATACACACATACCCAAAGGAAAACAGTATGAAACCTCTAACTACATTTCTCACTGTATTTCTGAAAAGCTTCAAAACTGATGTAGTCCCTATGTCTTAGTAGCAACATCGTAAACTTCAAATTAACACCTACGATAAAAATGGGCCAGCTGTCATTGCTCATACCTTTAATCCCTGCACTCAGGAGGCAGAAACAGGCAGAGCTCTGTGAATTCACAGCCACCCTGGTCTGTTTCAATGAGATCCAGAACAGATAGCTCTATAAAATTGGATGTTACATATGTATGTGTGCATGTACTTTAATTGGAATTAATAACTCTTACAGTATTTCATCATATTTTTTCTGATTCTTTATGTATTTATCTATTTCTCCATCTATCTCTCTATATACATGCAGGCACTTTATATCTAGTACATTTTAATTTTAATGGAATATAAGCTATTGTTTGTTCAATCCTCTAACTACATCAAAATTGCAACTGAAAAAAAAAAAAACAAAATCATTTCATTTCATTGTATATTTACAAAAGGAAGGGTCATTGCATTAATTTAGTAAGAAATGGTGACAATTGTTAGCACTATTCTGTGACCTTGGCCAAGTGACATAATATCTTGCTATTTTCACTTGAAAGTAGCATAAAAGTGCTCATATTACAGGACTACGTGAGGTTACATTCTGTAACCTTACACAGTTATAAAGTATAAAATAGAACCATACTGTCTTTTTCATCCTCCTCAACACTGGAAGTCTCTAAATTGTACTTGAAGGAAATAATATTCAACATCTCTATGGTAGCTTAACTTATTTACTAGATGAATGTATTTATGCTGAAATCACTTACAAGGATTGATGAGTCAATAAGACAAATGTTTTCTAGGGATTAAAAATATAGGAACATGGGCTAATCGCACATATCCTTATGGAACGAGTGTCATATCCATGGGATCTGCTAACACAGACATGTTCAATAGCACTGTTGCTTTGAGCACATGATTAGGGTCCTAGGATTCATATTACATTCGAGGAAAGCATTTTCATAAATGTAATAAAATCTCTACTCCAGTGGTTTCTCATACTTTCTATCTTTTTTTATTTTCATGTTAAGAGTATAAAGAATCCTTTTGCTTGTTGAAACAAAAGAATTTGGATGATGTTTTGTTAAAGTAAGCCCTCACTGTTAACTTGAAGTCACATGGTGATACGCTGCTTTGGGAGAAGCTGCCTATGTGCTTATGTGTATATGTGTACGTGGTGGGATGCAGAGATAGAGGTGAGATGGGAGGCAGTTGTAGGAAAAGCACTGGAAGCTTATGGGCCAGAAAGTCCAGCCAATATTGAGCATGTCCTAAATAAGGAGACTGGTGAGAAACAACACTGTGTGCTGTCTCCTGACCTCCACATGTGCACTGTGACACACCCTCACATTCATACACATGAACCAGCACACATTTATACAGAGAGATTAAAACTATTAAAAATTACCATCAACACAATTGCATGCTTTTCTTTCCACTAATCTTTTTGGCCATTACGATTTAAGGCCCCAGCTACCAGATTTTAAGGAGCAGGAGAATGACCCCTAAAGCTTTCTAACTTCCAAGGGACCAGTTTATGAACCAGAAAATAATATCTTCTAGATGTTCTATTCAATCTCATTTTTGAGATTGAGAACAAATTCCCACATGAATATCCACTTGAAACATTAGATTCCAAAACCAGGAGAGGAAGGAACAGCTAGTGTCAGACACAGCCATCACTACTCTGCTTAAAAGGTGTAAAAGTTTAGACGCTAGGCATATTCTGCCAATCTTCAATGTAGGCAAGGAGTCAGATCTGCCTCTGCAGTAGATGAGAAGGTTTCCTGGGAAAACCCCAGAAACTCATCTGTTAAGACTTGAGTTTATGTCACTGCTCACTGGAATAGGAGGTTTGTATACTATGTACAATGAATGCTGTGGGTTCAGTGTCCAGAATCTCATATACATGTACCCAAATGCATGCATATGCAAGTAGTCATACTGGTTCATATTGAGACTTTATAGAGAAAACTGGTCAGCTTACAGAGACTATTGGAAAATTCAGGTGGTAATTTTTAAATATTTGATGAGAAAGATCTTGTTTTGGTATTTTGTCATGGAAAATGTTCTATGAAAATTGGAGAGTGTAAGGAAGCTGTAGAAGAAGACATCATATATTAGTCCTACTGCAAACAAGAACATACTGGTATATCTGTATAGTTGTTTATAAAGGAGGTGTTGTGGGAGAATCTAGAAGCACTTGGCCATAGCAGTAAGCTCTGAAGTCTGAGGTTATGTGCAGCCTGTGAGATTGTGAGATTGTTTTGTAAAACCAGTATGTACCAGCCTATTCTGACCAACACATGAACTAACTCTATGTCTTGAATGAACACATTTGATGGATATATCTGCTCTAAATTCAAATTCAAATTGATGATATCTATAAACTAACGTTAGTGTTCAGATACATACACAAGGATGTTAATCTTGGGCATTTTGGTTTCAAAATATGAAATTTCTGTGTTGGTGAGAGACAAGGACAATTGAATAAGAGGAGAAATCTGATTTTATATCTAAATTTTGTTATAGTAAATGAGTATGAAGATGTATTCTGACTTGTGATTAAAGCCATTTTGTTGCATGATATAATTTTAAAAATTCTAATCAATTTGAGCATCATGAGCTTTGTCAAATATACTGTAAGATTTCTAGATACATAAAGATTTGGGCTAAGGCTATTTTGGTAATCATGTGCATTAGGAAAAGACAGGATTACTTACTCAATGGACAGATTTATAGAAAATTTGTTACTAAATCTGATAATTTTTACAATATGTGACTGTGTGTGAGAAAGTGAGAAGAGGTAACTAATGGGCTAAACTGGTGCTGAATATGGTATATGCTACATGTAACATAACATGATTAATTTATTACAGTTGCAACCTGAACTGGTAACTGAAAACTGGTCCTTGGGAAGGGGAGTACATGATGATAACCATTGAGATATTGCTCAAGTCCATGCTGTGGTTTATTTGAGAAGAAGTCTGAATAAGATACTAGATATCCACTGAGCCATAGCACACCCGGAAGAACTTGGGGATCCAGAAGAAGATAAATGATTGTCCTCCAACACTTTCATGAACTCAAATGATATATGTATAGATCACTATCTTCAAAATCAGAATATTTTCTTTTGTCAGGACAGTCATAGCATAGGTAAAATGAAATATACCACATATTCTACAATTACTAGTTTTTTTAATTCAATGCCCTGACCCAATTAAGATCCTCTGTTATCTCTATCAGAAGTGTATGGAAATGTATTGCACTCAACAATCAGAATAATTTTGCAAATTTAATGGATTTATTCACTCTAGTTTCAATTGAGAGAAGAGTTATATATTTGTTTAAGAAAGACTAACATGAGTGAAATGATGGATCAAAAAAACCTAATAAGGTTAAGTTAATATACTTATTAGTTCTAAAGTTATGGTGACTCACATTTACAAATGAAATGTACATTGGCTTCATATTATCTATAAGAACAGGCTGGTTTACTAGGAGGAAAGATATAATCTACATTTGGATATAAGGTTTCACGGAAATGGGGTGGCATAATTTTATAATTGATGTCCGGTATATCAGACCTAAGATATCTACAGGATATACTTTGAAAGTCAAATGACACCAGACTTGCATATATATAAAAAGCAATATCTGGAGAGCAGATGAATAATGCAATAATGGACATTGAAATGTTCACATTCAATTTCTCTGAATTTCTTTTGCCATGGCAAATTCTCCTTAAGTCTATTCATCTACAAGTCTAGACTCTAACAACTGCATGAATGTTTCATCCAAATCCTTCGCTTTCTATCTTCAGAATCATCATACCTAGAGAGACATCGTTTTAGACTTCATGCTTTAAAATCTAGGAAATTAAAATAAAAGTAAATTTTGACTCTGTATTTTAATGTCTTCTTGTCTGAAATCAAAGAAGTAATATTTTAAAGGCAATAATCCGAGAGAGAGAGATTGGCCTTTCTAAATGTCTCTGTAGTTAGTCTATTGTTTATCTATCATCCATATAAACTCATACTCATGGATAATCTGAACTGGTACTATTATTCACTGCTGAATATTTAATTTAGATATTGTACAATGTTGTTTAAATTAGTAAAGATATTTTAAAGGTAGGTTTCTCCCATATTTCATCATTTCTCAAATTGTACTACCTTGGAAAATCTGTTGTTCTCTTCTTTCACATGCTCAGAAAGTGTCAGAGTCAACAACAATCGAAGGTGAAATGCAGAAATAAATAGAGCCTATGGAATGCAGAGCTCAGCAATCTTAGCTATCAGAATATATTGATCACATTGACAAATCTGTGTGAGGAGACAACTGTTGTCCTGGAAAGAATCTTCCTAAATGACAAGATCAAATTTATAGTGAAAGTGTTTGAAATTGCCTATGAACATAGAAGGCATGAATAAGAGTTTGTCTATCACCAAGACAACTGTCTCCGTGTCTCCCACCATACTTAGCATTGCAAGACCCCAGAAAGTAAACTCAATCTCAGATGAGGAAACACAAATCTTATATTAGCATCCAGAAGAGATCAATTATGAGCATTTTAAATAAATCTGTTCCATTTCTCCTAGAACAGAGATTTGTTTTAACTGGTATCATAGAGATAGGGTTTTATATAGATAGGGAATATTCCTTTTCTTAAGAGACAGGTACAAGTATAAAAATGATAAAGTCATTGACTAGTGATTCCATTCAACTCAGCTTGGAATAGATTTGGGACACTTAAGCCATCACAGGTAGAAAGCAAAGGAGAAAAATGTGCATTTATTGATTCCAGCTCAGCTATCACTCAGTCCCAGAATGCAGAGTCCTGGCTGCCCATACATTTACTGTAGATGTCTTTCTATATGAAAAAGTAGCTAGCTTCTCCCATTCTACCCATTGTGCTGCTCATGAATCAGGGGACTGAACATGAGACTATGCACAGATAGGCAAGCATATAATACCTAAGCTATAGCCCCAGCCAACTTTCTCTGCACATCTATGTCTGTATTCACCTCTCTATCTTTTTACCTACTTATCTACCTATCCTCAATCTCATATTTTTTTTTTTACAGTTTTGTACATGCATGCAATGATTTTTTAAGTTTCACTCACTGTTTTGCTTTCTCATTCACCTGTTCTCTTTCTTCTTCCCCATGAGTCCCAACATTGAGAACATGTCTTACAATTTTATTGTATGAATTTGCCTGCATACATATGACTTGCATGCCTGCTGCCTGTAGAGGTCAGAAGAGGGTCCTCTATAACTACAGTTAGAGCTGGTGGTGAGCCACCCTATGGGTCTTGGGCTTGAACCCAGGTCCTCTGAAAGAGCAGCCAGTACTCATATCTTATAACCTCTAAGCCATCACTTCAGCTTGAGTCCCCACTTTTTATGACAGGCTATTTTTTAAAGCTTTCAGTCGGTTACCACCCTCATTCCCTCTTCCTATAGCCCTGGTTGGTCTTTAGTGTATACTCCCTTAGCCTTTACCTCATAAATATCTGGGATTACAGGTTTGGAACATCAGGCCATTCTTGAGGTTTATATCTCCTTGACAAAAGTCTCTAGTCCACATATTTTGTAACTTGGACTTACTCACCTGAATGTTTTGTTCTTAATCAAAATATCAATGCTGGACTACACATTTTTTTCACCAAATCTTTTGTTATAGAGGTCTATACTACCGCAACACACTATTACAATCTTAAAAGTCTACAGCGGCTGGTAAAATATTAAAAGTAAGGCATAACATGAGAAATATATTAAGGGTTGTAAAGAGGAATGTTCCCCATTTGGTGATTCTAACTAGTTAATTTGAGAAAACACCACCTCAATGTGCCTAGAGTATCAGAGTTCTCAGATTTTTCAAGTCTAAAAGGAAAAGAAAACATGTTTTTATATAACATCATACATCTTTTAAATGTTGACAGCTGAGACTTTTTTGTTTAAATTTTGAAGCCACTATTTTTGCCAACATTATAAAGGTCAACCCAAACACAAGTGCAAATGGGCTAGATTACTACTTTGAAGTTAAATAATTTAAGCAAAATGCCAAGACAGTGCCTCTTTTGATATTATATATATATATATATATCACTCTGGCAAAATGATATAACACACAGCTTTCTCTGATTGTTTTTTTCATTTTCATGACAAGTACATAAATAGATCTTAAATTGTACCAGGCCACCAGAATTTCAACAGAAAGCCTGAACCAGCTGCAGCCCCATATTGAGCTTTCCCACATGCCTTTAAACATGCTTTAAAGTTGATTCTCGTCTCAACTGAAGACTTGAAATAGGTCAAAGCCTAAGCAGATGGCGACTGTGAATTTCATGCAAAAACTGAGAATGAAGGTCAGTTTCTACGTGAAAAAGATACGTAGAAAAATGGAGATATGCTGGGGTCATGAATTTACCCTAGAGATTCGTGTCTCAATATTGTTCTAGGCATATGTCTATTAACATATTTTGAGTACACTTTGTCTCATTTCTTTCTCTCTCTCTTTTTTTTTTTTTTTTTTTTTTTTGGTTTTTTGAGACAGAGTTTCTCTGTGTAGTCCTGGCTTTCCTGGAACTCACTCTGTCGACCAGGCTGGGCTTGAACTCAGAAATCCGCCTGTCTCTGCCTCCCAAGTGCTGGGATTAAAGGCGTGTGCCACCACTGCCCGGCTTGTCCATATTTATTTCATTTTAGCTGTCCATTTTGAAAAAAAATTAAAGACGTGTTGTGACTAGCATAGAGGATTTAATGATTTAGGAATAAGCACTACTGGCCAGAAGAAGCAAGCCAGCATCTTTGGCTTATGTACTGAAACCCACATAAGATGTAATGAATTCAAATCATCTGCTCCTCATATTTCACTATGTAAATCACTGGATTTCAAATATAGAGAAAACTCACTGTAATTACATAAGAGAACTTGCTAGCTATCCCATAGCTTTATTTTAGCCCAACTAGAAACTCTTGTATTTTAAATAACATTTAGATTTTTCTTTAAGGAACTGTCTCTTACATCATGGGAGAGGGAACGAAAGAATATACATGCTGAAGGAAAGGGTGGGGTGTTGTAGAATGATGTCCTTCATGCATGATAAGGGCATTGCACTATGAGAACCTCATCAGCTGGGATTAAACACTTGAGACTTACATGATCCTGAGCCCCTCAACAATTCATCATAGAGGGGAGGGAGGTGCATGAGAACTCCTGCACATCTGAAGATTGATAAGCAGTTAAGGGTTGACTGGGAAAATAGGCTCATGGGACTTCACCTCTACCTGAGAATTTATAGGGAGTTAAAAGTCGCAAGCAAAGAATAGTTCATATGACTCTACACCTGCCTGAGGTTATACAGGTAAAGGCTGCTAGGTGGAGAAACATACACTTTCTTTCACTGTCTAACCACTGACAAGGTAGTTGCCCACCACTCATGATCCTATAAATAAATCCACCTCTTCTTCTGTGAATAAGAACCAATTAATTTATCAATAAAAGAAAGGAGTTTGTGCTGAGTGCATGTTATAAGTGTAGAATAACTAGAATTATTTAAGAAAGGGAAAGAGGATCAGTGATGCTGGATGGGACAAGAGAAGGTAATACAGGTAGCAAACAGGGCCAAAATACATTCTATACCTGTATATCCGACTAAAGCCATAACTATGTATAATTAGTAAACTATAATAAAAACATTTTTAAAGGGAACTGTCTCTTGCCTGATCTGTATGGTTCAAATGATTTTGGTAGAATTGATTTCACCAAAGCTGCATCAGTGAACTAGACTTATGTACAGCGAGCAGTAGAATCTCATGTTCTCAGTGACTTACTCGGGGACCACTACAGGATGATGGGCAGAAGGAAAAAAGCACCCTTGGGGAAATGGTGTGAAAAACAAGAGAGAAAAGAGGAAGATAACTTCCAAAAAGCTTCCTAGTGATGCACATGATGCTTGAACCCAGCTGCTGAAGTGGACTAGCCAGAGCCTGGAAACTCTTCAGAACATAGGAAAGACCAAGGATTAGTCTTCTGCTTTATCTCAAGGAGTCACTGATTTTGTAGTAAGAGTACCTATGTAAATAGGAGACAATGATGACATATTTGGAGGATTCTGGTGGACAACAAAGGTCATAACTGACATAGCAGTTTGGACTATGACTTCTTGGATATGGCCCAGAGACAAATCAATGCTTTCCTTCCATAAAATCAGTATTTATAAAGTATCACAGGAATGACAGAAGATCAAAGCGTGAAAAACAGTCCTCTTGAAATGAGGGCTGAGAAGAGAATTCAAAATGATGGGTAAAGATGCTCTGAGTACGACTAATAAGAAAGAAAGGATTCTGAGGAGGGAACAGAGCAGTCATACACAGCTGGGACGCAAAGAGAACACATGCTGAATGCATGGAGAACAAGGTAAGGATGGCTAATGGCTCTCTACTTAGTCAGCAGGAAACATCAAATCGTACGTAAAATAGTTTCGTGATGATTTTTCATCAGTAAAAATCATACAAGATTCACAGGTAATCAGCACATCTGAAAAGCAGGGCTCTTCCTTCATAGTATTTGGCAAAGGCAGGGGCATGGCTTCTGGAGACACAGCTAAGAGATGAAAAACATGGAGCTCAGGAAGTGTTGCAGCAGAATTAGGCAGGAGGGATTTGTTGAGTCTAATGACAGTTATGGTGCTACCGAGGCTTTGAATTTTGGTAGTTATGGAATTAAAACTGTAACAAAAGCAGAAAAATCAACAAAATGACATTTTTGGTGAACCCCAAAATTTCATTGCTTCATTTTTATTTTATTTTATTTAAATTTATACACACAGAGAGAGAGAGAGAGAGAGAGAGAGAGAGAGAGAGAGAGAGAAACACCTTTGTATTTATTAATTAATGCAGGTACCCATGGAGTCCAGAAAAGGAAATCAGATACTTTGGGCTATAATTAAAGGCAATTGTAAACTTTCTGACATTGGTGCTAGAATCTGAACTCCGGTCCTCTGAAGCAGTAGTCCTCTAAACCACTAAGCTATCTCTCCAACTTGCGTTATTGTGTTTTGAGATAGTATCTCACCTTATAGGCTAGGCATTCCAAAACTATAACTGAGATGGGACAAGTGCTATTGTCAATTGCATGCACATCTTCTTCAATTGTTTTTGTAATTACACTGGAGACCCATCAAGCAATGCTGATGCACAATTAGGAGTCTGGTAGCTGCCCTCCTTCCAGGATGCTTCATTACAGAGCAAATTCAGGAGAAAATGGATGTATTGAAACTTATTAAGAGTCATTAGGTCCCAGGGAGATGTCTCAGCATTGAAGAGTTGGTACCACTCACAGAGCACTGGATGCTCACATCTGTGTCAGGCAGATCTAGGAGACCCAAGGCTAACCTTCAGGCCTGCATAGCACTCTACTCACATGGGAACACCACACACATGTATACATAAATAAAAATAATGTAATTTTTTGAAGATTTTTATTTGGATTAAGAATGATTTGGGAAATAGATTGATGTAGTTAAAGATTCCACACTCATAGTAGCAATGACTTTTCTTAAAATTGTTTTCCTGTTGTATTTATCATTAGTGTGTGCAAATATATGTGCAAGAACGTGTGTGCATAAGCACACACACGTGTCTGTGTGTGTTTATGTGTGTTTGTGTGTATTTGTGTGTGTGTGTGGTGGGTGTAAATTCAGGCAGCCTTATGTCACAGTATGTCTAAAGCTCAGAAGACAACTTTTAAGAGTCAGTTCTTTCTATGATTATTAAATTCCAGGTCCTGAACTCAGTTCCTTAGCCTTGCTAGCAAGCCCTTCTACCTGCTGAACCACTCTAACTTCTCTAAACCAAAGTTGGAGGATGTTCTTGAATATCTCTCTTTCATATTCAAAACTATCATCATTGTTAACTCTCTTCTGAGTCAAGCATCTGTCTATTTATAGACTTGCAATCTGTCAGCTGGAAAGCAGCTTCTGGTGGGCTTGGGTTACCTGAGGGATCAGCAGAAACTTCCAGCTTTTGCTACTGATAATGGCTGGAATTTTGTTCCAGTTTTCTAGTTTGTCAAAAGAATGTAGTGCACAAGAGACAATACACTTCAATGATCCCTGAAGATTTAAATACCCAAATAGTGATTATAAAACTATAAAAGACAAAGGGATTAGATTAGATGCTTGCTTATAACTTTCAACACACTTTCTCCAACAACCTCTAGAATGGCTGTCTAAGCTCCACATACTTCTCAGATGCCATATGATTTTGTTCCTTCTGGCTAATTGATATTTCTAGTTGGTTCTGATCTAGCTAATCAAGATTTTATTGTGCAAAAGTTAAAACCACACATTTGCTGCAGTACTATTTTCAAGTCTAATTGGGTTATTAAGGAAAATGCATTCGAACAACTAGACATAAAAGAAATGGATTTTATTCTACCTTAAGTTTCCAATTCCGTTAAAGACTGGCTGGTGAATGTTTTCCGGATATGCAAAGAAATATAAAAAATATGTCAAATATCCTAACATTCTGCTTTAATAATCACTCATAAGGTATTTTAAGAACCGTGTATCTGATAGAGACCCAGAAAATGAATTTAGAAGAAGCAAATGAGATACAGCATTGTAGTTCTTTTAAAGGCAAGCTTCTACTTTAGCACAGATGCCTTAAATATTCTCATGTACAAGGAGACATTTTTCAAGATCCTGAGGTCCTAATAAAAAAAGATTTCTGTGCAGTAACTCTGCAAATGTGTCCGTGTAAAACTGCTTTATGTGTTGTAGCCAGACGGCTCTTAAAATAGTGCTCTCCAATTATTTACCATGATGAAAGGTGAAGGATGGCCTCACTAGGAATTTTATAGGAGGTGATCATTCATGCCTTGAGATTTTTCTATAGAGCAATAGTGGGATGGAAATGGTTACAGAGTGACATTTGCCATCAGTGACAAAGAGTGGTAGATAGGCAGAGCTACCATACGGAAAGGATAGCTCATTGTAAACTTCCCAGAGATCAGGTCATGGTTTCCACGAATTTCATATCCATTCTTCAAGAGGCTCAGCAGATGTGTATTCCATCAGCAAGTGCACAATAATTAATGTTTGTATTAAAATACACTTTTATGTTTGTGGTGCAGCTATAGTTACACAAAGAGAATGGACAGAGCTGGGAAGACCCACAGTCTTGCAACAATAAACTAGGTAGTGAGTTTTTCCAAGGTGAATGGTACATTTGTGTTGCCTGTAATAGCATCTGTCTTTGATGGCCCTTTCTAAGGATTAAGACATTTAGATCCTCAAATAATACTTATGCCTTTTACTATCTGCAAAGAAAGGATGTGGGTGCGTGTCTATAGCTACCAGAGGTACAATCGTCAGGGTCTTGTTGATTGTTTCCCTACACATAGACACAAATACATATATACACACATATAAATAAAATAAAACACATCTATTTGTTTTCTCTCTGCAAGTGAGTGTGTAAGTCAGATACACTACCCTCTAAGGTACCATGGCAAAGTATAAAATAAATGATAAAACGTGTTGGAAAAAAATGACAAAAACAATCTGGAAAATTCAAAGTGAATGTGAAAGGTTTGTTTATCAGATTGAGTGCTCTGGATAATTGCAACTATAATTTGAATATGAAAAGCCTATATGTATACACTTATCCCAAAAGGTAGGTATGTATTAAAAATTGAGTGCAAACATAAATACTTAATAACTAAGTCAAGTAGTCTGGTTTCAATGAATCTAGAAACGTCTTCACAGATAAAGATGTGAGAACTGTCTCCTAGCTGATTCTTAGTGCAGCCATGCTGACATTCAACTTTAACCATCCCAGTGTGAGGTGATCTCTTGAACTTCATACCCAGCACTCAGGGTCCCCACCATGTTCTTCTCTGCTGTGCCCACTCCAGGACCTTTCACAACTCTATTCTATCTTCTTATTCTTAAGTGGATTATCTTCCATGTTTGTTTATTTGCTTACATTTTAACTTCCTACTTAATCTTCATATCAGTTCATATGTCCTTAGACTGGCATGTGAAGACTTACGTCATCATTTAATGTAGTCTATCATTGGAATTATATACATTTCCCCCGCTGAAATTTGCAAATTTCCAGTGGAAAGCAAGTGTGTACACCACTATTTTTATTCCTGGTACCTAGCACATTTCCTGATATTTAATTATTTAGAAGTAAATGAGAAAATGTGTGAAAAAATGCAAAGCAATTAGCATTTAAAAGAGATCAAGATAGATTTTTTTATAGCATTTTAGAGGAATTAAAATGTCCCCTTCTTGCCCTAAAAGGAATGTTTTAAAGAACAGTTTGGTAGAAACATAGTTTAGTTGAAAACTTGAAAACCTTTATCTAGGTCAAATTCTGCCACTGTCTAGATTTTGCATTTGACTTTCTGGGGTCTTATGCTCTAAGGAATAATATAAAAATGCTGTCATTTCTTGCTAACTGTCTCAGGGCACCTTCTTCTTATATCTGGAGAAAGAAAAAATAGGGGACAGGATGAACTTTTAGAGGATGTGCACTCTCTCTTTCATCTGTTACACTCAGAGGGTGTAAGAAAGAGAGAGCAAAAGAAAACACCATGATTGCAGGCAGACCCACAATACAGGCCCTTTCACCTCTAGTAGCCACAAGGATATTTTCACACAGCTGTGCATGTGGAGTTGCATGCTTTCAGCAGGGTGTAATTGACAACATCCTGAATGCAATTGCCCTAAGCACAGATATATGTGGGGGAAATTTGTCTGACTATGAACAAAGGAATTTGGCTTTGACTAAATAATCCGGACCCTAAACTGAGCCACATTCAGTGATACCTGGAGTCCTTGTCTTTATAGAGACAAAGAGCTGTATAAGGAGCTTCCTGACGTGTGACTGTTCAAGCACATCACCTTGCTTCCAGTTATGCTTTCAGATTCCATCTCATTTTAAAAGTCACAGGTTTTGGAGCTGATCTTTACATTTACACATGGGCAAAAGGTTGCTACAGGGATTTATAAGAAAAACAAGAATTGGTAACTATCAAAGAAAGCAAACATTTGAATTGCAGAAGTTGACTCTATCAGCAGTTCCCTATAAGTTGTTTAAAGTTCTACAAATGTGCATCGTGAAGAACCTTTATCTTTATTGTTGTAACACAACGTTATAAGCAACACTACGTAGTGCTGTGCAACTTTTTTCTCAATGCCTGCTTTCTTATATTTGCAGAAAGAAGAGAGTCTGGGAAGGATCTCGGAGATGGCTGAGTGGGTGAAGTGTCTCTGGTGAAGCCTGAGAATCTGAGTTTAATTCCCAGGACCCACATGGCAATAGGAGAAAACGCACACATGGTTCTGTAGCCTCTGCACACAGAATGTAGTATGCACACGTGAGCATGCACACACAAAAGAAAGAAGGGGCTGGAGAGAGAAAAGGAGAATGCATGAGAGAATGGAGGTGGGGGCTGATAGTGTGTCTTCACAAGCTTTCTTTTTCTTACCTGCTCAGTAGGAGTAAACCTTTTTTTTCCCTTGTGTGCAAATTTTTGCTCCTTTAGAAAATTAAGTGAAAAGCTATTCAATGTTAATGTAACATGGGTCTGGAAAGATGGTTTAGGCTTCAAGAACATTTGATGCTCATCCAACGGTTTAGTTCCCAGATCCCATATCTAGCAGCCTATAAAAAAGGCCTGTGCCTCAAGCTCCAGAGGAATCTGATAGCTTGACTTCTGCAGGCACCTGTACTCACAAATGTACATATATCCTCAACATTCTCTCTCTCTCTCTCTCTCTCTCTCTCTCTCTCTCTCTCTCTCTCTCTCTCTCTCTGCCTGTCTGTGTCTGTCTGTCTCTCTGTCTCTCTGTCTCAGCATAAAAAAAAGAAACATTGTTTATAGGTCATCCAGGCTGCATCTTGCACATAGTAGGGTGTCAAAGGAAGGGTAAAACACACAGTGGTACTTGAAGCAAATTCTCATGCTGTGGGGGAAATATAACATATTAGTACCAGAGAGCATGATTCTAATTGGACCACATGAAAGAAATTCAATTTTTGAAGTTGAGGGATGGCTTCAAAAGGGACGCTTTGCTCAAGAGATTGCTTTGTTCATACGTGGTATTGAGTTCAAGTCCTCACACCTATGTAACAAAAGTTTGGTGGGGTTGCACATGCATCAACAATATGGACTAGACTTCTCAATAAGAAGCAGCCTTGGTTGGCTTGGAAAATCCTAGAACAATGGGAGAACTGGTCTCAAGAAAAAAGAAGGAAGAACCTGATGATTGACATCTAGAGGAAACCTCTAACTCCACACATGTATGCACACATATCTACCCCACACATATGAACACACACACACACACACACACACACACACACACACACACACTCAAATTTTTAATGGCGACATACTTTTGCTTTTTGCTGAATGGAGTGAATTTCTATGTATTTTGGCTGATTTCACACTGTCCTTTATTGTTTTTGCATATGTATTAATGTCCAAAGATGCTTCCTGGCCTCCTGCTCAAGTTCAACATACTCTTTCCATTAACATCAGCAAGTGTGGCTTCTTCTGCTTGCTTCATTTACTAAGATGCTTTTGAGACCTGTCAAAATGACTTCCACCCCTTTTATTCTTTGACAGAGTAAAAGACTCAGACTTGGCTTAAGTCATATAATTTCCCAAATGGACTGGAATTTTCTGGCAGACCCACTTAGTGTTTGCCATCTGACATGACCTCAAAGAACCAGAGATACCATCTGTAAAGAAAGACTTCATCTGCATTCCAGTGTTGGCTATGATGCTCTTGACTGGGCTGGAGGACCCCACCTTGATGAAATATCCTGTGAGTCATAGGAGATAACTTTTTTCTCCAGAAAATTCTATGCCTTTTGTGCCCCAGAGTGAGCTCTGAAGTCAGGAGCTGTCACTCATGATGAGCAGTAATAGAATATCTGTGCTCTTCTTTTCACGCCTGTGTTTCTTAAAGGTTTGATCAAAATTAAGACAAACATTTCACATGTGGAATATTAAGCTCTTTTAGTCATTTTAAAAAATAGATTCAAAGAAAGTAGCTTTTTTTGCTACAATCCCAGGAAAGAAATAAATCCTTTCTATTTTGAAAAATAAGGAATAGCATTGTAGATAAATGTTGGTTAGGTCACTCCTGTCTGCACAGTCAGTCAACAGTGATGTGGGTCAAGAATACTCAGTCTTCAAGTCCTGACTAGCTCCTGGCATCTCTTCATTCCAGTGTGATCTCTGACTCATACACTGTCTCAACCACACAGCATCCTTGCAATTCCAAAGTGTTACTAAAGGTGGGGGCCCGCCTTTGAAATTTTCCCCTATGTATGTCCAGTAATGTCTTCTCAGTTCCTAAGATAGACATTTTGGTTCTGAATACTCTGGGTTATAAGTTTATAACTATCCCTGCAGATCTATGACAGTCTCCATCACACACACACACACACACACACACACACACACACACCCCACTAGTACTCCTTGCTGGTGAACATTTATTTCAAAAGAATTACTCATATCACCTACAAATTTAACTAGGGAAGCAAGATTCAGTAGAATACAGACTGCCCTTACATTAAAAATTAATTAAATTATTATATTTAATTCCATGTATTGTGTGTGTCTATGTGAGTACAGGAGCCTGTTGAGACCAGAAGAGGGCAATGAATCTCCCAGAATTTGAGTGACAAGTGGTTGTGGTCTAATCTACACATGTAAGTGCTGAACACTGAACTCAGGTCCTCTGCAAGAAGAAGAGGTGCTCTTAATTGCTGGGACATTTCTCCAGGCGCATTTTCACATTTTACTGGGTTTCCCATGCACTCTCTTCTCGACATTCCATCAAAAATGCTGTCCCTGCGGCAGAGAAACACAGATGATGTATTTACAGTGGGAATCTCCTGCTCTACAGGTTCATATGATTCCATAGTTGAAAAAAGTAAATAGAAACAAAATAAAAACGAAGCCTTGTCCTTACACCTGCCATATTGTGATTCTTTATATACTTGGTTCTTCATTCTCTTTTGATCCTCACACACACCCATGCGAGAAATCTGCTTTGCTCAGTTCTTATCTATGGCACATAGAACCCTGTTAGGCTACTATACATTTTTATGAATATTTGCTGGAGGAATTTATAATTAGTATACATAATGTTTCATATGTGAAAACATTTTATTATTATAGCAAATTCATGGCCTGTGGATTTGATTCTTTTGAAGAAAAATTTGCTTTCTTTATTGGCTTTTTCCTTCCAAAATTTAATGTTCAAAGGTTTTTTTTAAGTTTCATGCTCTACAGATTGAGGGACCAGGGAATCTTAAAAGGATTAACTGCTAAAATCAAGCAGACATCAGGCAGTTTCCCTCAACTGTCATCCATGCAGCAGCTGTACACCATACAAAATAAGAAACGTCTACTTCTGTCATTAAACAAATAAGAGTAAAAATCGCATGTGTGCATGTAAACACCAGGTAGAAGCATTATTTTAGGCAAACTTCTTAGAAATAAATCTAAAGTCTTGCTTCAGTCTTTCAATCACGTCATCTCTCAGAAGTCTAATGCAACGATGGTCACAGTGTTATTTATGATTGAGAAGAAACTGAAAAGTTCCTTATGTGCATGACGTACACAGATATATGCTTTCTGTACATACTGTAGCATTATTATGTGAAGTATGCTTCTGAAAACACAGATCTCATGTTATTTTACACCTCAATTTACCTTTCTCCACCAGAATGTAAAAGTCGGATCAGCAATCTCTAGCTACCATCATCCACAATGCCATTTGGAAAATCCCCTCTTTAACTGGACCTTGTACAGGAGGCCTCAACTTGATATTACATCAATAAATGCCAAACTCATTTCATCCAAAAATTTTGAGGGAAGACAAAGAATCATCTATCCTGTTATTTTTGTGTTTATTGAACTATTGAAGCTGCAAAATTCAATAACGTAAATTATTAACAAAGGTTCCTACCTCAGAGGGAATACTATTGTATTGGTGGGCACATACTCTAAAAGAACTAGAGTTTTCAGAAGAAAACACTAAATCCTCCCCCTTAATTCTACAAGGAAAAAGGATTAAGGCAAAGCTAGACCACCATGTCAAAAAAAGAGTAATGATTTTTTTTAAAATTTGGAACAAAAATAATTTCTATAAAAAAATGAAAAGAAGCAAGCTGTTTTGAATTAGACATTATTCTGGAATTTATTATTATAGATGCACAAATCAGTGTAAGAAATGAATTACATGTGAAGAATTTTCCATGTCCTCTCTAGGAAGGTAACAAGCCCACAGGTGTCAGTATCATATTCTGAGCATGGAAAATTACCTCTGATGTGCAGGAGCCTTCCATGAGAATGAAGGCTCCACTTAGGCCACCCCTTTAACCATCTCCTTATTCCATAGGGTTTCTCTCAAGTACTGAATGTTGAACCTATCACTTGGCCAGTTTTTGACCACTGACCCTGTTATTTCTTTCTTTCTTTCTTTCTTTCTTTCTTTCTTTCTTTCTTTCTTTCTTTCTTTCTTTCTTTCTTTCTTTCTTTCCTTCTTTCTTTCTTTCTTTATTTATTTATTTATTCATGTGACAAACAAAAGATTCAAGTCTTTATATACATCACGTTAACATGAAGGTATCACCCAGCTTAAGGGTCGAGCATCATCTGGACAAATAGAACCAAATGCTGCAGTAGATACTTGGTTAGACTTTCAGAACCATAGATAAAATTTCCTAACTGAACAAAAACATTGTTGCTGTTACAAAGAAAATTGGATTGTTTCAAAGATTTGTTTTAATTTTACTTGTATGCCTTATGTGAGTGTATGTCTGTGTAAGCATATGCCTGTGTGAGTGTGTGCATTGTGCATGAAGTTGCCTACACAGGCCCTAAAGAGAACATGAGTTCTTGGAGCTAGTGTTTATAGGTGGCTGTGAGCTACCTGACCCACCTGGTCCAGGTTCTGTGGGTCAATCCTGGAACTTCTGAAAGAGCAGCAAGTGCTCTTAACAAACAAGCCATCTGCACTACAAACACCCTCTCATTTCCTCTCCTCTCCTTCATTCTCTTCCCCTCCCTGCTCTGTCTTTTTTTGGGGGCGGGGGGGGGGAAGGTGGCATTTGCCTGAGTTTGTGCATGCATGTAGAAGTCATTGAACAACTTTGGCAGTCTTTCTCTGTCATTCTTTGCTCTATTACCTTGCGAAAGGATCTCTTACAGAACCTGAAGCTATGCTGACAGTCAGCAAGTTCACCCAAGGTATCTTCCTGTTTTGTTCTGCATAGTGTTGGTGTCACAGGGACACAAGCGCACACATAGTTGTTTATGTGCTTGATGAGGCTCAAAAGCAGACCCCTATGATTCTGCCCACTGGGCCTCCCCAGTCCCAAAGTAAATTTCTTTTATAATAAACCTTAGCTATTTTCCGGTTGAGGGCTTTCAAAAATACATTGGCCTTTTGACTCTAATTACATTCTTCACCCCTCTTTCCTCAGAAACATTGAGTCTTTTTCCAGTTGGCTAATGAAGATGCCCTGTAGGCTACAGCACTACCTGCAAGCTAGCTTCTTCCCTTACACAATCTTTAACTGTTTTCTTTTTGAAAAAGGCAACACCAAAGCAATGCAAAGTTAATTAGTGTTAACTCCAATTAGGAATCCAAACACTGCTATGTTGGCATAATCAGAAAGCGCGGCTCTAGGATATTTGATGCTCCCTTATTCAGTATTGTTTGAAGTCTTGCTTGGGATTTCTCATTTACCCAATGAATTATTGTTGTCGCTATTGTAGGACAAGTTATTCTGTATTTGATGTTCTTCAGAATGGACACAAGTAAATAGAACAATCTGTCCCTTCTGGTTTAGCACTGTGGCAACAATTCTACGATCTGTAGGATTTAAAATCTGACATATTAGTTGCAAAGACATAGCTTTTTCCCTGAGTATGTATTAGTATGATGGATGTCATCAGGTAGGCTGTTACCTTTGGGGATTAATGGAAGGCACTGGGATTTCACCTTGACAATAGTAATCTCCTCAAGATACCCTTGTCCTGTATTTTATATGCATTAAAAATAACAAAGTAAGGCTGCCACATCCGCACAAAGTTCTGTGGTGTCTGTGGTGTCCTTAGGGACACCTTTGTTATGCGGGTCCGATTCTGCCTTCCTGCTGCTCTTTTGTGCCATTAGAGTAGGATGAGAATAAATATCTAATAGGGGAAAAAAGTCTGATAGGAGAAGGACTTGAAATCTTTTCCCACTTGGGGCTACATGGGACAAAACTGAGCATGTGCAAACAACGCCTCCATCTGCACCTACCGAAGAAGGCTTAGTCTCTCTTTCCCAGTCTTTGTGTCTGTGGTCTAATTCTTTGTTCCACAACACCGGAAACAGGAAATCTTGGCAGGTGTGCACCTTCTACCTGTAATACTTTTGATGTGAAAAGTTTTTTATTTCTGCAATAAAAAGTAGTTATCATTTCCATTTGGTGGCAGCTTGAGACTGAAAAGTCTGTGAACAGAGGTTTGGAGAGATCCAGACCCTTTACTGATCCTTCTGCAAAGTTGACTAAGTGACAGGGACTTTGGGTTGGTGGAGCAGTTGGCATGCCGCAGCTCCAGAACCAGATTCAGTTGTATCTTAGACTTTATTTAGCCTCATTAATAGCCACTTCTTTCCCACCTCGATGTCTGATCTAACATAATGTGACTATCAGGTGAAAACTTTTGGAATGTATTAATTTAAGTAAATGCTATTTGGGTTGAACTTTAACAACAGGTGCAACTATAATAATCTGGTTTCCAGAACTAAAGCAACATGCTTCTCTAGATTCTTGCCTAACTGCCCCTGTGACCCACAGGCATGGCTACCCATCACCTGACACTTTTAACTGAGCATCAGTAGGTTACCTTCAGCCACAGCTAGCCGTGGAATGAACCAAATCAATAAGACTTTTAGTCTCCTGTCCACCATTTTGCCAAGTCAGCCTGAGTTCTCTTCAGAGCTCCTGACATGCTGCTATCTGCTTCCTCCTCTGTAGCAGTAATATCTCTAAATCAAGCTCTTACCTAAGAAGAACAGTTTGGCTCATCATTGTCCTTGAACTTCAGACCCAGGGCCTTTCATTATTAGTTTGGACTGAACTACCCTTTCTCGATTACACAGATATTAATTCTATATTTTACTAAATCATCTTATCTTCAATCCTGTGAATCATTTTCTAATTTTATTTAAACTTTTCTCTCTCTGTGTCAAACACACACACACACACACACAAGCTATGAAAACAGGACCAGCTTATGTAGGATAAGCAGTAGTTGTCACACATACAAAACAAGCTAACAAACTCTTTATGACTGCTCAGCTTGCTTCTAAGCTACCTCACTTCAATAGTATTCATCTAGTAATCTATACCTAACTTTGAGGGTGTTACCCACTTGTGGTCACAGTCTATTCCCCAACAAGTACAGACTGGTCACCTGTTCTTGAGGAACTACTTAAGTAAGTAAATTACGGTGCTGGGAGATGGCTCTGCAGTTAAGACTGAATGCTGTTCTGGCAGAAGACTTCAGTTTAGTCTACAACCCCTCCCCCCACAGCACACATCAGGTTACAACTGCCTGTAACTCCAGCTCCATGAGATCTAATGCTTTCTACTGGCTTTTGTAGCCACTTCACTCACAAGCAAAAACCTTACATATGTAGATATATTTTTTAAAATAAAATATTTATAACAATAAATTAACAATGAGAAAGATGTATTGTAAAAGGAGATTTTACTTAATATGGACACATTGGAAAGAGAAACAAAGAGATCTAGTAACCCTCGAGGTCCATCCTCAGAGTCTTACAGTGACTCAGATTTAAATAAAGAAATACCGATATGCACATTTAAGTAGGCCTAGCCAAGGTATGGTCTCACACACCATTGACTAGTTACTATCTGGGCTTCAGAATTATTCTATAAGGTGGTCTGACAAATTTTAAAATCTCTTTGTGGGAAAAGAAGCATTCTCTCTAGTTGGATGACTTTCCCTCTTTCAATATGACATTTCTCAGAAATTCTCAACTATTGAGTCCATTGTTCCAAAATCTGCTAGCCAGATTGAGAGACGCTAACATTTTCAAATAGCATATCTGCAAGGTGATCCCATTAGTTACCATCCTGAGCCTCTATACATTTCAACTGCTCTGTCTCTGAATTGATCATGGCCAAAAGAGCCAACGATGACTTCCATCCCTCAACTTCCACCCTTTTCATAGCACTTCCCACCTGGAGGCACAGATGTCCCTGTGTGACAAAGAACAATGGGAGAAATAATTGATGAGATTTAAGGGTAGATTATTTTTTAAGGCATTGCAGATACGAGCTGGCTCTGCCAAATCACCACTCTGGGACAAGCCAGATGTTGTACCATGTGGACATTCAAGTGGGCCATGGCGAGGCTCACATGAAAACTACTGAGACTCTGGGCTGGCGGCCAGTTCGGCTTGTCAACTATGTGAGTAAAGGAGTGGAGATGTCCTTCCTTCAGCTCAGGCAAGGCACACATTTGCCAGAGCTGTCAACTCAGTCATCACTCACAGAAAGCTTATCATACTGGCCCTCTAAAGCCATCCCTTCAAGAATTCTAGACCCAAAACATTCATACCCACAATAGGTTATTGTTTTGGGTCATTAGTTTGGTATGAAGTCAATATTATACAGCCACTCCTATTTGACAGTAATAATATTTTGCTAATGTAGCATTTTATTGTATCATTTGTAATGTTAAAGTGATCTATGATAAGATGAATCATAGATGAATAATATGTGTAAGTGTAGGAAACAATGAATATATTTTCTTCTACATAATGAATTATATTGTATTCATTTACTAAAATATCCGTGATCAGAGCTGAAAAGAGATGGCACAGTCAATGAAGTATTTTCCCTATAAGTGTGAGGGCTTGGGTTTGTATTCATGGCATTTATGTAAATTCTGGGTATGGTAGTGTACAAATCTTGAATCCCAGCACTTGGAATGTAGAGACAAGCAAATCCTTGATGGCCAGATAGTCTACCTTAACTAGTGAGTTCTGGGTTCAATCAGAGATTCTTTCTCAATAGATAAAACAGAAATGTGGTTGAGGAAAACATAGGACATGAACCTCTGGCCTCAACAGGCTCACCTGCTTGTACACACACACACACACACACACACACACACACACACACACACACACACACACACACAAACACACACACACACACGTATGGCATACCAACATATATACATGCACACATGCAGGGACTTAATTAACTAAAACCAAGCCATATATTTATATATATAGATGGCTGTCAGAGCAATGCCTACATCAAATCACCTGAATATTATAACATATGCAAAGCTGTACAAGAAGATCATTTTCAGACTCCCCACGTATTCCTAAGGCATAAAAATCATTCAGGACTGGCAAGATGGTTTAGTGGGTAAAAGCATTTGCTGTCAAATCAGAAGTCCCAAGTTTGATCCCCTAGACCCATATGTTAGAAGGACAGAACAGACACCTATAAGTGTTCCTTTGACTTACACACATGCAACATGGCATGCATAATTACCTACATACATATTCATAAAATAAATAAATATAATGAATATTTAATAAAAATGCCACATCCTATTTCATATTAGAGGGTTCCATTTGGGATGAACTGATGAGTACGTGAGTAGCTAGTTCACAAAATGCACACCAGCTTCCAGGACACTTCTTCAAATTCTCCAGTCCTCTCTCTTAGCTATGCTTTTGTATAGCTACTTTTTTGTAGATATGAACAAGTGTATGAACTATATTAATGTTGTTCCTGTATTATCCACTTGCTCCAAGTAAGGAGAAAGTTTTGTAGGCAAACAGTTTGACAACAGCACCTAAAAACAGGGGAGAAGTAGCAACATTTGAGGATGAACAAGCTGTACCATATATCCAAATATAGACTGCACTTTCCCTAATCTTGCTATTGTATGTGTTTGTGTATTTTTGTGTAGACACAGGTGTATGTGAAGGCTATATGATGACCTCAGGCATCCTACTCTCTCACTCTCTACCTTAATCCTTTAAGACAATATGTCTCACTGAAACTGGACCCAGGCTGGCAGTGAGCCAGCTAGCTCCAGCATCTTCCTGTTTCCACCTCCACTATCTTAACACTAAAGCATAGCCATAACCACATTTATAAGTGGGTTCTGGGGGTCAAACATCAGGTCCTAACACTTGTACAGAAAATACTATTATCCACTGAGCCATCTCCCCAGGTCTATCCATAAGTTCATCATTAACCGGATTAGTCAAAATAGCAGTACACCCCAAATGTATGAAGCTTAATGGTCTAGACAATCCCATGGCCAGACTGTACTCCCACAGACTTCTTAAAGATGTCTGGGTAATTGTAAAGCACTGAAGTATTAAGACCCAGAATTTAATTAGATAATTCACTAGAGAAGAGTTACTTTTTCAAGCAGTAGTGCATGCCTGATTCATTTTACAGCGATTACTTCTTAGTTAAAATAGATATTTATCATAAAGTGGAATTTGTCTATAGACCTACAGGGTAGTATGGATGCAGCCAAGTCTGGACAGCAGCAAATGAACTCTACAGAGCATGGAGTGTATTGAACAGAGAGCAACATGCCATAAACAGCAGGCCTGTATACAACTATGTGTGCACCTATGCAGGACACACACACACACACACACACGTGCTGCACACACACAAACATACATGCTAAATATAATAAAACGGTTTCATTTAAATTGTTTAAAATATTTTCAATTCATGCCATTTAGATAGTTTAAGGAATAATTTGAAATATAAAGATGAATAATGCCTAAGCCTAGAAAAATATCACAAATAACGCTTGAGTATAAAAAGTCATGCATGCCTGTGTCCCTGAGATGGTTCCGCAGGTAAAGGGGCTTCCTATCAGATCTGACAACCGGGAACCCACATTTAAGCAGAATATTGACTTTTGCAAGCTATCATCTGCCTTCCACTTGTGCATTGTGACATATATATGCACTTAAACACAAATAGAATGCAACAAAAATTAAAACTACAGTATATGCAATGGAAGTTTCATTAACTTTTTAATTAATTGGAATTCAGTTTATTATAGATGTAGTATATTTGGGATAAGAATTTTATATGTTCACAGATTAATCCTTGATGATTTTTGAATTGATGATCTAGTGATAGAAAGGCCAGAGCAGCTGCAACTAGAAAGATGGATCCATCCCCATGCCAGAGCGAAGCTGCCCAGTAAAGTGGCAAACATTTCTGATCCTGCCTTCTCCTTGGAGTATAGTATTGACATCCAGGTTATGAGAGCTCTGTGAGGTTTAGGATGATGAAGACCATTCCCACTTGGGTAGCCCAAACAGAGTACTCAGCAGTTTTCTCTGTCTTCTACACACTTGCTTTGATAGAGGTAAAGGAAAAGCCAGGTCACACACACTAAAATGTGGGAGAAAAGGAAAACCTGTAGTCAACATATCTTGTTACTCATGTGCATGCTTTCAGTGGAGTGGATCGCCCATGGTCTCTAGTGTACTACAGAGTATAGTAGTAAGAAGAATCAATTCATCATAGAACTGCTGAGAACCATGGATAAGAAACTTTTGATAAGAAAGAATATATACCTAAGAATATACTTCATGAGACTATTTATATCAAATACAAAATCATCAAAGATAAGCAGTGAAATTTAGACAGTGATCTCCCATGCAAGTGGTTAAAATGGAGTTCAGCAAAGTTTTGCTTTCTTAATGCAGATGACTGTTGCATGGACATGTTTGCTTCACAGAGTCCCTCAGGTTACAGTTAAAATATACAAATAAAAGGTCTTTGGCATGCCTTCCATACCCATAAATATTTATGCATGGACTATCTGAGTAGAAAAGTGTATTTTCTTCTAAATTTAAAGCATGAGCCATTCTGTGACATGTGTTTCTAATTACATTTTTATCTAGTTATTTTAGTGTGTGTTTGCACAAGTGTGAATGTGTGGGAGTCCAAAAGCATCAAGGGATGTGTGTAGAGGTAAGATGGCCACGCACATGCATATGCTCTTTCTCTGCAGTATGTAGCTCCATATCCACTGAACTCAGGTTCCCAGGCTTGGTGGTAGGTGCCTTCGCCCACTGAGAAATTTTCAGCCCCATATGTATTACATAGTAAAACTATGCATACTCCCTCATCCCCCATTTTGTAGCTCATGATCTTAGTGTGCCTTACTGTTCCCTGCCCTGACAAAAGCAGCTTGTTATACTTTGTCATGGAGCTTTGTGGACTTTCCCCTGGCTTCTAAACATAGTCTCTCAGCTTAAAGGTCAGACTGGGATGCTTTGTCTAGATAGTCTATATGTTGCAAATGCAACTATTTGTTGTTTTTCCCATGTAAAAACCGGTTCTAAGGACTTTCCAGGGTCCAAATTTTGGATCAAGACTCCTGTCTGCATCAGTAATTAATTAGTCTTAGAGTGTGTACTGATCAGTAATTGACACCTGACTGAGATTGGTGTCTGAGTATGTGGCTATTTCCTGGACTCTAACAATATGCAAATCTATTCTGGCAAAATAAGCTGCAATTTTGAAGGAGAAAGTAGGTCAGGACAGAGGTAAGTTTCATACATAGGTAGATAAAGAATTGAGGAACACAGGGATTTGAAACACTAAATAAAACAACAGAGAGAGAGGGGGAAGGAGGAAGAAAGGGAGACGGGGAGAAGGGAGGAAGACAGAGAGAGGGGGAGGGGGAAGGAAGGGGAGAGGGAGAGGGAGTGGGAGAGGGAGACTGAGTCTTGTCTTAGCATGCACTTTTGAAACCTCAAAGCCCACCCCCAGTGACACACATCCTCTAATAAGGACACACCTCATAATCTGCCCAATCCTTTCAAATATTTCAACTCCATGATGATTAAGCATTCAAAACTATAAGCCTGTGTGGGGAATTTTTTATTCAGACATCCACAGGAATTTTCAATATTACCATTTGGAATGAACTAACATTGGACATTCCCCCAAGACAGGTAAGTGCTCAACGCAGATGGGGATGAAATATTCATGAACGGATACCTCAGTGTGTTTAGTGTGTGATCTACTTTTCTATTTTTAGCCTGTCTCATTCACAAATCTGTACAATTATACAAGATTAGCATGAAAAAATTAATAGGTAAACAAGTACAAAAATCATACTGATCTATTCCTGGGAATTCACATTAGCAAAAAGTTCCAAGATTTTATAAAATTTACATAGTTGATGAGATAAATTGAACCTGAATTTTTATAAATTTTAAGTTTTAGAAAAAAATTTTAAATACATCTTTTCACTAACTAGATATTTTTATTTTGGGTTAATTATAAATTCATATGTAGTTATAAAACATGCTTGGATGGGAATGCCACTAATCCTTCCGCTAGTTTCACCTAATGTGGAAGAGCTCAGGAGATAACTTTGTAGATAGATATAGAGGTGCTTGATACCGGTGGCTTGACCTCCATCCCTGGGACACTTAGGGTGGAAAGAGAGAACTGATTCCTGCAAGTTGTCCTCTGACTTCAAACACGTACTGTGGCACATACATTTCCACATATAGAAATATGTAAGTAAATACATGAATAAAACATGAAATTCAAATCCTTCTAAATAATAACCAAAACAATATAGTGTAAGAATCCAGGGTACTGACAGTGTCAAGACCCAGAACATTTTTCTCCCCACTAAGAGCACACAAATTGCTACACAAAATAAAGAGAATTGTCTTGCTTTTCTCCTTATGCCTGAAAATTTCTTACTCTGTCTTTCTATTTTTCAATGTCCTTATTTCCAGAATGTTATATAAATGGAAGCATACACTCAGTAAATTTGGGGGTTGCTTTTAAAACTCATGTGTAATTCTGGAGAGTCACCCATGGTCTTTCTATTTCTGAGTTGTATACTATGGTTCTATAACCGTTTAACTGTTTACCAAGAAAAGAATATCTGGGTTATTTAAGGTGATAAATAGGGTCTTGTCTATCCCCAGCTTGCCTCAAACTCTCTATGTTGCCAAGAACCTTGAACTCTGTATCCTCTTCCTCTATATCCTGAGTGCTGGGAATATAGGCATGCATCACCATGCTTTATTTATGTGGTAGTTGGTGATTAAATACCAGGCTTTATGTATCCTAGCAGAGCACTCTACCAATCAACTGAACTGTATTCAAATTCCACAAGTAATAAATAAAAATAAAAGTACAGAGTTTTAAGGAAATCATGGGCTACCTAGTGGGACCTGTGTTAAAAATTAATAAGGAGGTATTAGAGAGATGGCTCAGTGGTTAAGAGCACTGACTGCTCTTCCAAAGATCCTGAGTTCAATCCCCAACAACCATATGGTGGCTCACAACCACAACTATCTGTAATGAGATCCAATACCCTCTTCTGTTGTGTATGAAGACAGCTGCAATGTACTCATTATACATATATATATATATATATATGCATATATATACACATATATATGTATATATACATATATAATAAATCCTTTACAAAATGAATAAGTAGATAAACAAACAGGCAAATAAGTATGTATTTAATTGCTCTGTATAAACTTAACTTTCATGTCACTGGAAAAACCACTAGTTTGGGTGGTAGCAGAAGTTTAATTTTTATAGACAACACCATCAAGACAGAAATCTTACCAAGATAAGCTTTACTCTCTTACATAATCCTAGGAACCATATTGAGGTGATCTAACAATATTGAGGTGATCTAATTTTTCTTTGTCCCTGCTTCATTTGGGGGTAACACTATTTTGTTTGTTTTGGGTTTTTTTTTTTTGGTTTTTTGTTTTAATTGATCCATTTTTATAGGTATGTGGTGACTCATGTTAGTTTTAGTTTTGTTTGTAAGTAGGTTCTACTAGTGCTAATGGATTTGAAATGATCATTTACATGGATAGCATTTCTCAAACTCTTTTTTGAGTGTGGGTTCTTTTTTTTTTTTTTTTTCATATAGTTTTCTCTCTGCTGTTAAGTTTTCCTCTTAGGGCATCCCCATGTGTTGGTTCTATTAAATACATTTCTGTTGCTGTGATAAAATGCCATGGTCAAAAGCAGCTTGTGGAAGAGAGCATTTATTTGGCTATGTTTTCAGAAGGATAAGTGTCCATCATTATAGGGGAACATAGGAGCAGGCATCAGCCATTGGGACCGAAGCAGGAAGCTATGAAGTACACCTAAACCTCAAGCACAAGTCACAGAGAAGACACTGAAGTGAAATTTACTAAGTTATAGATTTACAAATCCCACCCCCAGTGACATACTTCTTGCAAGGCCACACCTTCTAAACAGCTCCAAATAGAACCAACAACTGGGACTAAATGTTCACATACCTGATCCTGCGGGGGACATCTATCATTCAAACCACCACCTGGATCCTGTATTAAATATGTTATTGCAGATATTTCTCTCAGGTTATAGTTTGATATTTTTATTATTATAATGCAACTTGGCATAGAATGACAGTTCTCAATTTCATAAACTTCACTATTAGTGCATAATCTAAGGATATTTTCCCTAGTCCTAAACCCTAGAGACAATTTGGGGCAATTTACTGTTTCTTTTCTTCACTACATATGCATTTATATTAGAATTCACTTTGAATTTACATAGGAGATGAAGTTAGTGTAGATGACATTATTATTTAATTATTTGTCTGTTCTTCAGTCTTCCTTCTATTCTTCCCATATCAATTTTTTTCTAGTCTACTTAGAAAGCTTTCGTTACTTTTCATTTATGTGTTTTATGTATGCTTGAGTGCAAAACAGTGTACATGATATCAGAGTAAAACTGGTGTGAGCCAGTTATCTTCTCCTATATGGTTCCCAGGGTTCAAAGTCAGATTATCAGGCCTGGTGGCAAGCAACTTAACCCACTAAGCTATCTTGCAGATCTCTTATTTTCTTTCTGCCTATGGATATCTAATCATTCCAGCACTATTTGTTGAAAAGACTATACTTTATTCATTGAAGAGTTTCTGTACTCTTCCAAAACTCACTTGCCTACATTCAAGAGAACCCATTTCTGAATTCTAGATTCTCTGTTATTGCTATGAATGTTTACCTTGTTGACAGTTATAGTCTTTATTTTGTTGAGTGGTACCACGTGCTAACATACCAATGTTCATTGGGTCAGCAAGCTGAATCTGCAGGTAAAGGTATTTGGCAACAAGCCTGAATTCAATATTTGGGACCTATGTATTAGAAGGAGAGAAGAAACTCCCATAAACTGACTACCACACAGGTACCATCACACACACACACACTCACACACACATGCACTTACACACAAAACCATGTATATCCAAACATAATCAAAAAATAAAATTTCATTATTTCTTTTAGATAGTAGGTCAAATTTAAATTCTTTTAGATAACATTATTTTGTAACCTTATAGTGTATCTTAATATGTTTTCACATATTTTAAAAAAACTACATTTAACAAATATCTTACAAAATCTGCAAATGGAAGAAACACAAAGAAAGTACCAGTCAGCCAAAAACATGAAGAAAGTTAACAAGGAGATAAGCCTGTAATAATAATGTCACTATCTTTTTCAGAATAATTTATTTTTCAGTATAAATATAAACTTTAAAGATACACATCAGATGCACACTCCAAAGAGCTACTGCATTAAACAGCAAGACTTCTGAACTGTGAAATGTCATGTGTCCGAAGGCTTTTCTTGCGTTATATGAGGCTTCCTTCCTTAACTCCATAAAGTTTTATTGTCTGTCCTAAAGCTCATAAAACTTCCTTGAGTAATCTCCCATCATTTATTCACTATAGAAACTAATGTGCCGAATTGCCTGTTAACACTTACTTTGCTTTTTAACTCTGCAAATTATATCTATGTACAAAATACTCACTTGCTTTGTGTATGTTCTAATTAGACTTCAAAGCTGGAGTGCAATTATAAAGCAGTGACTGAGAAAAGATTATTATGGTTGCTTAATGTTAATTTAGTTTGTCGTTCTACTTTCTGATACTACATAGATGACATCAAATACCATCAGCTGTGCTGGGTAGACAGCTCAGTGAATAAAAGCCCTGGTCATGAAAACCTAAAGATCTGACTTTAAATCCTGAGAATGCCAGCAAAAATCAGACACATAATACAAAATCTGTGACTCAATTGCTTCCACGGCGCAGTAGGGGCAGAAGACAGGAGAATCCACAGAAGTTCACAGACAGTATGCCTGGTACATAGAAAGAGAGAAAAAGCAAAGTAATCCTGTCTCAATGAAGATGGAAGGTGAGGCATAACACACAGATTGTTGCTGATCTCTCTATTTGCTACCTGGCAAGCATACACCTGCATTTATAAAAATGTATACATAGACACTCATTCAAATGTGTGTGTTCATACACACACACACACACACACACACATGACACAGATATTTTTAAATTACTACCAGCTGGCAAAATAGTTCAGTGTATGAAGACTCCACTTGCCACATTACATGAGTAGATACTTCAGATTTCACAAAGTTATCAGTAAAACATTAACAACAACAACAACAACAAATCCAAATCCTGGTTTGGCAAGATGGCTCAGTGAATAAAGACACTTGCCACTAAGACTGTTGACCTTAGTACCGTAATTCAGACCCAGGTCTCTAGGACCCAGATGGTAGGAAGAGAGGATCCACTCTCTAAGTAGCCCTCTGACCTTCACTCATAATATGTAAAACACCAATGCGTGTGTGCATGCACATGCGCACACACACATACACACACACAAGCACATGTAATGAAAACTTTAAACATACTACCAAAGCATATACTGACCACTATTTGAAACAATGTTCTCTTTGTATATACACTGCAGCCCAGGACATATCTAGTAAGAAAGCCTCTGACCTATATATGCCCCCAAATTCCACTGGTTGCTGATGGGCTTATCCTGAAAATAAACATGCCTCTGTCACATTTGCTAAAACCTCACCCATTTCTCACTCTCACCTGACAGATTGTTCCTTTTGTTTGGCAGTCACCTAACTGTCTTGACTTCAACCATGTCTTTATCAGAGCCACACTCAATATGCCAGAGAACTAAGTTTAAATGTAAACTACTGTCTCAGTGTCCACAGAAAAAGAGTTCAGTAGAAGCACAAGAGTTCTTTACCTGCTTGACATCATATGCCAGGAGAACGTACTTTAAATCTGGGGAAAGTGAGTGTCTGGATGCTTTAAAAGTTACCTAGAAAAAACAAAAGAAAGAAAAAATGTTTATTTTACAGAGATGAATAACAGAAAAAGTGACTTGAAAATTGATCTCAAGTATGGGAGAAATCTCAATTTGTCAAAATAATCTTCTGAAATGGATGCTTCTTTTCTTTGGAAGATTAATGCTGTCAATCCTGTGATAATTTTGTACAATGTAATTTGGAATACTACACCTCCTCAAACAACTTTTTCTATAATTGCCCATGCCACCATCCCATTCTCCCTACTCAAGGTTTAGATCATTTTTTTTTCTTTTTCTTTTTGTTTCCCCATCCAGTCCAGTGTGTATAGCCCAGCTAGTTTTGGGGGTGAGGCCCGTCTGTCATGTGGGTGACATTCCAGTGATTAAATAATTTAAGAGAGCTTTTTCTCTCTGTCCCAGCAGCTATCGGATATCAATAACCCCTCAGCTAGTAGAAGGTTTCTTGCTTACCTTCCTCTCTCTGTGCTGTGAATTTTGTCTGACTTGAGCTAGTGTTGGTCTTGTGTATACAATCATAATCACTATGAGTATGGATATATCAATTAATACAAAAAATTTTTAAAGCACATCCAAAAGTTTATTAGAAAACAATAAAAATAGCCATTTCATATGCTAATACTTAAAAACCAATATTTTTATAATCAAAGAAAAATTGGGACTGGGATGATGCTTATTTGGTACAATTCTTGACTTGCATGCAGGAAGCCCTGGATTCCATTCCTGTGAATGCAAAAATGGGCACTGGCGGAGGAAAAGCTGCAGAATCACAAGTTCAAGTTCATTTTCAAATATTTAGCATACTGTCAACACAATGTTCTGAAATGTATACTTTTATTCTTTTGGAAATTAATTTTATTAATACTTGAGTACATCTTACAATATAATGTAACCACACTCTGAGCTATATGAGACTCTGTCTCAAAGAAAATAAACTGTTGAGCCAGGTGCGGTGGATCAACCCATAAATCCAGACCTAGGGAGGTAGAAGCAGAAGAACTACTTTCCAAATTCATTGTCAATCTAGGCAACAAGTGATGTCTAACTTGGGTTGCACAGACACACTCCTTCTCCTCTTTTCTCTCCCTTGCACCCCTCTCTCTGTGTCTGTGTGTTGCTCTCTATATAGATGTGCTTATGAGGTATATATTTTTATTTGACATACACATGAAGAAATACAAACACAGACTCTGTGTTGCTCTCTCTCTATGTATTTGTGTGATATATATTTATTTTTGACACACACATATGTATATCTCACATGCATATGTGCCCACATGCATTCACATTTGTAAAGGCTCATTGGAATTCTGGTATATCTACAGTGTTCCTGATGGGTTCTGAGCTTGCCATTTAATTATTGAATAGACTTTTTGACAGAGGTAATTTAAAATGTATGATGAAAGTTAAATGCATAGAAGATGGAGAAATGGTGCTACATGAAATATAGGTAGTTTTTGCATTCCGGTCAAAGGGTAAGATAAGAAAATTGTTGAGTTAACAGGAACAAAAATAAATAGTCTGAGTTACCTTAAGCAAACTAGGCTGTTTGCATGGCATTTTCAGAGACATGCCTATGTAAATAACTGTGTACATCTTAGTTCAAAGTAGTGTCCACACAAAGCTCTCTAAGGAAAACATAAGAAGGTAGAGCTAGTTTTCTCTTCTTCTCTTTCCTTTTTGCCCCTATCCCTTTTCTCCACTGACAGCAGTGCCTCAAGATATAGGAAGGAAGTGGGTTGCTTTCAATCTGTGGACTTTAATGCTCAGTCTTCCCAATCATGATAATTGAATCCATACAAGGACATGAACCAAATAATCCAGCTAATTCTGCAGACTGAGGATTGAAGGAGTCTTCTGGGACATGATAATGTCTGTGATGATAATGATCCATTCCAAATCCAAGACAGAGACTCCTGTGGTAAGGACATTTCCCTGTCTGACATTTCCTTCAGATCTTGTCATCTGCCTCTGCATTTTCATCCTTTGCAATAAATTAGTATCCTAAGGCTTGCCCTCTGCTTCCTTACCTCTGTGAGACCCAGGCCTTGAAGGATACCAGTCTCTAAGCAGAAAGTGCAGCAAGCAAGACAGAAACAACCCAGACATCTGTAGCCCAGGGATCAAAGGCAACCTGACCACTGTCACATTCCATGGGTCACATATAAACTAAGCTCCATTCTTCCACCCTAAGAAGGCAAGGTCCCTGTCACACACCCAGCATCATATATGCCGTGTTTCCTAACTGGGTCTTAGAACACAAGCCTTATACTAAGTTCTCCTCATTTTGCAATACCCTGCCCCCACTTTAGGTAGGAAATGTTTGAAAGGAGATTTTGGGTTTTGTCTGAGTAGAGGACTAAACATCTCTTTCAGACCATGCAGCCATCCCAAAATGCTTCCAGCATTCTTTTTATTTTATTTTATTTTATTTTTTATTTTTTGCTGCAAACACACGAGGTTTATTTGGGGAACCAGTGCACTGGGGACGAGCTCGTGTTCCATGCAGGGGCAGAGGAGTTTCGACCCTGAGCAGTAAAAGTCAGGGGCATTTAAAGGAAAAAAAACACAAAGCAAGGGGTGGGGAACGGAAAGAATTTGCGTTTTGGGAAGTACAGAATGTTCTAAGTTAGTCACAAGGCAGTTACACAAACATTTTTGTGGTTAGTTAGTTCCTGGAACATTGTGCCTCTGGCCCTGGGGCCAGGCCAAGGTCAGCTGTTTCTTAGGGGAAAGAATGTAGCCAAGAGACCCCTTCCAGCATTCTTATGTTATTTACCTGAAGGACAATTTCTCAGTGCTTCTGTGCAGCTCCACCCTTCTCCCTTTCTCCTCCTCACTAAAATCCAATGTCACTGAAGAATTTCCAACCGGAAGAGATACCAGTCCCCAGCATGCAGTCAGTCTGGGTGTGGGATTTGTAGACAGAATCTAAGTGTGGCAGCTTGTTATCATGGAGCCCCTAACTTGTGGCATTTGGTACATGTATTGTCAAAATTCAATGGAATTGTGGAATAGTAATTTGTTATTTTCAAGAACAAAATTACAATTTAAGGGCATATATTGGCTTTGCTTTCATTTCTGGAATTTTTTATTCTCTATAAAAAATATAAGTAATCCAATAGGAGAAGTCAAAAGGTTTGCTTTCAAAGATTGAGAAGATCTTTAAAAGAAAATAGGAACAATGAATAACCATGAAAAAGTAAATCTGTCAGTTCTAGTCACATTCTCTGTGAAGCAGAAACAAGGAGAGACAGGACAATTAAAAAACTGACTGGTTCCCATCAGGTGACTTCAAGTTACCCCATGGGTGAGGACTGGGACCAGGGTAATATCAACAAGACTGTAATTGGACTGACCTGCTCTGTCTGTCCTTTGTTCTGCTTTCAGTGTAGCTTTCAATTTGGAAACTTAATTTTGATTTTTCTTTTGAATCTAATTCACTGATTTTCAAGAGACTTGCAGAAAACAATTTTTGTTTGTTTTGTTTTTTGGTTTGTTGTTGTTGTATTGTTGTTTAATGTTGGCAGAGAACTTTTCTCAGAAATAACTTACTTAGTTTGGTCATCCTAAGTCAGATATACGAAGCAAATAGAGTGGCTCCGGTGACCAGCCAGAGTCCAGCCCTAAGAGTTGGAAGTTCTTTTCCTTAGGTGGTCTTGTGTCCAATCTTCATAGAAGACCCAGTAAGCACCTGCAGTCAAGCAATCCACCGTTCTTTGTTTACTCATAAAGGGTCAATTTTTAAAGATTATGGACAACAATAACAACATTCCAACCAGCAGGTGCTGCTCTTCAAGCAGGTCGAGTCATGTGCACATTCTCCACCCCTCAGATATTATCAGTGATGCCCAAAAGTCCTTCAGAGTAAACAAATGTGACTGAGATCCTGATTCATCACCTTTTACTCCTCCCGCTGCCCCTCTGCCTAACTTATTATATGGTGAAAATTAAGAAAAACTAGCCTACAAGAGACTTAACACCTAATCAACAAGGTCACCTGTGCTGGCACTACCGTCTTAGCAAGTATGCTGTTATATAAAGAGATGACGAAATGGACAGTATGCGAACCCCCATTGCTATTTAAAAACCTGCTATGAGATCAGTGTCTCTACTTCTGTCCTGGGGATTAGAAAACTCCAGTATCAACGATGGCGACTTTGTCTCAAGGTCACAGAGGGGCAAAGAGAGTCCATGAGGGCCCCTCTCACAGACCTTGAGTTATCTCACCAGCCAGAGGGTGCTGTATGCTCTCCTTGCTTTCAATTTTTTGTGGCAATTGTTGTTTCTGTCTAGTATGATTTTTTAAAGGAAATTTCACATGCTTTGTCTCCTCCACCCCCTGTGCGATATTCTTCACACAAATTAACTTCCTGTTTTCACAGGTGCGTCTGGGCCTTGGTAACAACATTTTAGTGTCTTTACAGTTCCTCCCATTATCCAGTCTGACACTTTGTTAATTATCACTGTACTCCCTCCAGCTTTTGCTGCACACAAACTGGGAAATGTTCCAAATACCTTTTCAGGGGCACAAGCTGCTGAATCTCGAGCCTACCAGTGGTCACCTAGGATTGAAGGACCCTTAAGGTGAACATAACATTGGAAACTCATTTTAGAGCTACAAAGACAGCTCAGTGATTGAAAACGTGCACAGTAAAAACATGAGGACCTAAGTTCACATCCCCAAACCCCCATATAAAAGGCTGATGCTACCTTGTGTACCCATAATTCTAGCACTGTGGAGATATCAGGGTTTACATGAGCTTGCTAGCTGCCAAGTTATCCTTCAGGTTTAATGAAAGACTCTGTCCCAAAGGAATAAGATGGAGTGCTATCTAGCAGGACACTTTAAATCCTCTAGTCTTTATGCTTGCATCTGCACACATATGTGCACATACACACACAATACAACCTGTCAGATTCTTCAAGGAATGCTGGAGGTCTTACACAAAATTATGTTACTATAAAGCAGTGGTTCTCAACCTGTGGATCTCATACCCTCTAGGAAATGAAAAGGCCCTTTGACAGGGGTCAAATATCAGATATTTACATCATATATATATATATATATATATATATATATATATATATATACACACACACACACACACACACACACACATATGTGTATATATATATATATATATATATATATACACACACACACATATATATATATATATATTTGGATATTTACTTTATATACATTTCAAATGTTTTCCCCTTTCCCCCCAGCTGCATGAGGGTGCTCCCCCACCCACCTACCCACTCCCCTCTTTCCTCCCTAGCATTCCCCTACATTGGGGCATCTAACACCCTCAGGCCCAAGGGCCTCTCCTCCCACTGATGGCCAACACCATTGAAAAATTAGAGTTACAAAGTGGGCAAGAAAATAATTTTATGGTTGGGGGTCACCACAACATGCAAAGCTATATTAAAGTGTGACAACATTTGGAAGATGGAGAGCCACTGCTATGAAGCATTTGTATTATTATCTCTTTCATCTGAGAGAAAAGTTCCTTCTAACAGTAATGAGAACTGCTGGACACTGGCCTTAATTGTGAATTTTAATATGATTTTGTTGAGCCTCAACTGAATAAGCCTTCAGATCAAGGCTGGGAGGTGGGGTTGTAGAGCTATGGTTGACCAGATAAGAGTGATTGATGCTTTTCCAGAGCATTGTAGTCCTGCTTTGAACATCCACAAGAGCCCGTAATTGTAGCTCAAGATGACTCAAAACCCTCTACTGGATGTCATAGGCAACGCTCCACCACCAGCAAACATAGATGAAAACAAATATGAGTTTGGGGGAGTTTATTACAGTATCTTTAATGCTGCCTTGACAACTTATTCCCTGCTGAGATAAAGGAATATAAAAACAGTGTGTTATAAGTACACACTCCTGTGTAGAAGCCCAAAAACAACATCAGGTAATTACTGCTCAGGCCCCTCCCATTTGTTGTTTGAGCCAAGGTTTCTCACTGGCCTAGAACATACCCAAGTAGGCCAGGCTAGCTTGCTAGTTGATTTTAGGAATGCCCCGTCTCTACATCCCATTTTACTAATGCTGGGATTATGAGCATGCCACAACTGCCCGATCTTTTCTGTGGGTTCTGGGAATCAAACCTAGGCCCTCGTGTTTATTGATTGATTACACCATCCCCTTCAGAACAACAAAGAATTTCTGTATGTGTTTAGCATTATCAAACAATAATGCTACCAGAGACTATTTGAGCCCAGAGTCCTGGAGGGTCATAAAAGACTTGACTTCTACATTCCAGCAAGTTCCTTTAAAGAGAGGCAAAAGGATAAGCTCAAGTAAAACAAGAATGCACATGGTCTACTGGACCAATTAATAAGGATGAGATGTTTAAGGCACCTGAGGAACATCTGCAGCCTCTTAGACGTCTGGCATCACTCAGCTTGACACAGATCATTCACCATATGAGAAGCATCAAGGTCTCTGAAGGCTCTACAAGGTAAAAAGGTACCCCACTAGGCAGATTTTCATGGCATATTGGGCAGAGTAAGATAAGCAGCAGGTGCCCCTGTGGTCTGCTGCAGAGCTGGCTTGTGAAACCCAACAGCCTGCAGAGACAAGGTGCTTAAAGCAAGGCTGCTATTGCCAGGGTAAGAATGGCTGACTGGACTCTCTAAAAAGAGCACAAGCCAGTGCTAGCTTCTCCTCGTCATACAGGAAATGTATAGTGTTGTAGTGTTCAAAAAAGAGATATGTTTTGTCAACAAAAGTTAGAAACCAAATGATAACTTAAAATTGTATGATTCAAAAATTGTCATGTAATAATTTTCATTGCGGGGGAAGGCTATTCTCCCTGGGGTTTGGCAGTTTGCACATTTATGGGAAAGTAACAATGGCCCTAAAGATGAGTGTGAGGAAAGCAGCTCTTGATGAGGGTTCAAGAATAAAAGCCTAAAACTATCATGCACTTGAAGAATGTAGATGAAAGGTTCGTGATCTATTATTTTCCACTTGAGTGAAATCATTTAGTAGGTTATGAGAAAACCTCCAGAAAATATGCAAGTAGCTTTGAAGACTTCCAGAGAAGATGGAGATGGGGGCTGGGATGGCCACTTCATATTAAAGCCACATTGACAACCCCTTCACTATGGCAGAGATTATCAAGAATGGTGACACCAAAGTCAAGGAGGGAGTGAGGTCTGCTTTGTATAGGGAAGTTTTGGCAAATGGATTGAAGGTGAGTCAGATCTGAGGCTATCCTGTATGTCAGAAGGCCAGGAGGGCCTGTGACAAGCTAAACAATGTCAAGAAGTTAAAAGGGGAAGGACAAGTGTGGACTTCAGCATAGGACACTTGGAAGGTTTAAGATTTTCTGTTATTATTTGAGGACAGCAAAAAGGTGGCTGAAAAACTCTGTCAGAGCTTTTAAGTGGATGATAGCATTAGAAAATGAGAAGATGTTGATGGATCAACTTCATGCTATATTATTTATGTATATGTACAAGCTGTGTGTCTCTGTGTGTGTGTGTGTGTGTGTGTGTGTGCCTGTGGGTGCGTCTGTGTGTGCAGGCCAGACCAATTTGGGGTATTGGTTCCTTCAAGGTGTCTGTTGTTTTGGCAGCACCCATTGGACCTGGAGCTCACTGATGGAGCCCTGTTGGCTAGCCAGCATCTCCAGAGGTCTCCCTGTTTCTTCCTCCCTGTGGCTGTTATGTCAGATGCATGCCACTGTGCCATTCCTTTGCATGGGTTGTGGTATCTGAACTCAGATTTTGAGTTGAAAGGTAAGTTTCACACTGAGGCATCTCCCCAGACCCAGTTGTATCCATTTTAGCTATGGTATGTTTGAGTTTCTGAAAGCTATCAGAACAGGGCTGTCTAGAAGCCTCATCTCTAATGGGTGGGCATTAGACAGATGCTTATGTTTAATTCCAATTCAGCCCTTTGTAAATGGGGGAACATTCCTTCCTCACCCAATGTGTCTGTGGTGGGATCAGTACCACTACAGTTACTCTTAACATCATTTCCTACTATATTTATTTGCATTCTCACCTGTGGTCCTTGAGGCATGGTCACTCTACACAGACTGGATTCTCTTCAAACTCACAATCTTTCTACAGCATGCTAGAGTTAGGGTCACAGGCCAACATGACAACAGTTTTATATCCTCATAATGTGTTTCTTTATTTTTTTCTCCCATATGTTCAACTGAACTTGCTACAACAACTTTACCACTCCCTTCTCCTTCCTCAAACTACATTTGCCTAAGTTCCTGCTCTAGTTCCCATCATTTAAACTGTTGCTGGATAGAACAGTAAGAGGTTATAACTGTTCATTTCCTTCCTAGGGGACAAGACTTTGGTTCACAGCCTATATTAGCATGGTTCACAGTTTAATTCAAGAGGATCTGATGCTTCCTTTTGGGTCCTGCGGGCACCTACATACACATATACACACATACACAGACATATAGAACTTTTAAAAACCTAAGAATGAACTAAGTTTCTATTCTTCCTTGCATAAGTGACAAATCTGACCACCCTGTATAGAAATCTACTTGCAGTTCATCAAAGGACTGATCACTGCTTCCATCATGGCTCTTGTAGTTTGTTTGGAATTGCAATTTACATCTTCTATTGCCACAGTAATGTCTCTATTAAGAGGCTTCATTGCAATGATTCACTTTCGTCAGAGACGTTATAACTAGAGTTAGAAACAGGATAATGATGATGTTCCAACATGCCAGATACTAAAGATCACAGCAAGAAATCATTGAACACAAACCAAAATGTCGGAAGTCCCAGGAAATGAAACAGGCATTTGCATGACTCGAGGCTGATAATGAACTGGATGAAAAGAACAAGGATGGGGATTGAATTAACACAGTATGTAAGAGGGTCTCGGTGGCCTTAAAAATTAACGTGCTATATTAGAGAACAGTTGAACTGGGGTAAGAGTTGCTCAAGCTTTGTGGAAGAAGCTGGCAGTAAATCTATGTACAAGTACCTGTCTTTATAACATAGAAAACTAATCAGAAATACCTAGACAGGGTACTTCCACAGAATAGATCTCTATACTCGAAAAATGTAAAACAGTAATATTTTTAGTAAAAAATACAGTTTTATTATTATTATTTTTAGAGCATGTTGAATCCAATGAGTGCTAGAGCATTGCTGACCTACATGGGGCCACATCACTGACAAAACAGATTCTGCCTTTCTAGAAACCATCAACTGTCAAACACTCCTTAGCTATGGCAGATATGTGCACACACACTCACACACACACACACACACACACACACACACACAATCAATCAATCAGTGTAATCTTTTAAAAAGAAAATAAATAGAAACTGGAAAGACTATTAACATATAAGCATGGTTTGATGTCAAATGTAGGGCTTTAATTTTTACTCTTTACAGTTTGACTTGTTAAAAAGAAACAGGCAAGAAGTAAACAGACAAGTTTTCTGTCTGTAGCTTTGGACAAGGCCAGGGATTGCTTCCCACAGTCATAAGCCTGTTTAACTGGCAGAGAATATGAGGCTCAGATCTTACTTTGCTTCTTTACTCCTTTTCTTTCCTTAGCTACTGAGGTACCAAGGACAGAACTTCCATTATATGCCTTTGTGACACCAAATGGTGTTTTGGTATTTTACCAACACAATGATCATTTTCTGCTGTTTGCTACTTTTCTAAAACAAGCCAATGCAGACAATTCCATGATGGAACTAGGTTATTTTATATGATGTGCATACATTCTTGCCTCTTTCTCCTTCTCCTTCTCCTTCTCCTTCTCCTTCTCCTTCTCCTTCTCCTTCTCCTTCTCCTTCTCTCCCCCTCCCTCCCTCCTTCCCTCCCTCTCTCTCTCTCTCTCTGGATTTGTGTGTATTCGGTGCATGTGTATAAAAATGAAAGTGGAGGCAACAACTCAACCTTAGTTACTTTCCATCTTACATTTTAATACAGACTCTGTCATTGCCTTGGAACTGAAGTACAGTATATATATATGTGCATATAGCACCATGGACATAACCCTGTCTCAGTCTTCTTCATACTGAGATCATAAGCATGCACTATCCACTATCACGTCCAGATTTATTTTTTTAACATAGGTTTTAAAAAACATCATTCACTTTACCAACTGATCTGTCTCCTCAATCCTGTGGCTAGATGTTCTGGTTTTGAGATTAGTAAATCGGTACCAAGTAATTGATGTGGAACATTTTACATAGATCCCCACTGCTCAATAATCATGAAAGGCAATAATAATCTTTTATTGATTTAGCTCATAGGTAATATACCATACTGTGTAATTTCTTTATAATCATTATTTTTAATGTCCACTGAGTTCTGTCCATAGGGTAAGTAGATCCGGCTTGGTGACTTTGAAGGGAAATGTGCCAGTATTTTTCTACTGGGAAGTATTGACAAATGGCAAAGGTTCTAATTGAAAGGAAACAGGAATATTGTTACTTGCATACCATGTCAATTTTTTTTGAAATTCCGTTTGTGCTGCTCTAATGAGTTTTCAAATCATCTTAGTGCTTAATATAGCTGAATATATTTTTCTCCTAAATGGCTCTGTTACATTAAAGCCCATGTACTTTGAATAATATAATAAACAGAAAGAGTAAGGAGCTGGGAGCCTAGATGGCTCAGTACTTCAACCTGAGTTTGGAACCTCAGCACCTATGTAAATGACAGGATTTTTCCTTTGTTTCTGTTGTTGTTGTTGTTGTTGTTGTTGTTCTTTTCTTTTTTAGTGCATACTGTGAGGATCAAAGAAGGATTTCGAAGGTTCAATGACCAACTAGTCTATTTGAAATGGCTAGCTTCAGACACTAGAGATGTTGTCTCAAAAACACAAAGGATGGCAGGCAATAGGGGAAAACACTCATGCTAAACTCTGGCTCCACATCTACACTCAAAGGCAAGAGCACCTACATACCACAGACATACAAGAACAGTGTGTCTGTTTGTATGTTTGTGTGTGTGTGTGTGTGTGTGTGTGTGTGTGTAGGTATGTGTGTGTGTAGGTATGTGTGTCTGTGTGTCTTTGTGACTATGTGTGTTTAGAGAAAGTAAAATCTTGAAAAACCTAAAAGATATAAATTTTGAATGTTTTATTTCTATAATGCTTTATCATGTTTCTAACATGATGATTAATAAGTAACATGTTTGACTCTAGGTGTCTAATAGCAAATTACCTCAAGTCGTGCTTTCTGTAAAAATTAATTTATTATAACCCCTTTTCTTAATTGAAATTGTTATTTGATAATTTTATTAAAGTACGTGTTATGAATATTGTATGCACTCACCATCACTAAACCTCCTTCTACCCATGTTGACCACTCTCTTCCCTAAAATTCTCCTTCAAACATTTCAGGGATTTTAGATCCTTTGAGAGTAAACAGAGTTTTCTGTGTTACTATGGGTTTTTGTACTGGCTGCTTTCGTGTCAGCTTGACACAAGCTGGAGTTATCACAGAGAAAGGAGTTTCAGTTGAGAAAATGCCTCCATAATATCCAGCAGTAAGGTATTTTCTCAATTAGTGATCAAGAGGGGAGGGCCTCTTGTGGGTGGTGCCATCCCTGGGCTGGTAGTCTTGGACTCTATAAGAAAGCCAGCTGAGCAAGCCAGGAGAAGCAAGCAAGCCAATAAGAAACATCCCTCCATGGCCTCTGCATCAACTCCTGATCCCTGAGCTGCTTGAGTTCCAGTCCTGACTTCCTTTAGTGATGAACAGCAACATGGAAGAGTAAGCTGAATAAACCTTTTCCTCCCCAACTTGCTTCATGGTCATAATATTTTTGCAGGAATAGAAACCCTGACTAAGACAGTTTTGAACCATCTATTAGACTCTTGGGGTGCACATATGAAGACAATTGCCCTTGAGTACCTAATACTTAGCAGGGCAGGATAATACTACCCTATTCATAATTGAATATTAATACACAGAATTATGAATGTAAGAAAACTTTGCTGTTGTGTGAGGGTGTGTGAATGTGTGTGTGTGTGTGTGTGTGTGTGTGTGTGTGAGAGAGAGAGAGAGAGAGAGAGAGAGAGAGAGAGAGAAACAGAGAGACAGACAGACAGACAGACAGAGACAGAGAGAGAAGATGGGGAGGGAGAGAGAGAGAGGGAGAAAGAGGATGAGGGAGGAACAGAGAGAGGGAGAAAGGGAGAGAAAGAGGATGTGTATTGATACCTATTACTTTACCTTGTTATTAATAAGTTTGCAAATGGTACAGAGTTGAGAGTCATTTTATTTTCTATAATATCAGAAAAATGGATGGGATTTGCCATCTTAAGAATTAGACAAATGTTAAGATTAATCTCTTTCCCCTTGTTGTTAAAAATTTGGGCTAAAATGAAGCCCACAGTTTAAATAAGGGATTCAGATCCTATGGTTTTAAAATGCATTATTTTTCAGTTTATTGCATTAGCAAAGCTGAGAAACATTTAGGGGTTGGATGAATAAGCACTTATCAGGGATATAATTGAATCAGACAGGTAGCTGAACTATTTTACTAAAGACAGTTGCCCACAGTCCTTCCCTCACTCTGCCTTCCATCTCTTCCCCTCACTTCTTCTTTCAAATAAATGAATGATAGTTACAGGGCTATAATTAGAACTGAAATGCAGACACTAATTTCATGTTTTTGAAGATTATTTAATGTATGTGTATCTGACTGTGGGTGCACATACCGCAGTGTATATTGCCCACAAAGCCAGAAGAGTGTGTTAGCTCTCTTGGAGTTACAGATATCTGTGAGCTGCCCAGTGTGGGTTCTAGGAACCAAACCCTAGTTCTCTGCAAAAACAGTAGGGCTCTTAACTATTGAACCCACTCTCCAGCAAACAGAGACTTTTAACATGCTAGTTAATGAGCAATTTTAATGAGTTTCAAAGTAAATGAAAACATTTAAAGTCAGTACAGGATACAGTATCCAATATGGAAGGCTTACTCAAAAGAACTTAGAAAAGTCATCATGGCATATGGAAATTATGATTCACTCTCACAACTAAATGAATTTAATTTACTGCCACTATGAAATAATTTTCTGTCAGTCATATGGATTATCATGGGAATATTTGTTAATACCATGACACCTGTAACAGAAAATAAGATATGCCATTCTTAGGTGCTGTCAGGGCATTTTAATATTGCACAATGAATTTCTAGTTCACCCTTCCTTTCCCTTTCCAATAACACTGCTTTGAATTGACCCTGCAAATATATTTTTCCAAAATGAAATCTAAGATCTTTTGTGTGTGAAAAGATGTGTGTAAGTTAATGAAGGAATAGAAGTGTTTCTATTTTCTGTTCCTTATAAGAAAACTTTTATTTGGAATCATCAGGGCAGTAACAAAAATAGCCTTAGGCCAGGGCTGTGACACTGCTAGAACATCTGCCTCGCATACCTGAGGCCATAGGTTAAATCCCCTGTACTTCCAACGTAAACAGATTTACAACATGTATGTTCTAAATGACATATTGAAACAATAATGCATATTATAAAAACAATAATCCGAGGGTGCTCCAGGAGTTTGAAAAAGGCTAGTTATAAACGGTTGTAAAGTCAGAGTCTGGAACTGATAGGAGAGATTTTGCTCAGGCTCCCCTAACTCATTGCTATCTTTTGATTTTCCCCAATAATGGCTGAGTGGTTGCAATGACTTCGATAACTCAAAAGAGTCAATTCTAATTTCCTCTCTGTGGCTGTGATCAAACACTCTGACCAAGAGCAACTTGGGGGAGGAAAGGTGTTATTTCATATTCACCTTCCAGGTCACAGTCTATCACTGAAGAAGCCATGATAGGAATTCAAAGCAGGAACTCCAGAGCAGGCCTGTTTGTGATTGCATGCAGCATTGCATCTGACAGAACTCACTCACAGACAAGAAAATTAATCAGAAAAAATGGAAGAATGTTGTTGCTGGCTCACACACAGGCTTACATGGACTTGCTTTCTTATACTCCCCAAAACCACTTGTCTAGAAACAGTGCCACTCAGAGTGGGCTGGGCCCTCCTGTAACATTTAATAATCAAGACAATTCTCTTTAGGCATGTCCACAGGCCTATATGATCTAGGTAATTCCACAATCAAGATTTTCTTCTCACAAAAATCTAGGCTGGTTAAAGTTGCCAAAGCTAGCTTGGATAGAGTTGTCAACAACAACAATAAAAACAACAACTAATAATAATAATAATAATAATAATAATAACAATAATAAAGCTAAATGATGATGATGATACACAGCACTCAAGATGACAACGTCTAAGTGATTTTATTTCAGAAAGGAAATGTGGATGTACTTACTATGCAGAAAACATCAATACTGAGTTATAGAGATGAAAAACTAAACTTCTATTTTAATAAAGCATATTATAGAATAGAAAATAGACTGAAACTCTAAAGACAGAAATGATCAAGTAAAAGGAGCAGAAAGAAATTTCAAAAACTTGGGGAAATATTTCATCTTTTAAAAATATTCATTATCTTATTCAAGAGGTTCAATAATTCAGAATTGAGCAAAATCAAATAAATCCTAATATAGACTTGTGAGAGTCAAATGGAAAAAAATCAAATAAAAAGAAATCATGAAAATAGGAAGAGAAACTAAGACTATATATATGGAATCCCTGTAAGAATAGCAGCAGACTAATTGCATAAGAAGCCATCTAGCCCCAGAGGAATTAGCATAACATTTTCAAAGTATTAAGTAAAAAATACTATTAACAAAGAGCTCAATGTTGAGAAGAACAGAATGCAAAATGAGGAAACAAGGTGCCTTCTAGAGAAACAGAGCATCAGTGCACCCATGACTATTGGACTCAGTCTAGACAAGACTCCAAGATGAAGTGTGAGGGGATACTGGACAGAAGCTTCAACTACAGGAAAGTAGAAAATAAATTTTAAAAAAAGACTACATGGGTTTATGAAAAGTAGAAAACACTTTTTAATAACACCCTTCAACTGATTATAGAAGATGATTACTTAATTACTTATTTTACAACAGTATAGAATGTGTGTGATATGGCGTACATATATAATCCAGATGGAAGCCACCATACAGTGCTAACAGATCGAATCGAAGAATAGCAGGATACATTTTGTGTACTACTGAAGTAGGTATTTAATTTGATTTAACTTTATTCTAATTTAATGTCTTGCTATTGGGTCACTCTAATGTTTCAACAGAAAAAGGTCTAATTCTAACTACTTTGGATCAATATGTAGGACTTTCATAACGGAAGAAAAGAACCAAGTCTCACATGTCATCCTCTGACCAGTGTGTGTCATATGCATGTATACATAGTACACAAATACAAACAAACAATGCATACATGTACACATTGGACATATGCACATATGCAAATAAATAAATAAATGTAAATTAAATATTGTTTGTGGAGACTTGTTATATTATGTATTTTCTCAACACTTGGAAAGCTGAGGTAAGATATTTGGTATGAATTTGAGGAATACATAGTGAATTCTGCATTAGCTTGTGATATTGAATATGATCACTTGCCTCCTCTTACAGTTAATTACTAGTATTAACCATTCCATAAATAATGCCTAAATTGAATCCCAAAGAAAAATAACTTGGAAGAAAAGACACAAGGACAAAATAAAATATTATAACTGACACAAGACAGAAAAATCTCAAATGACAATATAAGGTGTTCTTCACTAAAAACATTTACAAAAAAATACTTAAATCAGTCTTAATAAATACATAATTACTTTTTGTTAACAACATACAAAATTCGTCTTCTGACAATAGCAGAATTATATTAGAAAATTTAAAACATGGTGGAGGTACATGCCTTTCTTCCAAACACTCTGGAAACAAAAGCAGGTTTATCTCTGAGTTTGAGGCCAGCCTGGTGAACAGAATGAGTTCCAGGACAGCTGTGATAAACAGAGAAACCCTGTCTCAGAAAGAAAAAAAGAAAGGAAAGAAGGAAAGAAGGAAGGAAGGAAGGAAGGAAGGAAGGAAGGAAGGAAGGAAGGAAGGAAGGAAGGAAGGAAACAAAAGAAAGAAAGAAAGAAAGAAAGAAAGAAAGAAAGAAAGAAAGAAAGAAAGAAAGGAAGGAAGGAAGGAAGGAAGGAAGGAAGGAAGGAAGGAAGGAAGAAAGAAAGAAAGAAAGAAAGAAAGATAGATAAAAAGAAAGAAAGGAAGGAAGGACAAAGGAAAGAAGGAAAGAAACAAAGAAAAAAGAAAGAGAGAAAGAAAGAGAGAGAGAGAGAGAGAAAGAAAGAAAGAAAGAAA
>CM052711.1:63899356-63917977 GCA_028551405.1 Uromys caudimaculatus | reverse complement strand
GAAAGAAAGAAAGAAAGAAAGAAAGAAAGAAAGAAAGAAAGAAAGAAAGAAAGGGTGAGAGCAAGAGTGAGAGAGCAAGACAGTAAGAGAGTGAAAGCAAGAGAAAAAGAGAGAGAGAGGGAGGAAGGAAGGAAGGAAGGAAGGAAGGAAGGAAGGAAGGAAGGAAGGAAGGAAAGAAGGAAGGAAGGAAGGAAGGAAGGAAGGAAGGAAGGAAGGAAGGAAGGAAGAAAGGAAGGAAATGGGAAAGAAAAGGGGATTTGTCACTCCCACAATGATATGGATATTAGCCTTCAACAAAATAACCACTGTGTGAAGGAAACTGCCAGGAAGCATTGTTAAAACTGCTTTGTGTTGTTTGTGTTTCTAGACCTGGTTTCCTCCCAGCTTGTTCGCAGTGGGCAGAAGCAGACAGATGCAGAACTAGACAAAGTACTATGAATAAGAGACTGAGTCTTCCATCCTAACATCTATATCAATCCTCCTCCGCTGCCCATTAAAACTCAGGGACCACTGCAGAAATGGAGGTAGAAAATGTAAGAAAGAGCCAGAGGATGGAGTGCTGTGAATGTCTCTTCAGGAGATCACATGGCTGCTGCCCTCTGAGACTCACAGCAGCTGTGGTTACCTACACAAGATTGGGGATGCTCTCCACAACCTCCCCAAGTTGAGAAGACATTGTAAGTGGATAGCTATAAGAGGAGAGAGAATCATTCTTGTTCAAAATGTCTGGCTGCTCGCAGGTTTCCCATAACCTAGGGGATGGCATTACATCCATAAGCTTATAGGTTATCCTAATTGGTCTTAGTGGGTTATAAAAAGAACATGAATTTGGGAGGCAGCATGTTAGTAGAAGATGCTGGGTTTGGGGTGGTGGCAAGTGGATATGATCATTTGTCATTATTCACACATACGAAATTGTGACTAGTGAAGACAAAGTATAATTTAAAAGAGAAAGAAAATACATTGAGAAGAATAAAAACGAGAAACAAAGCAGTAAAATTCACAAGGTATACCTAGAGAAAGATGGAGTTGGAGAAAATATCTGTAAATTCATATATATGGATATAGAGATTCCAGATATAAATTCATACATTTCTAGACAACTCATATATTATAAAAGTGTAAAAGACTATTCACTGGCAAAGAATAATCTTTTCACATAATCCTGTGTGGCTCAATAATTCACAATAATGATTTTATTTCTCATTCCTCACATAGAAGCGTAAACTCAAAATGAGTCAAAGAATATAAGACTAAAATGATAGTGATCATAACAGAAACACACAAGTTAATCTAAATTAACAATAAAGTAATTAAGAAAAGTAAATGAATACACTTAAACTCATAATTGGTTATTTTTAGATAGAATCTCATTTAGCTCAGACTTGTAGCTAAGGATGACCTTGGACTTCTGATTCTCTTGGCCTCTCCTGTGTGTCAGGATTACACCTCATCTGGTTATGTGCCACTGGGGTTTAAACCCAAGGCCTTGTTCATATTACTAAAGCAGTCTACAAACTGATCTAGACCCTTATTTCTGCCAAAGAAAAATCTTTCCATGGAACAATATAACATCCACAAAGGAAAACAAATAGCAAATGTTTAAGCAAAAATACAGAAATAGAAACTAGAGAGAGATCTCAGTGGTTGAGAGCACTGCCTGTTCTTCCTGGGGGACCACAGTTTGATTCCCAGCAATGACAACCCTGTGTAACTGCTGTTTCAGATGGTCTGCTGTTCTACTTCTCTGACCTCTGTGACTACTGCACACATGTTTTACATAGACATACATGCAAGGAACGGATACACATAGTTTTTAAATTACACTATAGAACTCATTGAGTAAGAAATCTTCATATTTAATACATAAAGAATTCACACCATTTAACAATGAAAATACAAATAAGCTAGTTGAAAATAAAAGCAGATGTAGATGAAGATAAAAAAACATTTATGATCTGCAAGGTTTTTCATAAATTATGGATATAGAATTTGAAGTCATTTCATTTCCCCATACTCAAGGAAATAAAAAGAAAATTAAGTAGACATTTCTAGAAATGTGAAACTACTCAATTTAAAATCCTGTGTCATTCTACATAGCAGGATAAAATCTCACATCATGCTTCATCATCCCAAAAAAAATGTAGAGATGTCACTCATCCTTGGTGTAGTGAATCCATGCAATGTATATACCCCACTCTTACTCACTTAGTGGATACCTTGGTTATGAGATTGACTATCCCAATGTCTTGATGCTTGGCACTGGAGTTTGAATGAGAAATTCCCCTTGTGAGCTCATGTATGTCAACAGCTAGTCTCCAGTTAATGATGTTGTTTGGGAAAGTTTGGGAAGTGGAGTCTTGTTGGGGACATGGATCACTGGTGGCAGAATTCGAGGGCATATAGAGTAGCCCCATATTCTATTCTACTTGTACTTCCTATATAAGGATACAATGCTATCAGCCATCTTCTTGTTCCATTTGACTTGATTTCATGGAATCATAAGCCAAAATAAACCCTTTCCTCCTTAAGTTTCTTTTGTCAAGGTATTTTATAAGAATAGCAGAGTAACTGATTCACCTAGGTTCAAGTAACCCTTATTTTATCAAATAAAGGACTCGGTGCTCAGCAGCAGTGAAATTGTCTACTGAATATGTCAAAAGGTAGCTATCAAAAATGCTACCTTCAAACAAAGCAAAATGGGGGAGTTTTAAGTTCAGTAAGAAAAAGACTAACATGTTTATGTTGCTGAGAACTAAAGGAAGGAGTAACACAGGAAAGTGGACTAATACGATGCCATACCCTAAATTGTAGACATCTTGGTCAGAGTAGGTATGACAATTGTGAGCAGAAGATGTGAATTGAATGTTCATTCCATTGCTTCATAGCAGAGTCAGCTCTCAACCCACTAAGTAGTTCAGGGTGAATACTGCAAGACAGGCATGAGTATTCACACATAGTTACACCACAAATTCAAATTACATCATTTCTTTCAGATCTACACAGGAAGTGGGAAAGAGACATGGAGTGAAGATGAACAGTAATAGATACTACAGAGTGGTGGTGGTGGAGGGGCAGTGAGTGTGTATGTGTGTGTGTGTGTGTGTGTGTGTGTATGTGTGTATGTGCCTGTGTGTGTATGAGTGTATGTGCATTTGTGTGTGTGTGTATCTGTCTGTGTGTCTGTCTGTGTACGGGTGTCTGTGTGTGTGTGTGTCTGTGTGTGTATGTGTGTGTGTGTGTGTCTGTCTGTCTGTCTGTTGAGAGAGAAAGAGAGACAGAGACACAGACACAGACACACAGACACAGAGAAAGATTACACACAAAATCAAAAATTGTTTGAAATGAAAGAAACATGGCATAGGTAGTAGAGACTGAGACATTTAAAATATGGTAGAAATACATTTTTGTTCAAATGAAGGCAACTGAGGTCAATAAAACCACAGGTCTCTCTTTCTCTATTAAATGTGCATGTATATTTGAGTGTGGTCATATTTTCTTAATTAGTTGGTGGTAAAACACATAGTTCAATTATTAGATATTTGCAAATGGAAACATATCTGTCTATCTATCTATCTACCCACCCATCCATCTACCTACCCATCCATCCATCATCTATCTATCTATCTATCTATCTATCTATCTATCTATCTATCTATCTACCTTTCCATTGTCTGTCATCTATTGATTCTCTAGGTAGCTATTATTGATCCATTTAACATCTGTGAATATGTGTGTATGTAAACATATTTAATATTTGAATATATATATATATATAAGCACTTATCCTAATTTTTTAAAGAGAATTTGTGGCAATTTATTGGTTTTTGTTTAAAACAATAGAACACAATAAAGGGTCATTTCCTTGGCTTCTGGAGATATGGCACAGTACTAAGAGTACTGCTTCCTCTTTCAGATAACAAAGGTTCAATTTCCAGTACCCACATAGTGGTTAACAACCATACATTATTAAAATTTCAGGGATTCTGGAATCCTCAGGTAATGCATGCACATAGTGCAAAGACATTCATTCATGTGGGCCAAACACTCACACACATGAAATAAAGACTAAGTTTTAAAAAATTAATTCCTTATACTACACACTCTTCAAAGTGGGAATTTGCCACAGTAACTTCAGTATTTTTGGAATACAAGAGTTCAGTGTCAGACATATAATATATATATATATATATATATATATATATACAAGAAAACTAAAGTATCAAAGAACGTTTCTTTTGTATTTTATAAATTATTAAAAATAATTTTGAAAGAGATATTCAGGTAAGTAAGAAGTGGCAATGCGTCGGGAGTAAAGCATTTTTTCCTTACTCTCAAGACTACTCTAGACGTCTCTTTTTCTAAGCATCAATTTCTTGGTAAATAGCAGTGGAATCTGAGAAAGCTTTGTGACAGTGTGATGGACGGCTATTATCAATCTGGCTTGCCAAAACCTAGAACCTTCTTGAACTCATATGTCTTCCAAGTAGATTCAATATTAATTCACTGTCCTTCCACTACTTTCAAAATGCCTGCATTCTATGGCACACGTACTAGGAGACTTCAGACTCCACCCTTCCACAACCCCCACCCCACCAGGGTTATGCATCACAAACCTGAAGAAGCTGGACATCACCACAGGCTAAAAGGAAGGGAGAGCTTGCATCACCAGCTTCAGAATTCTCAACTGACTCCTGAAAATGTATTTTGTTTGCTTAAATCACCATACATGAATATAAGATTGGATGTGTGTCTGCATACTTAAATTAGCTTTCAGCTTTATTTGATTAAAATCACTATTTTTTTTTTTTTATTTTTGAAACAGGATCTCACTCTCTATATCCAGTTGACCTTGAACTTATTTTAACCTTCTTGTCTCAGGGTCTTGAATCCTGGAGCAAGTGATCATATTCATATATTATCATTACCTTAGTAGAGAGATCACAGATGTATATTGTATACATGAGTACTTATAGGGTACAATGTCATGTTTTATTATAAATTGACATTGATCAATGATTCAATCAAGAAATTTAAAATAATTTTTACCAACCTTATCTGTTAGTTTTGGTGACATTTGAAATGTGTTCTCCGTGACTCCAAAATTCACATTATCATTAACTGTGGCCACCCAACTGTGCAATAGAACTACAAACTTGCTTTCCTGTCTAAAACTTTCTCTGATGAACACTCTTAAAAGTTTTAATTAGCTCTCCGTGACTGGGAGTTAGCCATATGTGAAATTATTCAGAAGTGAAATGGAAGTCTGAACCAGCCATCAGATGGTCAGAGGTGTTTATAACTCCAATATCAAACTGCTCCAAATAGACTGACTGGCTGTTGTTACATAGCAGAATGCAGGCCTTTCAGGAGGCCAAAATCAGTGGCAGATTCTGCCTCATGTTACCTTCCAGTTCTTACCTGATACATACCTTCAGCCTCAATGGACCAAAGGAAGAACTATATAACAGCAAGTGCTGTAAGTGTGAGCATTACTGAAGGTCTCCAGAAGGACATTACAAAGATGTAGTTCTATGTTTCATTTAAATGTTTATGCTCATCATTTCTAATAAAGGAAAATAACATTCAGTCCAATATTTTATTTTGATCAAAAGAAGATGTATTTCATTAGCTGGGTTTATTAGCAACAATGGATGCTATTGAGAATGTTTTCTTTTTAAATATATTTATTTTTGGTGTGTGTGAGAGACAGACAGACAGGGGGGGAGAGAGAGAGAGAGAGAGAGAGAGAGAGAGAGAGAGAGAGAGAGAGAGACAGAGAGAGAGAGAGACAGACAGAGAGAGACAGAGACAGAGAGAGAGACAGAGACAGAGAGAGACAGAGACAGAGAGACAGAGAGACAGAGAGACAGAGAGACAGAGACAGAGACAGACCTGGGTGATTGTGCCAGAGCATCTGTGTGGAGGTCAGAAGACAACCTTGTGGAGTCAGCTCTCCCTTCCAATTTTACATAGGTCTTAAGGACAGAAAACAGGCTTTCAGGGTTACAAGCTAGTCTGCTTACCAGCCGACTCATCTTACCAGTCTTTGAGAATAATCCTGTTTTGTCCCTGTGAATGATACCTTAGTATAATTTAGCCTCTAGATTATTCTTAATTATAATCAAGGGTGGAAGTTTTGGAGCTATTTTAACCCCAGTCTCCTCTCAGAGAAACCTCTATGGATAACTCACATGAGACTGTAGCACAGTCCTTGAAACACATGGTGACTACTATAGTATTTTCTCACATTTTTAAATTAAAATTAGATTTGTAAAAGGAGGAACAGAATTTCCACTACCATTTTTTCTACTTTTATGATCATAATTCTGAACACTGCACCATAATTCATTTTGTTTTCACAGTGACACAGCAAGGCAAACAATTAAGAAAATCATAATCACTATGAAAATTGACAAGCCAAGAGTCTTAATGAAGACTGATGCTGTTTATGCACACAACAAAGACAGACCCTCGCTGCACTTAGTCCATGCTGCTATTTTTGTGATAGCCAATAGACAGTTGGACCAAATCTGTCCATCTACAATCTTCCTTGGAATACATTCTCTTTCATCATAGAAATGTATTTCTGATTCAGACTAATTTTAGAGGGTTTATTTAAACATGTATTTTGATTAATTTTTACTGTATTAATTATGTGTGTGTACATGTGAGTATTCACACATAAGCACTGGTATTAACAGAAGCCAGAGGCATTGGATACTCTGCAGCTGGAGTTGCAGAAGCTTTGGAGCTACTGGATAAGGGTGCTAGGAACTAAACTGGGTGCTCTAGAAGAGAAGCAAATGCTGTAAACCACTGAACCTTCTCTCTGGCCCCTTCAACATATATTTTGAAAGGTTAAAATGTATACATTCTTATCTCTTTTTTATTAATGTCCATATTAGTAACTAAGACTTCTTTATTAAAAGAGTTCTTAGTATTTAGCTACATGAAACTTGGATATATATTCTCAAGCCCTGTTTTAATTTCAGAAAGTGAATTGACAGAATTCTGTATGACTGTTATTCAAGATCAATCCTCACATTATTGATAATAAGAGGATCACAGCCGATACATAGAAGATGTTTTTAATGCTGCTGTGCACACTCTTTTGTCTGAATTAGTTTTGGATCTAGAAATAATATTTCAAATGCTTAGACCGGTTAAGAAAAGCTTGGGAGCTAAATCAATGCTTTTCCATCCTCAAATTTAAAGAGTGGTTAGCTTTTTAGTACTCCCCAGCCTTAGAAATTCACCTACATCAAATCACAAAGAATGCAGTAAGGCATTTTTTTTTTTTCGTGAAGAGAATTTGTTTCATGAAAATTGTATATTTTGACAGCTATGTCCAATATTATTCTGACTTAAAATCTTTAACCCATAATTTCACAATTTAAAATAATCAATTATCATATTTAAAATACACTTGATATGAGTGAAAAATGGTATCAAGAGATCTCAATTAAAAAAGGAAATGAGGATCTAAAGACATGGCTTTGGTGACATGGACTTGCTGTCCTTGAGGAGGACCTAAGTTTGGTTTCTAGCAGCCACGTCCGGCAGCTCCTGATCACCTATTGATCCAGGATGGAATACCTTCGTCTGACTTCCATGGGCAATGAACACTTATGGCATACACACGGACACAGAAATAAAAATAAAATATTTTTTTAAAATATATGTAAATTGACTTGTTTTGCACACCATGTTTTCAAAGCATTAGATTCTTCTGCTAAACTTGACAATTTTTATCAATAAAGATTCTCTGTTGATTTTCTGTTAAATTGTTCCAAGACTTTTAATTAGTTATAATTAGTATTACAATTAATTGTGGCTATAACTAAAATACCTCTCATTATGCAAAGAAACTACCTCTCAAATTTGATAAATTATTTTTAATATTGTTACTTAGGAGAGATGCTAAATCAAAATATTAAACTAATATGAACTTCAATGCCCAATTGTCTTTGATAATACTATCTTATAGTAGGAAGGAAATAGATTTCTTTTGAAATCATATCCTTACTATTTACATTTTTAATCTCAAGTTTTGTTTATCTGGTTGTGGCTGAACACCATCTTCTTTTCTCCTAACCTTTACTCTGAGACTCATAACCTGCATAACTGCACTGTGTCATATATGAATTTAGAGAGCCTATGCGTCATAGAAGAATAGTAATTAGAATATTTGTTAAATGTAGCTCTGTTAAAAATTACGGGTAACACAGAAAACTACAAACAGACATCAAAGGAATTTTTTTTTTACTTTTTATTATTTTATTTTTTGATACTTTATTTACATTTCCAATGTTTCCCCCTTTCTAGGTCTCCTCTTTGGAAACCACCTATCCCCTCCCCCTACCCAACCTCTATGAGGGAATTCCACCTCCCACCCACCCACCCGCCCACTCCCATATTCCCACCTTGACATTCCCCTTTACTGGGGACTCTCCTCCCCCTGATGGTCAACAAGGCCCTCCTCTGCCACATATGTGGTCCGAACCATGGGTCCCTCCATGTGTATTCTTTGGTTGGTGGTTCAACCTTCATGAGGACCTGGGGGGTCAGGACAGTTGACACTGTTGCTCCCTCCATGGGGCTACAGACTCCCTCAGCTCCTTCAGTCCCTTCTCCAACTCCTCCATCTGGGACCTCACTCTCAGTCCAGCAGTTACTGTAAAGTGAAACTTAGGCATTCTGAACTTTTGGGCTAATATCCACTTATCAGTGAGTACATGCCATGTTCGTTCTTTTGTGACTGAGTTACCTCACTCAGGATGATATTTTCAAGTTCCATCCATTTGCCTGCAAATTTCATTAAATCATTGTTTTTAATAGCTGAGTAGTATTCCATTGTGTAAATGTACCACATTTTCTGTATCCATTCCTCAAAGTAATTTTTAAAATATAAGTACATAAGCCTAGATGAATTGCATTAATTAGTACAAGGAGGCTATATTAATGAAATGAGATGGAAAATGATGTTTTAATGACACAAGAATTGTAATGATGGATAATGAAATGGAAAGAATAATGATTTCTGCTATGCCAAGGAAAATGAAAAAAAGGAAGGAATAAATTCTAAAGTAAACAAAAACAATTTCTGATGAAAATAAACATAGCATTTATCTGAACTAGGAGTATGACTGGAAGGAATTGGTCACAGACAAGGGCAAACCCACACTGGAGCTCTAAATCTAATCTGAATGATTTGACTGGGTGGCAATATTTTCCTTACAAAGGTTACCTACAGGAAAGGAAACAATACCTGTGTGTATAATCTTTGCTTCCTAAAGGAATGCTGCAGAAAACCAACCACATTTATTTTAGTTTGGACTTCATGATCATACCCTTACCATGCCCAAGCCCTTCTTTCCTACTTTCTTATCATCCCCTAGAGGGATTATTTTCCACTACGAGGCACTCTCTCAGTGGTTCTTCACGTTCTCCCATGTCCCCGAGGACCACACATTGGTCCTTCACCTAGGGAGGGAATTTTGGAGGCTGCCCTATGTTGCTTTCTACAGTCCAGTATGAAAGCTGACATTATCTCCTCAAAGGAGGTTCATTCTCTTAGAGAGTCTTATGTAAGAACTTAATGGCTATCAGTCTTACATAGTTTTTCTCTCTCTTAAGTACTATGAAGTATGACATCCATAACAGTTATTTCTAGATAAGTATGGGTTGACATATTACCATTAAAACAAAAATGTCATTATTTTCTCTTAATTAATAAATCAATTTTATTATATTTTATTATTTTTGTGGATATGTTTTTGAGTGTGCATTTGTGTGTGCAGGTCAGAGGACAACATGTGAGTTACAGAGGTCATTATGCTCTAAGCAGGTTGTCACTCACCCAATTATTTACACACACACACATACACACACACACACACAACCTCATACTCACACAACTTAATAATTGATTACTTATTGGCTTCCTTTCCATAGTTGCTAAACAGATATTTGTATGTGTGTGTATAGGTGCTTTCTTTGTGTGCATCTATATCCAGGAATCAATTTCATACCTAGTACACACTGGGGGTAGAAAAGAGCATCAGATCCCCTGGAACTGGAGTTATGAACAATTGGGTGCCATGATGTAGGGGATGGAAATAAAACTCTACGTCTCTACAAAAGCAACCAGTGCTCTTAATTATATAACTCAGTACTACGCACAATGCACTGATTCTTCCACATCAACTACCAATAAATAAAATGTCACAGAGATAAGCCCATAGGTAGTGATAATCTTTCTCTTGAGGTTCCCTTTTCCCCAGACTTGAGGATGTGACAAATTGATAATAAAACCAACACAGACACCAACAATTATAAATATATTCATAGCAGCAATGAGATTTCAGCATAAATACAGAAAAAAAAAACATTCACTGCAGGATTCCAACAAAGCTTTAAGAGCTTACACTGAAAATTGAATCATAAAATACAGAGACAGAACATTACTAAATTCACACTACAAAGACAAAATTATATAAAACCACATAAGATACAACATAAAAATATAGACCAATTTCCCAGATAAATGTAGGAAAATTTTTCTCAATAAAACACTTGCAAAAACCTCAAAAATGCATTACAAAAATCATACATTTCCTGGTTAGGTCAACTTTCATACCCTAGAGACATTGGCAGGAAAAGCCTAAATTGAGGAATTACTTAGATCAAACTGGCATGTGGGCCAAGTTCTGAAAGACTGTCCTGATTGTTAATTGATATATGGGTGGTCCCAGCTACTATAGGCAGCACTATTCCATAAGCAAGTGGTCTAAAGTGTATATGTGAAAGCTAGCTGGACACAAGTCTGCCTCCCAACCAACCAGCAGCATTCCCTATGGATCTTGCTTCACTTCTTTGGCTGTGAAGTGAATTCCTTGTTCAATGGCATATCAAGTAGCAAACAGGCTTGCCTTCCGTTCTCTCTTGAGTGTTTTCCTTATCTTCCATGGACTGTGACCAAGAGTTTTAAGGAGAATAAACCCCTTCCTTCTTTAAGTTGCTTTAGGTCTTGGTGGTTTATCTCAGCAACAGACAGAAAACCATGACCAAGTAACTTTCATTCTAAGACATTAAGATTAGTTCAGCATACACTAATGCATAAATGAAATAAAACACATAAGAAACAAAATCACAGGATCACCTAATGTAGATAAAGCTCTGACAAAGTGCAACACTGCTTCATGATAGCATCCCTGAAGAAATTAGGAATTAAAAGGATGTCCTTGAATATAAAAATGCCATATATAACACTATCCCCAACCCTATGCCAAATGGGGAAGCTGAAAGAATTTCCTCTAAAATCACAAAGAAAACAAAGCTATCTACTTTCTGCAGCCTTGCTTGATGTGTCAAAAGTAGCTATAACAGAAACAGCATAGGAATAAAAGTGGAACTAATAAGAAAGGAAGAAGTCAAAGCATCCTATTTGCAAGCAACACAATCCTATACTTAAAAGGCCCTAATGACTAAGCCATAAAATTCTTAAATCTGATGAACACTTTTAACATGAAAAATTGCTCAGTTAGTGAAATGTTTGCCAGGCAAACATGAGACCCTGATTCTAGATTCCTAATATCCACGTAAAAAGCTGTGTGGGACAATGCAGTGTAATCCCAGGCATAGACAGAAACAGAATGATTCTTGGGGCTTGCTGACCAGCCAGAATAAAACTGGCGAACTCCAGGTCCAGTGAAGGGAACCCATCTCAAATATAAAGTAGAAAACACTTTACAATGAAGACATCTAGTATCCACCTTTGACCAACACACACACACACACACACACACACACACACACATACACACACACAGAGGGGGGAGGGGAGAGAGAGGGAAAGAAAAATGAAGAGAGATAGACACAAAGACAGAGACACACAGAGAGAAAGAGAGACAGAAAGAGACAGACAGACAGAGACAGAGGATGCAATTGTTTTAACAGTGGGTTAAAAATAATTCTAGTAATTATCTTAATCAATGGTTAGAAGACTGCTACAATAAAACTTCAAAACATAGAAGAGAGTAATTTAAAAGACACTAGAGATGGACAAATCTCCTGTAATCATTGATAGTCTGTATTAATACTGTAAAAACAGCTTTGCTACTGACACCAATCTACAGATTCAATGCAATCAGGATAGAAATCCCAAAGAATTCTTTTAAAAAACTAGAAGAAAAAGCAAACCTAAAGTTCACATAAGCACAAAAAATCAGCAACACCCTGCCAATCTTAAACAGCAAGAAAAATGCTACAGGCTCTCAAATTATCCCAGAGCTGTAACCAAACCAATGTGACACTGACAGACAAAAAGGGTCAATGCAAAATGGAATGCACAGCTCATTAATAAGCCCCAGAGGCACTGCCAGTTATCTCTAACTAAGGTATCAATAGCAAACTTTGTACAACAAAAGAAACCTCTACAACAAATGTTCTGGGGAAATTCTACATCACCAAGGAACAAACTGAAACTACCTGTTAATGGACAATGGAACTGATTAGTCTCAGTTTTCTCCCTGAAATGGGGTAGAAGTACTGGAGCAGAGTAACAGATACTTAAGTACCACGAGAGACATTGCAGAGGAGCAGTGGAATACATCATACAGTTAATTATTCATTACTTACAAAAGTTGAGTTGTCCAATAACAATGTGGTAGCATTTGTTTCTGTATTCAGTTTCATGACATGTCCATTGTCGGTTTTATATACCACATCTGTATCTGCAACAACAAAGACATTCACAATTGAAAAGTGCATCAACAGAGTTTCATATCTGTAAGAGAGAAAGTGTGCCTTATAAATGCACATGGTTGTCAGACGTCAATAACCCGAGCAGATTTCTGCACTTGGCTCACATTAATCTTCCGGAAATATCAGAAAACCTGCCTAACACATGCTTCCTTGTGCATTGAACATAGGGTTAGTAAGAGGGCTACTCATTTTCATGGCATAACTAATGGAAATTAATTAAAATATAGGCAATGTGCCACCCATTTCGAAGAAGAGAGACAGAAAGAACACACTACAGATTCCAATGGTAGCCATTCTTTGTATCTACAATCCAATGTTTAAATTACAAGAGCTGCAGATATACTGTAACTTCACAAGGCTAAGTTATTCCATAGAGAACTACCATCCTTCACACTTGGATCCCTTTCCATCTCTATGTCAACTGCATCCTTTTTGGGTCAGAGAATTCCTTCTCTGGTGTTTTACCAGTTTTGCATAATCACCGATCAAAATCACCAAAGCTGTTACCATACAAACCAATCCATCTTGACAACTTTAGAAGATGGTCTTATTTGAAATAACTTTTTTCTGCTTCAAAATGACTAATTTTTATATATGTGTTGGTTAATTTTTGTAAGTTTGATACAAAACTAAATATAGCTGAGATGAGGTGGTTTCTGTTAGGGAATTTCTTCCCTCAGATTGGTCTGTGGGCAATTAAGAAATTGTATCACCTACAGTAGTAGTCTGGGCCTTCCCCGCTCCTACATCAACCATCAATCAAGATGATACCTCACAGGCTTCCTTAACTTATGCAATCAGCTGCCAATAACTGAGTCTTGGCGTGGCATTCGCTTTGCCTACCAATATCATAGGTCTGCAGTGCAAGTGACATATTCACATTAAGACTAAGTATCTGGGAAGTTTTCTATTTTGTCTCTTCTCATTGGTTCCTTTCTCAAACTGTAAAAAGCAAGACAGGCTACCTGTGTTCCTTGTTTGCTTATTGATCCAATCTCCAGTTTTTCTTCTCTCAGTGACCATGGACTTGACTAAATAAACTTAGTCCCATCCCACTCAGTTTTTTTTTTTTTTTTCTGCCTGATGGATCTACTCTGGACTCCTTTATTTTCATGAGCAATTCACTATACATTAATAAGAAGAACTAAGTATCATTTCTTCAATAAGCATTTCTCCACAGCCTTTGCTGTACTGTTAGCTACACTGCACACTTGCATGCACACATTTTGCATCAGAGATAAATATAATCTTACATCCTCAGAGTGGCTCATCCCTCAGAAAGTCATCACACAACATAATATTGAACATGATGATGTCTGAGGTTCCAGAGACAAAGCAGATGTGAGAGGGCACTTCTTATTATGAACAGTCCTAGGCCAATTGACGATAGAAAGAGAGAATGTAATTCATGCTACATGGACTCCCACAGACAAAGAAAACTCTAAAGTATACTTTAAAAAAAAATCCTAGGGAGAGAGGTACGAATACTAATCACTATTTCTCTTAGAACCAAAGTGGAAAAAATTAAGCTTGAGAAGATAAGGACTACACTTAGCATTGATTATTTTAAAGTCAATTTTGTTGGATAATTGGACTTGAGATTTGTGAATACCATTAGTTGTTCATGCCATAGCCCCAAATTTTTCCTCCTGGTCTTTATATTTTATTAGAGGAAAAACTTTCCCTTTTCAATCCTTGCTTTAGCTCAATATGGAACAAGATCTCAGGAAATAATACAAAAACCCTTCAATATCAGTCTATATTCATTGTTTTTCAAGCCAATCTTTCTAATCTAGTTTCCCGGTTTCCATATTTATCCTGACTTACTTCTTGACTTAAAATCACAACAGGATTCACCTGCTCCTTTCAGAATTTCTTTTGCTAGATTAATAAGTATCATTATAGCAAAGCGATTCCAACGTTCCTTATAACTTATTTGATATTGGGCAATGAACTATGGGTGAATCATCCAGAAGTGAAGTACCTTAACATGGGAAGATTAAACTAGGTGCACTTCAAGCATCCTTAAAACACAGCTTTATACATGTCGCTACAGTGCCCTGATTAAATAATATTTCCTTCTTTTCAGCTCCCTGGATTCTAAGAGCCAATTTTCTGAAACACGTATTTAACTCAATCAGTTCTCTGAGAGGAAAATATTTGATGGGAGAGCTTCACTGTCTATCTCCCTAATCCTCAGGGCTTACACTTGCAGTCTCCAGCACTGATAAACAAATATGGCTGTCATAGAGGCTCAATCCTTCCTTCCTCTTTCTTCCTTCCTTCCTCTCTCTCTCTCTCTCTCTCTCTCTCTCTCTCTCTCTCTCTCTTTCTTTCTATCATTTTCATCATTAATTTGAGTAACAAAAAGAATGACACAACAGGAACTGGAGAGATGACTATCAATTAAAAGTACTCCCTTCTCTTTCACAGAACCCAGGTTCAAAATCCACAATCATGCGACACTCACAATTACCTGTAACTGGCCTTATAGACATGACAGATGTAAGATTAAGGGAATCATGGAGGCATACACAGAACTTCCAAAAGTCTGCTGAGACCAGTCATGGATCACAAATTGAGATTCTCTGAAATGAGGCACTGTCAGGCAGGGCAACTTATGAAGTTACAAAGAAAAAGCCTAAGTTGAAATGTAGACACAAGGATGACAGTAGTATGGAAGAAAGTTTGGAGCTTGCCCCAGAGAGATGCTATGAATAAGGGAGGTTACCTAAGCCCTTTGATGCTCAGAGGATTCTATCAGGAGTCTATAGGATTTGGAGTTTGCCCTGTTGGGTTTGGTTCTTGCCTTTGTCTGATTGTTCCCTGCTCTGTCTTCATTATACTCGTATGGGATAGGTATAGTTATTCTGTGCTGTTGCATACTGAACCTCTCTAACTCTTGATTTTATAGCTCAGGGTTAAGAGATTTTCTTAAGTCTCAGAAGAGACTTCTACTTTGAAGTTTACGTAGTGTTGGACTATTAAAGTTGACGGTAATTTGTAATGTATTTTGCATTATGGAATTGGTTATGCAACTATGAAGATAAAATATAGAATATACTAGCTTAAAATGATGTATGTTAATGTCAAATAGACAGGGATATACTTGTGATGATTTATATGAACCATAAACTTGAATGAATCTAGAATAATCTTAAAGACAAATCTCTGACCACAACTATTAGGGCTACTTTAGATTAACCCTAATCAAACTCATGGGCTGAACCAGATTAAAAAAAAAGAGTGAAACTATTTAATGTGAGCATTCTTCTCTCTGTGTTTCCTGACTGTGGACCAGTTCACTCACACCCCTGCTGTCATCTCTTCCTATAAGCATGATGGTCTTGTACTCTTTATCTATAAAATAAAACAAACCACTTTCTTCCTTAAGTTGCTTTTGACAGTTATTTTGTCACAGCAATGTAGAAAATATCTAATATAGAATATCTATCACCTCCTTCAAGATGCTTTCAATTTTAAAAATGTTCTCACAGACACTATCAGGTAATACATCCCAATCCATTGATATGTTACCATGGTTGGTTTATGGGAAGCTCACAGCTGAAAAAATCCAAGCTTTCTGTAGACTAGCATAAAGTCACCTCAGTTGGTGCTTGTTTCATCAGTTACTAAAAATACAAGTATGCATTCAGTTTGGGCAAGAGAATTTGCTTGCTTAATATTGAATTATAATATTAAATCTATGTATAAACAATTCTTTCAAAACTGAAAAAAGTTATAAGAGCAAAAAATGGAAATTGCAAGGTTAATCGATACATTGAATTCAAACATGATCTTAACTTAAAATGATGTATTTTTATATCTAAAAAAAATGCTTTCTGTATCATTATATTGTTAAACAAAACACAGAACCAATATACTGGGAAATCAAAACTAAAAATTATAGAATGTCATAATAGACTGTTTTCATAGAAAAAGTCAAACTATTTCACAAATGATTTATTAAATATTGAGTTAAGATTTCATTCCTTAATTATCCAACTCAAGGATCAATCAAGAATCCTGAGCCTTTCATGATTGGAACACAGCAGGGTGCCCATCCAACTAGTGAAAAACACTCCTAACAGCAGTGCCACATTTTCTTACTATTTCTGAAGACTCCCCACTCCCCAATCCACAAGAAAAAGCTTCATCTTTTTTATTTACTTCAAATTTTGTTAAGACAACAATCCTCTTTTCCTGCACACATTTTAGAACAGGAAATCTTGCATGTTTGTTTTTTTAAAAAATGTTGTTTTCCCCTCCTTTAAATCAATGTACTCTACTCTGGGTTCTTAAATATCATTGATATCTGCTGGTTTTGACCAACTAGTCATACATTTCATATTGAATATAATTTCCTGGACTGGACAGTATAGTAGGTCTATTCTTCCAGGTCTTCTGAATCTCTCACTTTTTCAGTTGCTCAATATCAGCCCACACAAACTTCTTTACATAACAGATTTCTATGTCAAGGTGTCCACTGCTGGTGTTGGTCTTCAGACCTGCTGAAATATAGTTGTTTCTGTCTCTCCTGAAACTGGAAACTGCCAGCATCACTGTGGAGTTACAATTATCAGTTCCAACCTCTGCTTCTCCAGTTTTAGTTGCCCCTAACTCAACTTCACAGAGTGAAACAAAAATGAGCAGAAGGATTCCAAGCACTTGTCTCTTCTCTTTGAACCTCTGTTTTGCTCGAGGATTCTTTCTTCAAGCAGGTCCCATCTTCCTCGAGGATACCTTTAAAGCTCAGCCATTGCCTTCATTGGTTTCCTACCCACTCTTCTCTGAGTAATCATTTTACTGACATCATACTGATTGATTCTTGAGGAGATTTAAAAACAACTTTACACTAAACTCAGTAGGTTGAAAGCAAATGCTTTGAACCTGTGACTACTTCAGTCACATCCCTGTCTCCAAATTTCATACCCATATGTTGTGATCAGAATGTGAAATTTCCTGTACAGACTAGTATGGTTGAACACTTTGTCTCCAGTTCGTAGCATTGTTTGAGAAGGTTGTAGAATCTTTATAACATTTGGCCTTACTGGAGGAAGTGGCTCATTGGAAATTGGCCTTTATGATTTTAGGGACCCAGCTCCATTTCCTCTTCCTTTGCTACATCCTGGGGATAGATTCAATTTAACCAAAAAGCCTCCCACAGTTTTCATGGTTCATTTCCATAATGAAATCTATCCTCTGGAAACTGCAACCCAGAATAAACTCTCCCACCTTAAATTGATTTGTCAGGTGATTTTCATACACAGCAGCAGGAAAAATAATTAATCTACTACTCTGCCTCTTTGGCTCCTATATTAATACTGTTCTTTATAATACCTAGATGGTTATCAATAGCCTCCAGTGATTCCCATTGCATATGTTATCCTATTCTACATAACTGCTTTGCATGTCTGTCATGAACCAAAGACTTATGCTCCCTAAAACTTAAGTATAACATTCAACATCCATCTCCATGTTTATTATCAACCAATAGCAGACACGATGGTCGGCCTCATCTGTTTCTTGCAGTTGCTCATACCATATATTGCCTGTCCATCCTGGTTTACTTTTGTACACTCAGACATGCCCCAGGTCCTCTTAAGGCTTTACATTTGTTTTGCAGCATTCTTATGCTTTAGCTCTTTAGAAGTTCTTACTTAATAACTCTATCATCTGTCCTCTTATACCAGTTATCTAATATTTGGTCACATAATCACTTTCAACACTTTTATTGTTTTATTTAGCTTTAATGCCTCTTGCTTTTTTTTTTTTGAGGGGGGGGTTTGATACTTTATTTACATTTCCAATGTTTCCCCCTTTCTAGGTCTCCTCTTTGGAGACCACCTATCC